>CM060867.1:171810-496810 GCA_030737845.1 Acorus calamus
TACTTGATGGGAAGGAGAAATAAAAGTCATGTTATCTTTAATATTGCGGATCATCTCCAACATGAAGCACACATTGACAGAAGACTTTATCATGTGAATGACGTATTATGTAAAATAAGGAGGCCCATATCTGTAGTTGAGATTCAGACTAATTGAGATGTATTGTATTTCTCCCGTGTTGCAATAAAAGTCCAGTTTGACTATAAAGGCAGAAATCCCAAGAATTTATCATAATTTATCATATCAAGATGGAGTCAGTTGCAAGGATAAGATCACAAGACCACTTCTATTAGTGATTTGTTTTCTTGTATCAGCTGAATAAATGATTTCTTGAAAGTAGATCATATGTTAATGTTTTATTATGACCAACAAATTGATACCCACTCTAGTTCTTATTCTAATTTTTAGGTCTTAGATGGCCACCTTTATAACATACACGTCTGCACTGGTAGGTTGCGAAGCACTATACACAAGCAGCTAATTTGCAAAAAAATCCTCTACAGCACCCTCACCACAAGTCAAATACAAGATCGTGATACCATTTTGAATTATATAACGGTGAGCTCTCCCACAACTTATAAATCCAGTCAATCCAAAAACAGATAGATTAAAAACAATAAAACAGAAGATGTAACTCAAAAGATGCAAATTCATTTCATATCATAATGTCAAGAAGTACAACACATCGCATACAGGACTGATTGACCTGGAAAAAACAGAAATCCAAGCGTCCTTCTATACTACTTGGTTGCCTGTGCAATCATATTGCTAATGGAGCTCGCCTGCTCTTTGGCTGTTTCCACCAGAGAATCCTGTATATCCATAAAACGCATACTTAAAATAAAAAATTGCATTCTCATTAAGAAAAAACTTCAACATGCAGATTAGTATTTTAAAAAACCTGACTGGGGCATATAATATACCTGAGCAGCAATAAGTCTTGTTACGGTTTTCTTGCTTGATTCTTGGAGTTCACCAGCGATCAGAATTTCATCCAGTATGTAATATGCCTGCAAGTTTGATGATAGGAAAGATAAATGATTTTCTTTTTCTGTTTTTTTTTAAGAAAAAGAATGACTCAATGTTATATTGGGGAGCAATTAATGACTGAAGACTGGGATTTTGACTAACATACCTTGTGGAAATTAAAGATCAAGTCCAGCTCACAAACCTGATCACAATAATAATAGAAAGATATAAAGACTTCAATATAAAGCATTTTAATATGAATATTCAACAGAGAGTGTGGGTGGGCTGAATTAAAACTCAATGGACTCACACTGCCAAAATAACGGTCCAATATCTCTACAAAGTGATGAATAATTTCTAGAACCTCTAGTTCATTGTCGTCTGCATCAATACACATGCAGAAGTAAAGGCTGGCATATCTGCACATGATGTTTAAATAAGAATATTCAGTTGAAAGATGGGTGCAATATCAGAATTATTAGGTACATTATGCATGCATGCTACCTTTAAAACATAAATAGATGATTACCTTTTATACACCACTTTGTAACCTCTCCACTCAATAAAGTTACATAGCTTTGGGCCCCTAGAGAGAATTACTCCACTCAGTTCCCGAATTACCTTTTAGAAACAACCATACAATCAGTGTGGATCACAATCACCAAACAAATATATAAGCTCTCAAAATTTATAACAGTATGACCTCTGAAAAATACCCAGAAATCAGGATTTAAAAACATTAGATTCCAAAGTAAACTAAACATTATATAAGCAAATGACATTCCCATCAGTGCATGAGGAATAAAAAAACTTAATTTCCAAACTATAAAGCAAGGGGACAATTCAGATCTATAGCAGATGCAGAGAGGGAGATGTCCTATATCAGGCAGAACCACATGTAAACAATTCTGGCATAAATTAAACATGACTCCTAACAGTCTGATTGAACAGCACATAATCATTGAAAAGGTCTCATCCACTGTCAATGATAATTAAAACTACGCAAAACATCAGAGTATAGTAGAAGAGTAACAGAAGCTTACAAGACAAAGCAAATCTTCAATATGGCAGATCCCATGTTTTACAAATAAATCCAGCCATTACTATTTTTCCTGATTCACAGTTCACTATCTCAATGTATGTTGACAAACACAGAAGATTCAAGCAACAACAATCCAGCCATTATTTTTCTCTAATTAAATAATAAATAAATAAATCCATCCATTATGTTTAGAATTAGAAGAAAACCTAAGTGAACAATGATAGATTTGTTGAGTCACAAGATTTTTACCTTCGATCTTTCCTTCTGTGAATACGGAGAATACCATTTCGTCAATCTCACCTTCCCTTGACGACTAATAAGAAGCACAAAGTGAATCTGATAAATTCATTGAATCCAAAACACATCCAATAAGAATCATATATCTATCTTGAAAGGCCAACCAGATACAAATACAAAGCATTTAAGATTGATAGCTACTGACAACTTTAATTTGGTAACAAAAAAAGCTACCTTTTCAAATAAAAAATACCAGATAAACACAACCCAAATTGGAAAATCAACAATCAACCAAGATTCATAGGTATTTAAATGTAAAAACGCATCAGAATTCACAAATGCCTCAATTTGGTTTTGAAAAGCCACTTTACGACCAAAAAAATAAAACCCATATTCGAAAATCCGAAACCCAAAATGAATTTATTGGTGGTTTTGATTCAGATCCAATCAAGATCTGGTTTTTGATCAACATATGAAAATTACATATAACGAATGAAAAGATATGATTTTGGGCAGATAAAAAAATGAATTGAATCAGATAAAGAACGGGTTTCAGTGGTTGAAAAAAATTAGATCTTTCGAGAATCGAGACTTACCATGGCCACCGATCGATAAAAAAAAGCTTGCGAAGAAACTCACGACGCAAAAAACAATGATTTTTTATTTCTTTTACTGATGGTCTTTAAAGAAGTGGATGTTTCAATGGGCCGGACTCAAATTCGGGTTAGATCCGTTTATGGATACAAAATTACACGTACCTAAAATTAGTTTATTTAAATATAGAAAATCAGAACCGTCCATTATGATCAATAATTGAAGATATATAATCACACACACACATATATTATTATAAATTCTTCACAAAAATTAAAATGATGAATCTTTGCTTTGAGCAACAGTGGATTTTTGAATCTCTTAAAATTAATTGTAAATGGGAATGCTCAAATTATGACCACTTTCCTTATATTCTGAGTATCTTAGAATTTTTTTTTATTTTTAAACTCAGATTTTTATGAAATATTCAAATGGATGTAATCAAGATCCAAATAATCTCGATCAATTTGACTGAATGAATGACACATGTCAACTCAGATTGATTGAACCCCACCATGTTTATTTATTAAAATATAAAAAAATACTTTCAATATTAATATATGTAAAATCATGCTTTGGGCTTCAAAATGATGATCATGATTTAAGTGAGCTGCAACCCGGTAAACATAATTTACCAAGTTATATTATTTTTTTATTTCAATATATACTTTAATTCATTCAACAATATTTATTTTAATGAACAAATATATATTTAAAAAAATAAAAAACAATGATAAAAAACTCTCCACACAAAGGACATAATCATTTTTTTTTCTTTGCGATTCTAAATTTTATATACTAAGTTAAACTAATAAACTACTTTACTAAAGATATAAAAAAGTTTTACATTCAATCTATTGAGTATATGCTTTAGTAAATAAATAAATATTTTTTTAAAAAAATTTAAAGCATGTTGAGATTACGTAAATTCACAGTGATACCAATCCAGTATAAATAGTCTCCTTGATCCATGCCACAAAGTATCTCTCAGGTTATCTTCAACCAACAATGAAAAAATAAAATACAATAAAAGCATAAACTGTGAACCAAGCTCTAGAAAAGTCGGTTAACACCCGTCTATAAAGGATGACCAAAGATGAGATACTGAGGACACCGATCTTAAAAAAAAAAAAAAAAAAAAAGCATAAATTGTCCCTAGCATTATTCATTATGTATCAAGTTTTGCAAGGAAAGGACTGAGCTTAGGTTCGTTTCCTAAAACAGGGAAAAAAGAGATGACAATAAGACCTGCAGAGGAATTTTACCCACCGAATTGATTCAGACAAAAAAAAAAAAAAATTAGCCAGTTTAGCTTTCACTAGTGGTGGGAGGAGCCACTGCACAGTGTGGTTGGAACCATAACAGGACCTGTAGAAATGGAAAAAAATATAGATGTCAATCTGATTAACCACTAGGAGGATTGGTGATTAAACCTTACATAACATGATTTACAGATGATCATGGAAAGTCATGCCATATCTTGTTCATTGGAAGCACCATAGTCAGAATATATAGCTTTTGCACAAAATAGATTCAAATAATGTTGTGTTGTCATGGTGGGTTGAATTTAATATTTGCAGCCAGCATTGTGTAAAGACAACCAGGAGAAACAGAACTGAATAAGTTAATGCACTTGACATCAACAAAAAAAGAAATTAGAACTCAAAATTATGTAGCATAAAAAATTTCACATATCATAAAAAAAGAGAGGTACATAATGCATAATCAATGATATATCATGTGCAACAATAAGCTGCAAAACAAACACATTTCGAGAGCTGAATTGATACACTAAGCATTTTTTTAAAGAGATTGTAAATGATCCACTATACTGAGGGATAAAATTCAGTTGACTGGATGAAAGGAGATAATCCAAGGTTATACAAGTGCCTTAGTAAGTGGATTGTATAGTATATACATGAAAGCAGTCATTGATCTATCAGTCCATGAAAAACAATGACACATTATGAAGATCCGAATACGGAATATCCTTTTTTTTATTTTTTTATAAACATTTTCTTTCATAAAGTCCCTTCATTCTATGCGTAAGTTGCAAGCTCTATACAATTTATTAGTGAATCACTGCTTCGAATATCATTACAAGTAATTAATGACAGTCACCTACCATGGAATCATCCCAAGCAATATAATCACTATCATAGAGAGAAGTTGAAGTGAAGTGGTTTCTTAACTATATTCTATATTATGCAGACCTCCAAGTTTTTGGGAGCACCCCATGTTGATATTTATGTTAATCAAGCACACGAGAAAGGCTAGCTCTAACTTAGCTTGTTCCGGTTATACAGATGAGAAACGTTAGCTGCAGTTGAAATTTTGGCAATTACAATGTCCATCCATTGCTTCAAAGTTTCATAAAATAAGAACTGCTAGTGTCATATAGAAACTTGTTAGAAATTAGAACGTTCAATTTGCACAATGTCTAAAAGCATGTATACAGCAACATCAATACATTCTGCATGTATTCTCAAGGTATTTGATGACAAGCATTTTCAGTGTAAAACATTCAACAAAAAACTATAATCTCGCAAAGCACATAATGGGAAACCAAGAATCAACATAAAGAAAGAGACTAGAACATCATCTTTCAAATAGTGAAACACAATGATAACTTAAAAGACAGAGCACACCTATAACTCACCATCAATAACTGAAAGACCCTCTATAAAGGTCTCTTGGGGAGTTTAGGTCTCTCGGTGAGTCTCTTCCCAAAAATAACATCCCAAATCGATCGATGGAAAGTCCCTTTCTTGTCCAAATGTTCTCTAACCGCCCTTTCATCAACAGCAAATCCTTTATCGCGTAATCTGCTCAAGACACCTTCTGCCTCCTCAACGCCCTTCTCTTTACAAACACCATCCACCAAGCCCACAAAGGTGGCCGCATTTGGGTAATGCCCAGCCTCCAACATCTCCAAACAAAACTCCACCGAATCCTCCAACTGTTTCCCTTTCACTAAACCCCGAACTATCACTCCATAACTGAATGCATTCGGTTGGATCCCTTTATCCTGCATCTTCTTGAAAATCCTCTTCGCGTCCTCACATTTCGCGGCCTTGCAGAACCCTTCGACGACTGCAGTGTATATGACAACCTCAGGAATTGTGCCCTTCTCCCGCATCAGCCCGAATAGCTTCATCGCCTCCTGGACAAGGCCGTCCTTGCAGAGTCCATCGAGCATCGCCACCGCATTGGGGATGAGACCTGTCTCCTTCATCTTCTTGAATATCTCATCAGCGTCTTGGGGAGATGAATCCGAATCCTCCTCAGCCTTCTTGGTCTTCTCAGCTTTATCGATCTCACCCATCTCGTTGGATTCGTTAAAGATCGAAAATTTAGGCCGATCTTCTACTTTCTCTTTGACTTCAACTCTGTCAGAGAATTGGGTTTCAGAATCTTCATGGGTTTTCTCAATCTTTTCATCATCTTCATCGTCCTCATCGAACTTCAAGTCATCCATGATTGAATTCTTAAACCAACCCTTCTTTCTCTCGCCAATGGGTTCATCCGGTAATCCGCCCTTCTCATCCTCGTCTTCTCCCAGCTTGAATCTTCCCGTGAAGGGACTCTTGGGCCGGCCTCTTCTCCGGGGATCAGGTCTGTCTGGTGAATTCCACCCTCTCATGACCCGCTTTGGACTCTCTCCGGGCGGCGGTCACCACGGAAACGACTCGGTGTCTGGCCTTCACCATCATGAAAGAAGGGATCTTTGGACCGCCCCCGCCTTCCCTCCCCTCCGAAGGGGGGTCGGTTCGGGACCCTCTTCGGCTTCTCTTCATCAAAATCGTCTTCTTCATCATCAAAGGAGGGACCTTTCGACCAGGGGCCCCTTCTCTCTCTAATGGGTCTGCTTGGGATCCTCTCTGGAGGTCCTCGACGCATTCGATTCGGCTTTTCATCTTCAAAACCCCCATCATCATCATCATCGAAGAAGGAATCCCTTCTTCCTCTCATGGGTTCACGGGAATCCCTATCGAAACCCCTCCTGTCGCCTCTCATGGTCCTATTAGGGCTGAGCTTAGATTCGCATTGAACACTGACCGGAGAAGGATTGAACAATGACTTGTAATAGCGGACTCATGCCGAGACTTCCATAGATTCTTAGAGAAGAGAAGCTTAGAAGAAACCATGTTGAGGGAGTGAGGAATCAGGGGTTAGGGTTTTGGGAGAGGAGGCTTTGAAAAAAAAGAATTATAGAAGTGCCTCCATTTTGTGAATTGCAAAGGTAACCCTTTTAAAGAGGGTAGTTTGGGCATTGGTTGTAAGGGTATTTTGGGGATTGGGAATTTCTGCCATTGGAGATAAGGATTTGGCTTTGGTGCATCTGTTTTTCATATCTGCTATAGATATAGCAACTGATTTGCTGCTTAAGCGTTTCTTCTTCTTTTTCTTCTTCTCCTCTTCTCATGAAAAAATAAGTAAGTTTGGTCTCTTCAACTCCTCCATCTCTTTATATTAATCCATCTCAACATATGTATGATGAATAGGAACACATATGATGTCTTGTTTAGTAGCTATAGCTGTTTGTTTATTGTTCTCAATGAATTTGAATTCTTGATTTTGAAATAGACTTCCATATAAACTACTGTGTTGTTGGCTTTTAGAATTCTATGGTGGTGTTTTAAATTTCATATCTTGAACACTTTTTTTTATGGACTGACTTTCTGTTCATGTACTCGGTTTTCAATTTAACTAATTTCACTCATTCTTGTGCAAATTACATGAACACATTTTTTCATATATTCAAACCCAATCTTAAATCACTATAAACTTGTATCCTAGGAACCATGGAGAGTAGCACCATCATTCAAAAGGGTAGCATTTTGGGTTTCTTTCGGGAGAAGGGCTTCAACGACGAGAGCATAAACAAATTGTTCAAGAAATGCAAGCGATTGGAAGGCGCAGAGAGGGAGAGAGCGAACGAAAATTGGGATTACTTGAAAAGCTTGGGAATCCAAGAAAGGAAGCTCCCCCACATCGTCTCCAAGTGCCCAAAGATCCTCACGCTGGGCTTGAACGAGAAGCTCGCCCCGACTGTGCAATGCCTCTCCACCTTATCCACAAAGCCCGATGAAGTCGCATCAGCCATAACAAAATTCCCAAACATCCTCGCCCACAGCGTCGAAGAGAAGCTCTGCCCGCTCCTCGCCTTCTTCCAGACGCTGGGCATCCCCGATAAGGATTTGGGGAAGTTGGTCTTGCTCAATCCGAGGCTCATAAGCTACAGCATCGAAATGAAGCTCACCCACATTGTCGATTTCCTTGCAAACCTTGGCCTGAACAAGGAAGCGATGATCGGGAAGGTATTAATGAAGAATCCGTTTATTATGGGGTACAGTGTTGAGAAGAGGCTCCGTCCCACAACGCAGTTTCTAAAGTCGATCGGACTGAAAGAAGCAGACCTTCAGAGGGTGGTGTTGAATTTCCCAGAGGTTTTATGCCGAGATGTGGAGAAGATACTGAGACCGAATTTGGTGTTTTTGAAGAGATTCGGATTTCGCGATGAACAGATCGCGGTGTTGGTTACTGGGTATCCACCTGTTTTGATCAAGAGTGTGAAGAATTCACTTGAGCCCAGGCTCAAGTTTTTGGTGGAGGTGATGGGGAGGAAGATCGACGAGGTTGCAGAGTATCCGGAGTTCTTCCGACACGGTTTGAAGAAGCGGTTGGAGTCTCGACAGAAGATGTTGAAACAGAGGACTGGAGGGTTTAGCTTGAATGAGATGTTTGAGTGTAATGAGAAGAAGTTTGCTGCAAAGGTTGGGCTGATTGACATCCATGGCTGAATTTGATACCATGGTTGCTTTTTGTGGCACCTGAAGTAAATGTATGAGGTTTGTCTCACATTGTCTATTTATTTGATTGAGTATTCATTTCTTTGGAGTAAAAGCAATTTTCTTTTCCTTCTATTCTCTGTGGGCCAGCAAGTGAGGTATCTCTTTTCACTCCCTAACTTCAGCATTTGTACATTGAGGTATTGACATACTGCAGTGGATGAAAATGGGATCTTTAAAATGCTTCAGAAAAAACAAATGACATTCACGAAGCAGCAGCAGTTCATTTCACATGTGCAAATAGAGGATTTAATGAATGTATTCCACCAAGGAGAAGATTCTAAGTACAAAACATGTATTCTACCTTTACAAAACTGACAACCCACATATCCATGGCTGAAGACCACTAAACCACCTTCAAATTTCAGCTATGGTTACATGCAACCAGATAAAATCCCTTGCAACCAGTTCATTGTTATACATCGATTCAACTTGTGTCATCTTGAACAATACCCTGAAAATAATTTGTAGGATCAACTACCAGTGATACAGCATTTCACATAGCAGTATAGTGAGATTTCCTCCCTGAAGGGGTGTGTGTCACTCCAATGAACCATCATCTTCCTCATTATCTTCAGTTGGTGGAGGCTTAGCGAAAATTTCTTCTTGGGGATACATGTGGTGAAACAACTGTCACAGAGCACAAGCACCAAATTCTAGTCAACCATAGGAGGTTAAGAATGTTCCAAACTGCACGCAAACAGATTGACCATGACAGCAATACCATTTTTTCCTAAGTAGACACAGAACATGTATTGGAAATTGAATCTAGGAAAATACATTCTTCGGTTATTTTGATTATATTATATGATCATATCAGAGGCTCAGTGTGGTATAAAGGGTTGCCTATAATTTCCCATTTATCACACTTTTTGCTGTAGAGGTCGTTCAGTAATTCTATTTGAAATGATTAGCCCTTCAATGAGATAATTTTCACGCATGCTAAATTCAGGTGATTTCTCACATCTAGTATCTAGTGAGTGATATGAATTAAAGTGAACGCAAAAAAAATGTTGATGTAATCTAACACTTCTATAAGATTGGAATGTTCTTATTAAGAGATTATTGGATGTCGTACTGAAAGATATAGGTCCATTGGTAAACTAGAAGGACCCAAAATTAAAAGATCCACATGCATGGCAGCTCTCAACTCCTAAGCTTCCACGGTAACTGTGTCCTCTGATCTCTCTCTAATCCTCAAACCCCACCCTAAACTCTTTTCAGAGCTCGATAAACTTGCTATTCAAATCCATCCAAAGGGGATTAAATGAGAAACATCTGAGATGGAGATAGTAAAACCTGGGCATAATTCTTTTTAATTATAGATTGAAAATAAGGTCATATGTTTAGCTTTTCCATTTAATTTTCATTGAACAAATATTAATTTTTTACCTATTTATTGGTTTTGTACTGTTTCTCATGTTGAATATTTGAAATCGAGTAATCAAGAGTCATCAACCTGCGATGTGATGTAATTAAAGATCCCCTAGATATCGGGCACAGTTCATTTTTAATGCATATTGAACAATTTTTACAAAACCTCAACTTTAGCCCGTTCAAACAAGCTCATTAGGAATCAGGAAAACAAATCACCTTGATAGTTGCTTCCAGAAGTTCCCCATAATCAAGATTCCCATCAGGCATGGGGCAGGAACATACAGGCTCCAGTGAAGCCTGCAGCAACAAAATGATACCAGTTGAGTGTCTGAATTGCATCAATTAAATTGCCCATCATCAAGGCCAAAGAATAAACAAGTTGAACAAATATATAATCGTGAGTCACAGACCTCCTTAAACTCCTGAACATAGAGGGCACTCCACATCAATGTCGGTTTAGTTTCACCTTCTGAGTCTTCACTCACTGTTGATGTACTGTTCTGGGAGTCGTTCAAATATGAATGCAGGAGAATTGCATTCATTGCTGCATGAAGATGCTTTTTTCCTTGAATTGCATCATCGCATAATGTTGAGAAATATATAACAAACCTGAAAATAGAGGCAACAGAACCCATTAAGATGACAATACTCTTTACAAACTTATCATCCTATACATCTGCTCACTCCAAAATTATGATAAACACTTGTTCATAAAAAAGAAGAAGAACATCAGGCAAGAAATTAGTTAAGGGCTCGCTAAAACTTACACATCGGGAGGGCAAACTGCTACATCGCTACTTAATTGGAGCGCACGAACAGCGGTCAACTGCTCAGCACCCAATGCTGCAGAAAGTGAAAGCTTCAGTCACAATATGCATGCCAAAATACTCCCATCAATATATTCCAGCAAAGAAACATAAGGACAGAAATAAGGCCAAGGATGACTCCCGGACTCACATCTAGGTGGGAAAATCACCAGCAGATTTGATGAATCAGGCCGTATAGAGCCCTTGGTTATACATATTGCCCTCGCAACCTTTGTGGTTGAGCTTGAAAGCCCTTGACATTCTTTAGCTTTTGGAACTTCAGGGTCCTCATGGTGAGAACTTGCATTAGTTGAGAATAATGAATGTTGAGCAATAAATGATGGGTCCATAACTAAGTGATGGCTGAATATATCCTGACCAGACGATAACCTAACACCTTTATACTGCCTAGTTTCCTGCAGTATTTGTTACATTTATCAACTGCATGCTAAAGATATGAACTCAAGAAGTATTATCAAAATCTTTATCAAGGTTATTGATAAATTCTGAAGCAAAGGTGGTTATGTAATGGTTGCTAAAAATTAGTTACAATAGAAATGAAATGAATTCCAATTGTCATTTAAAAAAATTCGATAGCCATGATGCCCAAAAAGAAGACCAATATAAGGAGCTAAATGAAGATAACATGAACTTTAACTTATCCTATACCTAAGTTAATATAGAACTTATGGAGTTCAGTTTAATCTAACAAATAGGATAGGCGGCAATCCATACAAATTCATAAATATAGATAAAAGTTGACATAATAAAAGAGTGAGGCCACATTAGTGTTTCAATGCTCATCATGAAACTACAAGAATATCAGTTCGATGAACTGAAAAGAATGAAAGGTTTGAGGTTTCTAAGAAGATGCAATAAAAAGAAAGCAGCTATAAACTTGAGTTTTTTTCTGCTTGATCCCAGAAACTAAATTGCAACTTCCATAGGAAAATGTATAGACAGTTGTTTTCCTGCCAATTCCATGTCGAGAATTTAAAAGTATTGAGAAAAAGATACTGACAGACATGATGCATACAAAAGTACTCCGCACATGAAAATCCGAACAAGTCGAACCAACAAGATACCAAAAAGGTTCCTTCGATGATTAACACTGAGTCAAGAAACAATGAACTGAAAGTTCCCTTGCAGTCCTAAATGGACATTAGAAATAGGATGTTGTACCTTGTCAACAAGCAGACCTGTTACTGGCATACGCAAGACCTGTGCAACAAAATGTTGTGAATTTAGTTATCACATGAATAATCCCAGATTCAAGTTTGTGCAGCGAGTAAAAATTTAAAAATGTTGCATGAACTAAGAAAATGAAATGGAAAAATGGAAGAAAATGGCCTAGGAACAATCAAATTGTTGAAGGGAAATCATGAAGAAACTAACAGTGGTCTTGTTTCAAATACCGGGAGGCGGGAACAAGTTGTTTTTACTTTATTCAGATCAATGGCTCAATCTCAGTGGCTTTGAGTATACAAAGAATTTACAGCAAAATAAAACCCTGAAGATCATTTTCAGTTCAATCACTGAACTTACATAAATGGCACCTTTAACAGCAGCACAACGGCAGAAAGCCTGTGGCAATACCCCTTGGCCATATATTGGATAGATAAACGCCCCTACTGCATTAGGAAACCTGAAGGTGTCACCAAAGAATCAACAATAATCACTGAAGCTACATGACATGTAAAAGCTATCTTTATTATGTCATAACAGTATCACTCTTAAATTACTATTCCATGAAGAACCAACACGGAGAAAGATTAATGCCTGGTGAACATGTCAAATCATATAAATTATTTGAGTCACTTCCACATACACACTTACAACACCTAGATTGACATTCATGCCTGTGATCATGAATATGGATCTGCATAAAAGTACACAGACCATCGGTTGACCCTTGCCGAAAGTTAGCTCAGCAGTAAGAGTTTCTTAATCTCTAAGAATCTGGATAGATTAGAAGGTCAAACACAAAAGCAGTTACTAGATTCTTACAAGCTTGTACCATAGCATAAAAGAAAAGTGACATATTCTTGTTTCATGATCATTTTTATAATGTTGTCACTATCATTTACAAAAGTAATCCCAACCCTCTCAGCAGCAGTCAATCTACATCTCCTTTTTTTTTTTATAAAAAAACTATACTAGATAGGCAAGCTTGGACCATCAATGATGTAACACCCATTTTTTTCAGGCTAACACATACAGAAACACAAAAATGAAATACACTTTCACCTTGAAACGGATGAATTGTAGAGGACTAAGCGCTGTATCCCATCTTTTGTTTTGATCAACTTTTTGCAGACCTCTGCATTGTCTTGATCATAATCGGCCATGACTATAGCATACAGAATAATCCTGCAAAAGAATATGTCATAAGTTAGCAGCTTCTAATGAAGCAATGAGTTTAAAACTGCCAAACCCAATTTCTGAGTTCCTTTAAAAATTCCCCAGTTTCATGGATTCCACCTAATGAGAAATATCAACGTAATCGACCATCCCTTGAACACTTATGGCTTCAAATATATCATTGTCAATGAGATCGAGCAGAAAACAACATTCATGAATGAACTACTCTGCTCTTGATCACATCCCTACTGATAAGATACAGTTAACAGCACGGAGGCTTCAACTGGAATTCATTGAGACATCTTTTATTAAAGACATTCATTAAAACTGACTAAAATAAACATAGGAAATTCAGACAAAAAAAAAGTTTGGATTTTTCTTTATGATTAGATCTTCGCCTACAAGAAATGCCTCAAACAACAAAAGCATAATTCACAAAGATTCCCATTTCCGAGTTATGTGATCAAGCAGATAACAACACTTGTGAATGAGCTACAAAAGCATTCAATTGGATTCCAATGAGGCAAACTTATTTCTAAAGATATTCATTAACATAAACATAACATAAACATAACATAAACATAATGAATTCAACAAAAAAAAAAAAAAAGTTTGGATTTTTATTTACGATTTGATCTTCGCTGACAAACCCTGCCTATCCAAGAACTCGGCCATCGGCACCTCCGCGTCCTCGTCTGGCAATCCCCCACCACCGTCCGATCCGATATGCCCCGTCACGAGCCTGATGAACCTCATCATCCGGTTCTTCTCCGCCAATCCGAGGCTCTTGTCCCTGAAGATCGCCTCCCTTGAATCAGGCACCGAGTGAAGCTTCCCTTCAAGGTAGATCAGACTCGCTAACACGCTCTTGAACTCCAAATGGTGGCTCGCCCCGGACTTTAGCATCATCTCCACCGCCGGATCAGAACAATACAAAACCCTAGGCCCGGCGAGATCGAGGGAGAAGCTCCTCGAGTAGGGCTCAAGCGTCAGGGCTCCGGAGATCTCGACGTCCGAGTAGATGCTCCGGCGGGAGACGGGGACAGAGCCGCCGTCGACTTCGTCGGAGGCTTTCGGCTGGAGCGGCGGCGGCGGTAGTTGGAGGAGTGACAGGAGGGAGGGGAAGGAGAGGGAGGCGAAGTGTGAGCCGTAGAAGGGGTTGGAGTCGACGTGGAGGACGGACTTGCCGGCGGCGGAGGCGGAGGCAGCGAGGATGGACTCCGGCAGACCGGTGCCAGAGACGATGAGGTCGAAATGGGTGGGGTCGATGAGGGGTTGGGGAGGAGCTTCTTCGGCCATGGCGAAGCGAGTCCGGTCTGTTGGAGTCTCAGCCGAGTCTCTCTGACTCGTTCGGTTTCTTTTGAAGATAGATTTGCAAATAGGACCCCGGAGGTTTAAGACTTTTAAATTTGTGTCTTTTTTTGTTTTTTTGCATATATACAGTCCTGTTAAATCTTGATTATGTCAAAACATCCTGCTTAAAATGGTCTGTTCAAAAATACCCATGAAAAACTTATAAATTGTGCATCCATACCCCTCTGTCACACGATGTTAACGTCCTGTACCTAACTTCAATTAATTGGTTAACCATGAGACATGCAATTACATGACTACCCTCTTTTAATCCTTCTAAACCCCACATGAAACCCTAACCCACCCTAACATTTTTTCTTTCCTTCATGAAGAGCTTGAGATGAATACATCTTTGTATGAGAGTTTGGGTTTTGAATGGGGTCCGTGCGAAGTGGTGGGAGGTTGAAGATGAGGATGAAATCGGTTTGGGATAGAGAAATGTGTTAATTTTGAGTGGGAGGTTGAAGAAAATGATGGAATCATGGTTAGTTTGGTCATTTTCAATCATTTTAACGATTCTAACGGCCTCTTAACGGAGAAAATTAACTCCAGCTCACGCTTGTTGACTGTAGCGGTAAGGATGCACAACTTATAAAATTTTCAGGAGTATTTTTGAACAGACCATTTTAAGTGGGGTATTTTAACAAAATTGAGATTTAACAAAGGTATATATGCAAAAAAGACCTTTATGTTTTTTACTTGCATATGATTCTTTCCATTTTTTTTTTACTAGAAGGCCCTTTGGCAGGCTGGTACAATTATATTATTAAGGATCAGATCAGTGACTCTGGTTTAAAAATAGATTTCTTCCTTACTATGAATACATGTAACACCACTTCTGTAGATGTCTTGGCTATGTGTACAAGTGTTGCTCATGAGCAGAATTCCACACCTCAGGTTTTGCCTGTTGGCCAAAGCGAAATGGTCTAGATAATCGAGATAAACGCTATTGTGGTTTGATAGATTTCATAAGAAGAAGAATGAAAAAAAGTTATGCTTGGAATATCAAAGAATGAACACAACAATGAAGGATTCTCATTTAACTTGATTCCCGTAGGAGAATAATGATAATTAATGTCAAATTAACTTTAAGTATGATACATGTACAAATAATACATTAAAAAAAACTTCTAACCAGGCATAAACTCCTGAACCTACTCTACTCTCCCAATACTGAGATCGGGCCTTGGGCCAATAAGCGGGGCTGAGAGGCCTATATGTTTTTTTAATAAAAAATAAATTTTGTATTATACATTAATAAAATTTAAAATCATAAAAATGTATTATGTGTGTTTGAATGTGTTTCATTGAAAATAATAATTTTACATTTATTAGATTTTTCAAAAAAGTCATTTGAAACTGGTCATTTAACCATTTCATGGGGCTTATGGGCCTAGCACCACGGGCCAGCCCAAAGCCCCTGGTCTGGTGGCCCGTGAGATTTGGGCCGTGTTTTGGCTCTACGAACTTGGATAGAAAACAGACTGAACTTAACATTATCCTTATGGGCATGGAGGTTACCACCCCTTGTACCCATTTTCTGTCCTACCCCAACAAATTTTTAAAGGTTTCTAACCCACCCATAATATATATACATGAAAATTTGCTTCACAACCCCACCCCAAGCATTTTTTAAAATCATTTCCCTTCCGTTTCTCCCCCTCCATTTTTCCTCCACTCCCTCCATCTCCGGCCACCTCCGATACATTTATCCTCCTCCTCTGGCTCACTCATCACTGTTGTTCCACCTCTGACTCCACCCTGGCCCTGCCATTGCTCTCCCTTCGGCTTCACCTGCCGCCATGGCTCCTCCTCGGCTCCACCCGCCGCCGCTCCCCCTCGGCTCCACCCGTCGTCGTCGCTCCCCCTCCGGCTCCACCCACCGCCATTGCTTGCTCCCATCCAGCCATTCATAGGTTATAGCATAACTAACCCTAGTTTTAGGGTATACAAGTGTTATGTTTTGTAAATCATGCTCAATCAATTTAGGGCATTTTTGGTTCTGCTATAGATGCAAATTATACAAATAGACTGTTTTGTTATACAAATCATACATATATGTATGCTATTTTACATAAACAATCAGTCAAAATACTATATATGCTATTTTGTAAAAAAGTAATGAATTTAAAACCAGGGCCTATGAACATCAGCCCAAATACTATTTATGTTATTTTGCATTTTTATATCTGCTTTCAGAATATCTTTTCCCTTTTCCTTTCTATCTATCAACAAGTATTTCATTTAGATGTGCAAGTTCAATTCCATTCATTTGTTTAATTATATTTCCCAAAACATGTCATAATGTATTCTTAAATTTGATTCAAACGAGTTGTTGAATTAAACTTTTACATTCAAGCTTCTTTTTGTGCAAAATATGTAGAGATTATTTTTGGACCAAAGATATTGAACTAAGTGTTGTTTTTTTATGGATTAGAATGTATTGACTAAATATATAATATAATAAAAGGAGATATGACAACAAAATGGACAATAAAAATTATATGGTTGATGTGTTGATTATAAGATATGTTAATTTCTCCATGTTCCATCTCACATACCATTTCTACTTTATTGTCTAGTCTTTGGTTTCAATTGCTAATCATTTATCATTGTATTTATTTATGTATCATGATAATAGGTTTCTTCAACTTAAATTATGCATTTACTAGCTATTGTTTAATTTTCAAATCTAATCTTTTATTTTTTCCAGGTTCGTGGAGACCATTGGCCAGATATATAATAATGACACATTGATTTATGTCATTGATCTTCTTCTATAACAGTCCATAAGAAAAAAAGGTACTCACTCATTGAGTATAGAGTAATATACAACTTTTTAGCCCTACTTTTAGGATCATAAATAGTATATGCACTTGTATGGATGCATATGCATTGATATAGAAGTACATCCATCATTTATATGTATTCATATACAGTTATACCCCTCAAAAGCTAGAACTGGAGCTAAAAATAATTAAAGAACATTCCGATCTTCTTATTTTTTGTGTATCATGACTCCAAAACTACGTGTTTCACAAATAGCATTGCATCGAAGACGTTAATCTCAAAGATTAGGCAGTGATGTGCCTTGAAGTTCAAACATTTCATTTGCGGAACAAAGGGTTGTGGAAGAGGAAGCAAATGAGCCTGAGGTAGAGGAAGATGAAATGCAATAAAAGATATACATAGATTAGTCGATTCAGAGATTGATGTACATAGTTTAAAAGGACCTTTCCCGGGGGGTTCAGAAACAAATGAAATCCTAGTCGACTATAGACATGATGTTGTATGGGTGTTGATAATGATTATAATAGTGTTTTGGGTTTGATATGAGTTTTTAACATGTTTTGTTTGAAATATGTTTTGTATGCATGAGTTTTGGAGATATTTTATAGATACAATGCGTTCACGTGTTATGGTGTTCCCAATAAATGATGTTTTAGAAGATATTTATAGATACAATGCTTCTCGATCTCTCTCAGCTCAGTCCTTTTCTCACTTAGTCTCCCTCCTATCTCTCTCTCACGATCCCTCTCTCTCAGTTCGTCAGTCCCTCCCTCTTTATCTATCTCTCAGTCTCTTTCTTCTCACTATTATCCATCTCACCTGACAATCATTTAATGAGTCAATATACACTCACACTCAATGAATAAGTTAATGTACTATGACACTTGTCTTAGTGCATGTCTTTAATGAATTATTTACATTGGAACAAATGACGAGACTTTGGGTGATTTTTTTTTGTTCAACATATTATTAACCACTATTCATAATATTAATATTATAATGTATAAACGTGATAAAAATTTGATCTGATTTGTGATATCTTTAAAATTTATTTTGTTATCTCTTGTTTAGAAATCATGACCATAAAATTATTATTTATTAATAAAATATAGAACCGCGTATATTCTGTACGGTACCCTAGTCGAATAAAAACCACATACTACATTCCTGAACACTGGTTCGGTTCAATTCCTATCAATCATAGTATTGAAACGGAAAAAACGTAATCCCAACCATTACTTCCCCATCGGACGGACGGACGGAGTGAGGCGGAGCAAAGCGGTATATACATAAGAAGGAAAGCCAATAATAAATAATGCAAATAAAAGTTTCACATTGACAGACCATCAGTTGAAACAATAGCATCCCAAAGAACACTATGAATATCCATGCTCTCTAGAAAGGTGTATGGAAACTTCTTGCAAGGTAAGCTTATACACCAAGAGCAAGAGCTTCATTTTTATATCCAATAAACTGACTGAACAGAACAACATCATGACAGACCTGTGACATCAAAGCTCGTCAACAGAACATTTTTTTTTTCTCTTCTTGTTCTTGTTTTATAGTCATTGTATGCATATGTGATAAGATCATTGATTGCTTCACTTTTTGTCAATCAAAACAAGTTGTCATGCCTCACCAGATGCTAGAAGCCCCCACTTCTATTTCAGGGTTCTTCAACAGTCCAGCGAACAAAAGAAGTTGCATGAGACTCCAGTATTCTAAACTAAAAACAATACAAAAGAAGATCAGAAAATCAAAGAAGCATCGAATATACTTTTAAGTGATGTAACATGAGATCACAAACCATAGCATGACAGTTGAAGACAAGGAGAGCCAGAGGAACTCTGTAAGATTTGAGAAGGCCAACCACGAGAACCCGGTCCAAGTATCCTTGCAACCCCCACCCATGATGTAATACAATACAACTGACCAACAGCGAGGAACGCCCAAGAGACGTCGAGGGTGATCGCTGCCCCAACTATTCCCAGCCCAAGTTTCACAATGCAGAGCCAGCTCAAGAACAAATGGAGGACTAGTGCGCCTGCTGAGATCCATGTCATGACCATCACTTTGCTCTGTGCCTGGAGGAACTTCTGGATGGGGAAGTTGATCGCGTACGCGTATAATTCTGGTATCATGTATATCGAGAATCGACCTGCCATTTCTGCAATGGAGTCACTTGTTCCTAAGATTTTGAGAATTGGTGTGGAGAAGATGTAAAAAAAGCTCAAGAAGAATGCCGTGGTTAGGAGAATGATCCAAGATCTTTGAAGGTAGATTCCTAGCATGTTGAGGTCCCCTGCACCAAAGGCTTGGCCACATAGAGTCTCTAGAGCACTGCCCATGCCCAACTGCATTGAAATTTTTGAACGAGTTTATCAAAATGGGTGTTTGATTGAATATAATGTAGATGTTAAGATATATTTGCCTTTTACAGTTTTACCTTAGTATAATCACCTCTACTTCTATTTACCATTACTTGTTACATGTACACATTAAATTTATATGCCTAAAAGTGCTAACAATCCATCATTTCATCAGTACACAATGATCGAATCATCATTTCTGAAAATTTCTCTATGTTGAACTGAGCACCTTCATTTTTTTTGTTTTAATGTGTGACAGTGTTAGGGTCTCAAATGAGCTTGGAGCAGGGCGACCCAAAGCTGCAAAGTTCTCTGTGCTGGTTGTGGTCATATTGTCCATGATAATTCAAACTACTTGCGCGGTGATAATCCTGTTGACGCGATATGATTTCCCAGTGATCTTCACTGACAATGAGCTGGTGAAGAAAAGAGTTTCCAAGATATCAGTATTTCTATGCTTGTCAATATTAATTGGAGGCATACAACCTGTTTTTTCAGGTGGGGGGCATTTTAATCGTTTACTTCCACTTTCATTCCATCAAAAAAGTGTTTATTCACTTGATGTTGGGCAATTCATAGGTGTGGCTGTTGGTGCTGGTTGGCAAACCACAGTCGCGTACATAAACATCGGTTGCTATTATCTGGTGGGGCTGACATCTGCCTTTCTCATGGGATTGAGATTTGGCCTTGGCCTTGAAGTAATTAGTGTTATTCAATTGTTTGTTATAGTATTCCATTTTTTTACGGGGGTATGATGTAGTTATATTTACTGACTGAATATCATTTTCTGAAGGGAATATGGGGTGGTCTGCTTCTTGGGATGCTGCTACGTACAGACCATAATACTTCTCATAATCACTTTGAAAACTGATTGGGAAGGACAAGTGAGTAATGGTTGATGGTTTATATCCTTGACTTGAATCATGTGATTTATGTTGGTATAGATCAGGTGACAATGTCTTATTTTCCTCACATTGTAGGCTGTGTTGGCAAAAGAAAGGGTCTTGAATTGGGGTGGTTTGGTGAATAGCCGTTTGGTTGAGAGCGTTAAAATTTGAGTGAGTTTCCTTTTTTTATGAGACAAATTATATAACCTTTTTCATTGTTTGCTTCATTCAATTCCAGTTGCTGCATGAGAAAAAAAAATTTATTTATGAGAAAGCATTTTTTTTCATGGCAGAAGATCATTATTGGTTCTAAATATGTACAAGTCTGTTCTTATTGTGGATTCTCCATAAATTCATATAAATAAAGCGCATGTGAGTTTGAATTTTGTGTTTCTCAATTGATGATTTGTGAAGACCATTATGTATTCATTTCATTTATAAAATAATTTATAAGGACAGAAACCAACAGTAACTGACAGTAGCATGAAAGATGTGATCACTGCATGTTATTAATATGATAATAGTAGATTTTGTAGTCATTGTGGACAGTGGAGACTCTATAGATCAAGGGTTAATGTTATGTACTACATCATTTCCAGCTCCACACAAAATGGTGGGCTAAATTTGACCAAGATAAGATTTTATCTGGTTATAAAATATCAATTTATTAAAAAATATGAAAAAAAAAATCTCAATTTAAGGTGATGGCTATTTTTTTAGAATAAATAATCTCATGAATATTTTTTAGGTGATTAATTTGTTGAAATTTATTTCTGGGATATTTTTTTTTATGGGCATTTTTCTGATTGATTTACCTATTTGTGATATAAACTTTGACTGACAAAACTTACATGTTCAATGAAATGAACAAGTTCGTGTGCTGATAGCACGTAAAAGGAAACTATTTAGTTGGTTAATAAAAAATATATATATTTTTATGTCAAGAGGTTATATACAATTCATCGCAGTATATTTTAATGTCAACCCTCGCTTAGTGAGGTGGTCGATATGCACCCTCCCAACAGGGAGGTCACGAGTTCGAACCTATATGCCCCCTTTGTAGGTGTCATTGCCCTCATGGACAATAGTTCTAAGCTTTGAGCCTTGTTTTTGTATCCACCCCCTCATAGGCCTTTCTACAAAAAAGAAAAGAAAAACTCAATTAGTATGCATTCAAAAAAAAAATTAAAAACATGGAGAATTTACTCAAAACTATTCCTAATTTATGTTTTTTTTTCAAATAAATCCGCATGTTAGATACGCATGATCACAGCCATTGATTGCGTGGGTCCCCATCCCACGCGTGAGTCTGGACGTTTGGCACCAGATGGGCCTGATTGGTTAGTGGGCCCGCCTGTCATTGCGTGTGAATTGGGGTTTTCTCTTTTTAGAGGCCATAAGTCTAAAAAGAGTCCATACACTACTATTGAGTACATACACTACGACAATGTTGTATATTTTGTATTACCACAATACATAAAGATACAAACAAGAATGTAATTTATGTATTTGAATATGCCTCATCCCAACTTTTGAAGATATCTGGATTACAAATCTAGTCTATGATTCAAATTGAATGAGAAAATGAGTGAACTAAAATTGAGAATTTAACTGAATGAGCAAGTGCAATGCCTGATGAAATCCAATCAATGTTAAATCCCATCAATTTATTTTAATCTCCAATGAAAAATAAATTAATATATATCACCTCACATGATTAATATATGATGTTTTGTATCATTTTTTGAGCATGTGTCCATCCTTTATTGTAGATTGACAAGTTCAACACTGACTGAACATCATCTCTTGATATACAGTGTGTATGTCGACACCCTGAAGTGGTCTCGCTGTAAACTTACATGCTGAGTGTGATCACTTGCCGACCAAACAGTCCCTGAAGAACCTAACATAATGGAAGTGATGTCAGTTTTGACACACATGCATGCCATGGACTTACTCTGTTTCTGTTGGGAATAAAACCTTGTCATTTCAATTATAAAAGCAATCTCACAGTATATGACACACAATTCTTCACATAAAAATGTCGGGATGATGTTCCTCCTCTTATTTTATTTTTTATGTTTGTTTTCACTGTAAAGTGTGGAATGTGGATAGTTGGAAAAAAATCACCAAATCTTACCTAACCATTTGCTCCAAGGTTATACAATTATTTAAAATAGTATATATTTAACATTACAAATTAAATATATATATACATATACGCATATAAATACGTAATTCATAATCAAATTTATGTTTTAAAAATAAAATAATTCAAAACAAATGAGAGTTCTAAACTGCCAAAAAAAAAAAAATTGAACGTAAGATTTTAGTCATGAATATGACATATAATTAGGATGGACAATATACAACAATGGATTAAAGTACCTAGATACCTCCCAATGTTGTATGGATGAATACATGTAATAAGAACACGTTATATTCAGTTCATTTTATAATTCAAAACGAAGAGTGTTAATATTTTTATTTTTCAAATTTATGTGTTTACATAAAAAAGTAAATTATATACTCCAATTAAATGAATGAAATCACATATAAAAAATATGAAAATTTTTCAATGACATTTATATCTTGTTATAGTGAGTGGAAAAAGATAAATAAAACTGCATTTAAGACTCTAAAAAATACAAAACGTAATAGAACTCTATATAATATGTCTCTAATTAATGAATGAGAATGAAAAAACATTCAATGAGCTCTTTAACATAATAACATGCAATTTTATTTACAGTGACTTGAAAAGAAAAAAAAATGTAAACCTTGTGTATGATAAAACAAAGAATCACTGAACTTAGATAATTGATATTTATTAAATGAAATCATAGTCGTGTGATCTACATCGAATTCCATGAAAACACAGTAAACAAAATTTCATAACAGAAGAAGAAACAAAGTAGGAGCAAAGTAAAAGGAGGTCAACTTATTTCCGACAGCACGCCGGACATTCCCCGACAGTCTTCTCTGGCTTGTTAGATGTCGAGAGCATCTTCCATCATGATATCCTCACTCCTCATACCCTTCCATCCACCCCACCTTTTCAAATCCAATGGTCCAGATTAAGGAATGGGGGCTCAGAATATGAAATGCTCGTGTGCTTGTCCTTATCCTTAAAATCCAAGCACGGCTGGATTCCACAAAATTGACTAGTCAACTGTCTTACCATTGACTCATTCACAACACTTTCATATGCTATGTATGTAGGATTAATTACATGTGTGTATAAGCAACTATTAAGTGCTTTATTGAGCTATTTGAATGAATTACTTGTCCGAACCCAAATCAAAATAGGTCGATTAATTAATTCTCAATTTATAATTAATTCTCAATTTATTGACTAGCCTGAATCAAATGAATATTAAATCAAACCTATAAAAAAAAACCAAGTTAGGTTAGCTAGTTTGATTTAACTAAAATAAATCAGTTTAGGTTAGCTAATTTGATTTAACTAACCCGAATTGCACCCCTAAAACCCAGGGGTACCTTTATCACATACTGTGAAACCCAACTTGGATTGTGTTTTCTGTCCCCCAGACTCGTAGTATTGGTCCACATTTGAATGAGTACTACCCTTGTTGGGTTACTACATGGTTTTAAAAATAAAATTTTTAGTACTTTTTTTTTTTGTTAATTTTGACAAATTTAATGACCATTGCTTACCTCCCATGTTCTCCATTCATGGATGGATTGTACGTGATGCACAAATATACTTGAATAGCATTTTTAGGGATTGCATTCTTGATGAAATCAAATAGTTTTCATTTCATCATATGAATGAGCCCTCTTTGATAAATGAACTCATTCCATTGAATGAGTTTGAATCGTCTGAATTAATCCAAAACAAAACAAAAAGAAAAATCCATTCAGATATGTTTAAACCAAAAATAAATAAAAAATAAATTACAGGTTGCACTGAAAATCACAAAAACAACCATTATAATTACAACCACCACCAAATTAACATGCAATCTACAAAGACAAGAAACCCTAATTTTTCTTCTCATGATCTCATAAAAAACACACTGAGTTCCTGACCAGAACTCCCAACCGGGTTGATCATATGAAAAGACTCGGAATCCACTGACCCCACCACCCTCTCAAACCTCGCCCTCAGATACATCATCTCCTCCTCCTCTCCGGGAATAACTCCGGCGCCGACAGACACCGACTTCATCATCTTCAAAACCCTCCAATCCCCCTCCGACACGTGTCTCCTCACCGCGAACCCCGCCTTCTTCCCGTTACAGTACAGCGCCCACACCGGAACGTCGAACAGGCCGGCGCCGCCGCCGGAGGCGGAGGGTTTCGCCGGCCCGTCACACTCGAGTGCGACGCGGAGGAGGCCGTGCTGCATCTCCCTTGCGAGGATGGTGGTGGGGATAGAGAATTCGAGGAGGAGGAGGAGTGGGTGGTGGGGATGGTGGTGATCTTGGATGCAGAAGCTGACGTGGCCGCGGCGGTGGCCGAAGAAGGTGGCGGTGACGGTGGTGGTGGAGGTGATGGGGTTGGGGTTTGGGTGGTGGGGGTGGTCGTGGAGGGTGGTGGGGAAAGCACAACAGGCAGGGACCATGCACTCGATGAGGGAGCGGAAGGAGCGGCGGAAGCGGACGTCTTTCGTGCAGTCGACGTCGGTGGAGGTGTTGATTATTTGAAGGGAGGGTCTTCTACTTGTGTTCATGTTCATCATCTTCATCTTTTCATGCATTGATAGATCTTTAGAGAGAGAGAGATAGAGAGATATAGAGAGTGATGAAGGTGTTATGAGGGAGTTTTATGTGGTGGATGTGTGTGTGTATATATGTGGGAAGAGGAGGGAGATGTGTAAAGTGGGGAATGTTTTTATTGTTATTTTAATTGTCACTAATGAGTGGATTAATATATATTTGTTATGGGAGGAGGAGGTGTTGATAAAAAAAGTGTGGGCCGAGGAAATTTAGACAATAATTCTTCCCACGAGGGGGCGTGGGGCTTGTTTCGAATACTGGATTTTTTATTTTCTTGTGGGGGTTAATATTTCAGAGTTGGATATATAACGTTTGAACATGGGATTGAGTAACTTTAAAGATTTTATTTTTATAAAAATTATGATTAACCAAAACTAGCTCATTGTCAAACATCTCCTGTGATCTTAGTTTTTAAAGACAACAAAAAAAGCTTTTATTTATGAAAAAAAAAACAGTTATTAGCATTTCACTGATTTTGAAGGATGGATATCTATATTTTCAGTAGCCATTCATTTATACACCACATCCGGTGATCCGGATCATTATTATATATGCATATATTGCAGAGCAAAGAAAAATTACATGAATGGAGAAATATTTCAAATATGCTATTTACATGTGTTCCAAAATGAGAAAATAAACATGGCCGGCTGGCCCTGACCCTCAATGTCCAAAATGCTATAAATTAACATGCATGGATGTAGGTCTTAGGGGGACATGCAGGTTCACCATATATGTATAAGTTGCTACTCTAATAAGTGATAAATGACAATGATGGGTCCGGCTCGATCCACATATGCATGAGCCATGCATGCTACGACGAAATATCAGTCAAAAGGCACCTTTTTTTTCTAATAATGCCCTTGCTATACAACAAACTAGAGCTGCAAATTAAAAGCTTGTGGTCCTCCCTCCCTAGCTAGCTCCCTCTCACAACACACAATGCATACCAAAATCATCAGTACCACATGTAATACATAAAGAGGTTGGTTTCTACACACACACACCCCCCACACAGTTTTAATGAGAGTACATAATTTTGGAAATTTGGGACAATGGAATTGAAGAAGACATGACTAGAACTGGTGCAGGGGTTTTCAAGGATCAACAAAGTTGAATGCTTTTAGACAGATTTTTTCTGTTCCAATAAGAACCGCAAACACACGAGGGGATGTTGAAGTATACAGCTTTCAGGATATAATGAAACATTTTGGTATAAAAAACACATTCTTTCATGAATGGGAAGCCATCAAGTGTGTCTCTAATATGCCCATGCGTGTGCTAGCGTAGTGGTGCGCACCCTACATCAAAGGTCTTACAAAGTGTCCATCTTATAAATCTTCAAAACTTTTTTACAACTACCGATATCATGCGGTACTAAAAAAATAGCATCACTTTTCATCTTTCCCATAAAGACCACTCAAATCCAACTCTTTGAATATTTTGAAAATATCCAACACACACATCTTTGTCTACCAATCTATGTATGGTTTCACAAAATGCTTGGGTATGTGACATGATCAAAACCTCTCTGGTGGAATTGAAAACGATCGATCATCCCCTCCAGGGAAATGTTTTGGAGAATTGTGTGCATGTGCATTAACCGGGTGGGGATCGGGTTAGGTTCAACAGGTGTTGGACATAGGTTCGTGATCATTCAGCGGATATATATGTCCATTTATAACCAATATTGATTTGTGTGGTCTTCCTATGCTACCTTAATTAGCTTATTCCTGATATATTTTGTTGCACGTTCCTTTCCACGTGCGGTACTCAAAATGATCTTCATCATTTTTCTTGTAATTCTCCCCAAATCACAGTTCCCATGATCATTTTATTACCATTGCAACATTTTGTTTTTTTGGGGGGTGGGGGAGTAGACAATGTCACCTTGATTTATGTTAGATAGAAATCATAATATAAGATCTGAATTAGAGGTGATAGGAAATAGATAATGCTGGGATAGATACCAAAAACATCAAAGATGGGAGACCTTCTTGACTTACCATAATAGAAGAGTTAATCTACCCAGACAGGCTAGGGCATTCCTGATCTCAACCTGCCCTTTTGGAGAAAAGGGAGAACATGTAATGTTCTCTTTAAGACTATTAGATATAATGTACATACATTGAACACAAGTATTTTAGTTTTGTTCAATGGTAGATAAGAAGTTTAATTATTTATCTTTTATGCTAAGTTTATTCATTTTTTATACTATATTTTTGGATTTTGATTTATTTATTTTGATTCATTTTTGTGTAGGTGGGGGCGTCCGTGGTGCCAAAACACCCAGGGGGAGAGAGGGGGACCGGCGGTGGGTGGAACGTTGATTTTGTGGAGTTGAAAATTGCAGGGGAAAACCGCGATAAAACACATATGACAAGGTTTTTTTGGGTTATCGACATGAACACGAGAATCGTTATTTGTGTGCGCAGTCGCATCCGCCGACTCCCACCAACGCACCGCTTCCAAAACTCTCAGCCAAACGGTACTTAAATCTATGTAAAAACAACATATCATTGGCTCCTCCTCCTCCTCCTCCTCCTTCTTCTTCTTCTTCTTTTTAACTTTATTGGCATTAGTAGACGCATGTTATAAATTAAACTCAAGTACTCAACAAATATGAAGTTAATTTGACACAGTAAATTTGGTGTTTAGACCCATATAACTCGATGACTGACAACAATTTGCAATTACAAAGTGTTGAGTTCAAATCTCACCACACTTCAAATGATAAGTTGATAGCCAATCTTCTTGTCATCATGTCAGCCTTACATGAATTGGTCCCCATCACCTTTTGATTCAAGTGAACTGGGTTTCTTGCACGTTTGGTTCTTCCCTTTCAAGTCATCTAAAATGGGGTTTTTCTTGCCCACTTGTTCTTGATCTTCATTTTGATGGAGAGAGGTCTCCTCATTGGTTCGCAAGCATAATTTGTTAGATATTTCAATATGTGACAGTGTCCTCTACTCATTGAAAGGAGAAACAAATTTTAAAAATAAACTAAAGCATCCAAACATCCACTTACTTTGGATTTTATAAGAGAAAAGAAAAGATACTCTTTCTTCATTGTCTCTCCTTCATAGGAATGTTTTTTTAATTATTGTTATCTCTTTTTTATATAATATGGTGAAATCATGCCTTCCATTAAAGAGGAAATTTAAAATACATTTATTGTGCATGTGTGCCTTGC
Organism: Acorus calamus; assembly: GCA_030737845.1. NCBI lineage: Eukaryota > Viridiplantae > Streptophyta > Magnoliopsida > Acorales > Acoraceae > Acorus > Acorus calamus. The sequence goes on from CM060867.1 coordinate 200,383, forward strand.
ATAATGAGTGCGTATGACAATGCATCATCGAATGCCACAACGGATTAATCACTACCTTTCCTTCTCCTTTATTATTAAAAATTATAATTAATTAAACTTCTAAGTCATGATGAATCAAATAATTATCTAAATTTAATCTTCAACAACTTTAGAAGGAGATGATCCTTATGATCTTTCAGATTATTTTTAATTATGATGACAAATAATTCTAATATTAATTAAAAAAAATTCTGTTACTCAAAATCACTCACAAACCCTTTACATCAAACGAGTCCAAAATATAACTCCGAAGACTAAAACAAATATATAATTTTAAGAAGAAAAAAAAGCCACCTATACAGACTATGTTCCATCTTATTAGCCAGAAAATTTATCATATTTATTTTGTTGAGTCACATATATTCCCATTCAACCTTCTTTTATTCATGTTTTATTTTTAAGAGTATGCTATAGTACACATCAACGCTATAGAAAGTACTATAATGTGGAGTTGTTATTGTTGCGCCAACCATGCATCTATATTTTATGACTCTCTTCCAATAAGACCCAATATTCCAGCAAAAACTGTGTGATTGTTCTAATAAAAATTGGATTAAATTATAAACAAAAGCAGCTTTTGATATATACAAATCGACTTTGTGCGCCGTTCGAGTTCTAATTAAAGTTGTCTGGATCATTAATAGTTCTAAACCACCATATATGATCATGAAGAGAAAAATAAAAATAAATAAAGGGTTCTGTTATTTATTATTGTACAGCGCATTAATTCTCTCAACAGGCTGTTGAACTTTAGGCATGCTTTTTAATTAACACCTAATCAATTCTTATAATGGCCTTTTTTTCTTTAGTAAGAATGAATTTGGTTGATATTTGCTGAATTACAATGTCAGAACTACATGCATAAAGAAATAATGTTGATTTTTGTTATGAATAGATCAATAGCCTAACATTATCATTAGGCAAATGATACAACATCATCTGCAGTCCCGAACCATTTTAATTTTTCTCTAATACGAAAAGTGAAATATAAACCTTAATTAATTGGAACATATTTGCAATCAACACACATTTTGATTTTTTTTAAAGTATAGACTTAACTAATGAAATGCATTAGTTAACCTTCACGTTTTAAAGTGTTTTTCTTTATTTTACTTTATTTCTTCCCTCTCATCTCCCATTCGGACTTGTAACTTTATTTTGAAATATAATTAAGTACTGATAGCAATGTTTACCTTGTTTTTTTTAAAAAATTAATTCTTTTATAAGTACGATGAAGTAAAATTCTTATACATATTTTTTAATTTTTTTTATAATAGATCAGTATATACTAGTGTGAGACAATTTCGTTGCATAGTGACATGGAACTGTAAACAAGATTGTAAAAATGAATGGATTCAGTGTGTTAGCGCACATTGTTTACTATATTGAACTTTAGTGCATAGGACCATACCGAGTGAACCATGTATCAAATGTCTCCCAAACCCATGTTGGGAGGGAGATAGGCTTTTTAGTGACCAAAGCAATCGTAGTTTTGAATATCAGTAGGAAATAATATCATCATTTTTATATTCCTAACATGATTTGAATTTTTTTTAATGCTTGTACGTTTTTATTCAATAAAATATATTTAAATAAATTAAATGAAATATATGAAAAGAAAATTGAATCATATCTTTTATATTTTTCTTAATCATATGTATTATCTTAACCTTATTATATGAAAAGAATATACTAAGGTTATGATTGTAAAAATGACCACAAAAATAACTGAGTGCGTTATAAAATAAAAGGAAATACATAAAAGAAATAAATTGAGACACAAGAGAGATGTCGGAAAATGAAGTTCTTCAGGAACTTCTCTTCTACTCTCATTCTTCTTTCTTTTCTTTCATTTTCTTTCCTCTTATCTTTCATATTACACAAACCCTTCTATTTATAGCCCCACAAACATAAATATGAAAAAACTCATTGGACACTTCAATACACGCATCTACAAACTCATGAATTACATATTAATATATATAACACATATACCAATAGATAGAGATCTATTATAATGATAATGGGTGGTCATCCACTAATACATGCATATCTACAAATGCATATATTTACAACAGAGTGTCTGTATTAATTAGCACTCATATAAATAATTCAATGTATTATGGATCATATATATCTTTTGGTAATGAACTTATCATAGTGTAATTTTCCCACCAAGTAAAAATGTCAATTTGCCTGCCTTGATGCCACCGCCTACTTTGCAAATGTGAATATATAACACAAGTCAGGCATGTATTGTATGGACATATGGGTACTGTGACTGACGAATGTGGACTTTGAACACTTTGGAAGTTGGAATTTATTTAACATGGTCTACATGTGAGGGTGAATTGGCCCATTAGCTCGGTTGGTTAGAGCGTTATGCTAATAACGCGAAGGTCACAAGTTCGAGACCTGCATGGGACACAGATTTATTTATTTATTTTTATCCCCTTATTCATACTTGTATTTATATTTTAATTATAAAAGTAATTATGGTAAGAAATTTACCTCTCTTTGAAAAAAAAAATCCCTCTTTATTCAACATATATCATGATTTAAATCAAAGAAAAAAAAGTTCACATTGAATCATGATCATAATTAAGTACCATTCAAATTCAGAACCCAACAAATATACATCACATTGAGGAAAATTATTCATATTAGTACCATGTACACGTATAGATGGACAACTTGTGTCCATCGGGGTGTATTGATGGAATTTGCGTAAATGAGTTTTTTTGGATAATAGTTAATTATTTGATAGACATTTGTCCTCTGTTCTAAAATACAATTAAATGAAAATTTTGCTATATATATATGAAAATTATTACGTGCGGCGAACGGCAGGTGCGGCCGCGACGTGGGCCGTTCGATCGCGGATCCATCGCATCCAACGGTCGACGTGAATCGCATCCGACCGTCCGATGCGATGGACCCGTGATCGACGGCCCATAGTCTATGCCGCACCTGCCGTTCACCGCACGCAATAACTCCCCATTATATATATATATATATATATATATATATATATATATATATATATATATATATATATAGTCGAGTGATTCAGTGCGGGAATGCGGGAATGCGGGAAACGATGTTGATCGTTCGATCGCGGGTCCATCGCATCCAACGGTCGATGTGAATCGCACCCGACCGTCTGATGTGATGGACCCGTGATCGACGGCCCGTGATCGCTTCCCGCACGATCGCATTCCCGCACCGAATCACTTCCCTATATATATATATATATATATATATATATATATATATATATAGACGTGATTGCGTGCGGCGAACGGCGGGTGCGGCAGCGATCACGGGCCGTTGATCACGGATCCATCGCATCGGACGGTCGGGGGCGATTCATCTCGACCGTTGGATGCGATGGACCCGCGATCGAACGGCCCACGTCGCGGTCGCACCTGTCGCACCTGTCGTTCGCCGCACGCAATCATTTATATATATATATATATAGACTCGTGATTACGTGCGGATTACGGTCGGTGCGGATTCGATTACGGGCCGTTGATCACGGGGTCCATCGCATCGGACGGTCGGGTGCAATTCACTTCGACCGTCGGATGCGATGGACCCGTGATCGACGGTCCGTAGTCGAATCCGCACCGTGCGGACGACCGCACGCTATCACTCGACTATATATATATATATATATATATATATATATATATATATATATATATATCGCCGATGATAATATGCGGGTCGTGCGGTCGTGCGGATTCGACGTGCGTCGTCCGATCGCGGGTCGATCGCATCCAACGGTCGAGATGAATCGCCCCCGACCGTCTGATGCGATGGACCCGCGATGGACCCGTGATCGACGCCGCACGACCGCACGACCCGCACGATATCATTTCCCATATATATATATATATATATATATATACGCGAGTGATAGCGTGCGGGTCGTGCGGTCGTGCGGATCCGACGTGAGTCGTCCGATCGCGGGTCGATCGCATCCAACGGTCGAGATGAATCGCCCCCGACCGTCTGATGCGATGGACCCGCGATGGACCCGTGATCGACGGCCCGTGGTCGATGCCGCACGACCGCACGACCCGCACCTAATCACTCCTATATATATATATATATATATATATATATATATATATATATATATGTGTGTTATATATATATATATATATATATATATATATATATATATATGTGTTTGTCCATAGTTTGTGTCGTAACAGCGGAAGGGATATCAAACATCTTGCTGCATTTCACTGATCACTCTAAAATATAATGCACAACTTTTGATGTGAAATTGGTTGATATATGTACATGATACTGATGTAGCTTGATGAGACACTTATCATATCAATACAACTCACTACTGATGTACTTCACAATTCGTTAACCAATTTCTAGTTTTGTAATATGGAAAACACAGTCTACTGTACAATACAATGGACAATCCATAATCAATAAATTAAATATCAAACATTCACCCCTAACAACTCAATAAAATAGGGATTGGCAATTTCAATACCAACCATACATAATCACAACTATATATGTCCCCTCAAATATATTACACAAAATCAATTTAATTATCAACACACCCTTCATAGATGGTGTTCAAATTCACCATATATTTAGGCCTTTCTGACCCCTTCCCCTGCCTCAAACCACCACCACTCCTCCGCCGCCTACTCTCCATCGAAACCACCCAAAAATCGACCTCATCGAACTTTTCACTGGCCACAACCATGGGAACAATCCGCGCCTCCCTCCGCCCCCATCTATTCTTCTTTGTCGCAGCCCCCGCCAAGGCAGAGCTAGCTTTTATCGCCAATGCCACCATATCCGCCGCCTTCAACGCCCGAGCCTGATACTCGGCCGGAAGAACAAAATAAATCTGACCCAACTGGAGAAAGTCATTGGGGCCCATCGCCGTCGCCTTTTCGTCGTAGTACAGCTTGTCAGAGCTGCACAGAACACATGGCTGGCCATCTTTGCCTTCCAAGACCTTGGACGCCTCGACGGGCACGGAGAACTCCTCCAGGGACCCATCGAGGGAGACGATCTTGGCCGTTGAATGGGGTGTTTTAACGGCGTCTGATGAGAAGGTAGAGCCCATGTGAATTTCTACCATGTGAATTTTGAAGTCTTAATTAAGAAAGAGAGATACAGAGTTTTTGGAGGGTCTGATGTGTATATATATATATATAGTGTGTTTTGTGGTGCTGACGTCATCATAACCGTCACTAACGAAATGTTGGTGGTTTGCGCGGGAAGGAAGTGACCGTAACTTGGGCCGCAAGGAGGCTCTTGGAAGGTGCATGGTAGGTTATGTTAACATGTAACGGCGTTATTTAGTGAGACTTGGCTTTTTGACTTGTGTGGGTTGACTAGTCAACGGGTCTCACTAGTCAAAAAGCTTTCACAAGCCAATAAAAAAAGGTGAGATGACAATCAATAGTTGAGTCTTGGAAGAGAAGCAACGCAGAAGCCTCCCTGCAGTGTATGGATGTATTAGAAACACTTCATCTGATCCAACTTTTTAAGGTAACAATTAATGAAGATGACAATGTGGACAATGAAGCAAACAAGTTGGTCTACAACTAGTAGAAAGGGGGGATCATTAGATGTTGGGTTAGTGGATGTTGATGGGGGGGAGTGAAGGATGTGGTGAAAACCGTGCTTACTTTTGCTTTTTCTTTGGTTTGTGTAACTTCGTGGAAAGGGATTGTCTGGATAGAAGTTTTTTTTTTCCTTTTCTTTTAAAGATATACGATAGGTGTTGTTTTTTATTTATTTAAAGGAAGATAACAACTAAATAAAGTATAATAGACCCATGTCTCCTAAGTAGAAGAGATATCTCTACAAAGAACCCCAGGTCCATGACAAAATCAACACACTACTCTTCAATGCATAGCATATCCCATGGAAACGACACTTTTCATACCCTTGTGCAGTTCACTCTCCAGTCCTGAATTAAATGCATCACCACGTCCTAAATATTTTCTGCACAGACAGGAACTCCATGAAAGACTAGAAGGTTCCGCGTGATCCACAATGACCACATCCCTGTTGGGGCGAGAAGCTGCAAAATCTTTGCCTTCGGGCTTTTATCCCCCCTCACTCGGAGGGCTTGTCCAGCCCGCCATAGGTCCTCAAGCGTGAGACACCTATTAGCGAACTTAGATGCACCCATCAAGAGTTGCCAAATCTCATAAAATTATTTATTTTCTTAATATAGTAATTTGTTTCTATAATAGTCACAAACCCCTGTCTCTATCCAAACGATGTCATAATAATCAAGAAAATAACATTGTTATTTAACATCATCGTAACAAAATGGATTATAAATATTTCGAGCAGATTAACACAAACAATCCATGTGTGATCCATTAAACAGATGTCATGCACGTTAGTGGAAAAAAATCATACAGACACAACCTTTAATGTAATTGCCACCTACTTTTTAGATATTTATAAAAAAATATCATATAGACACAACCTTAACATTTTTGTAACGTTCACGTGACATGTTGTGACTGGTTCACACAAGAGATCCACACACAGGATTTCATCCAATGCTTTTATGTATAATGTGATGAACAGGCGAGTTTTTGTGCCATGGGTGACTTCAGGTTGTTTTTAGAAAACTAGAGGTCGACTGCTGCCTGGGATAACCATTGATCAAAGCCATTTTCATTTCAAGCAAAATATGTGATTTAACCGAATCTCCTACTTCAAATCAGATTTTTTTTTATTACGGTGAATATCTTAATAAACCTTCATATTAAATTAGAAAATGATAAATTCATCCCCATTGCAGTCATAATTGCAGTCTATACCATTTTTTATTAAAAAATTACACTCTTCAAATGAAGTGCATGTTGTTATATAAAATAAACTATATACTGAGATACATTAATGTATTTTTTTAAATTAAAAAAATAATAAATTTTTTACGCCATATACTATGATAGAACCACATACACTATGATAACGTAATATGTACTAGTGTACGGGACTGCAAAAAGGACTGAGTGTATCAACCCTTTATTAAATGGATAATGTTACATCCAACCTTATTTCCAGCCTCAATTCCAGTCTACATGTGTTTCTAATTTTTTAAAAATAGTATACCGCATCTAATGAGGTACATGCTTTAATGAAAAAATAAAGTATACACTCCAATGAATTGCATAGATGCATTTATTAAAAATGTAAAAAAATTCTTTCGAAGCATATGCCTTGTTAACGTGAGCATATGCGTCGATAGAAATCTATCGACACATATAAGACTGGAATTAGAGCTGGAAATGAATCTGGGTGTAACAACGCCCTTATTAAATTTCAAGTAAGCCATATGGGCTTTTCTTGGTGTAAAGCCCATTGTGACAAAAAATATCAACCATTTTTTTTTTTTTTTTTGAAGAGAGGGGGCAGACATATTCTGATTAGAGTAAATCAAATTGCTTCGTTGTTGTGTTATTTTATTGCCTTCAATCTTTTAGTCCTACATCAGTTAAGCTCATTTGATTTTCTCACCTTGTACATTTGGATGTGGATTTGAGGAGATTACGAGTTTACAGAAATCTGATTTTTCTAAATTTGTTTTTAAACAAAAAAAAAAACCACAGCTTAATTAAAAACTGCAGACATATTTTTATAACTAAGTGCCCAAAAGTTAGCTTTTTTATAATTTGTGAAGAGACAGCTTCTTGCAAACTTAATTTTACACTCAACTTTTGAAGAAAAATTAATTTCTAAACCCACATCCAAATGCCCCATAACATGTGTCACACCCATTTTTTGTCGAGATTTGTGAGGCACCCCTTATATGCGTGCACACTACGGTCTACTTTGTGAAGGAGGGGGTCCTATAGTTATCAAGGATAAAATGTTGTTCTAACTCTTTTACTCTGATGCGAATCGAGTTTTGGTTAAATCGGTAAGTATCTTTCACATTTGTAAAATATGCCAAATGTTTAAATCGTGGGAATACCACTCTTACTCTTAAGTGGGGTTCTGGATACCATGACTATCAGTTGGCACTTGTTTTTGCACACAAATATTCTGAATTCTTGTTTATGTAAAGTTGATGTAGAAAGTTCAGTTGCATTACTAAAGCTTGTTAAATTCATGATTCGAAGGAAGTTTGCTACAACATAATAATGCGTAATTGTGCCTCTTGTCGTGGAGAACTAATTATGGCCACTATAACATATTTAGTGTTGCATCAACATGGTGTGTGTGGTTACAATCGGATGGAAATGCCAACTTTTTCCTTTTCTCTTTCTGTGATGGGATTGTTTAAGACATATATTTAGCTTCCTCGTTGGTTTTTGGTAGGTTTACTGGATGAAAAAAAATATAAGCATAATTGTTTTGTACTTTCTAACTATTATGATTTAATCAAACAAATCAAACATTTTTTTATTGAAAAATGTTAAACTTAGTAAATACCTTACATATATTGAAAACTGAATGCATCTTTGTTGAAAAATGTTGCGATTTATTCTCACAAATGAAACAATTTTTATATAGTTTTTTTATTCATTCATCCGTCCAGTATCTCTCTTAAATCAAAATGAGACTTATTAGGGGTCCGAATCTAGTCAGGTTTGAGTTTGGTCACTACTATCAATATCAAACTGCACATGTTATGAATTGAACTACATATATAGTCTATTAATCGAACTGCATGTGCAACCAATTATTTGGGTATAGATACTGTTGGGTATTTTCAAAATAAATCATTTGGGTTTTAGTGGTCCCCCCTTTAGAAGATGATGTTGTCTTATTCTTTAGTCCCATATTGGTTGTTTGTAAAATGTTTTGAGTGTTTATAAGGAGAGCCACATGTACTCTAGTGAAGTCCTTTTGGTGGACACCTTATGGTGAACCTTTGATGCGGGGTGCGCGCGTGTGTGCGTATTGGGCGTTTTAGGGTGCACTTGGCACTTCGCATCAGATGGAGATCGTTTTGATCAGATGCAATCAGGACTGCTCGATGAAGGAACTTTCAGATGCGATTCACACAGTTGGATTGACGGTTGGTGGTTATAATCACCAAGAGGTGCCATTGGAAGGGATGCATCCCGTGATGGATGATCTGGATCGCACGATCGTGTGGAAACGGTGGACCACCGATCGGACGGTTGTTGTAACTTCTCATTCATGAAAGGGTGTCTCATTTGAATGAAAAGGCACTATGTGGCCTATAAATTCAGACCCTTAGACTCAAACAACAACAACAATTCATCTTCTTTCTTTCAACTACGAGTTAGCATCTTCAGTCCCTTAAAACAGAGAGTTCCAAGAGGTTGATCAGAGAGTACACACTCTGTAATCAACACCCTAGTGAAGGCTTCATTGTATCATGAAGGCAACACTTCATCAATTCCAGGTGTACTCGCGGTTCATACCGGAACGGGAGAAGTTTGTCTAAAAGCATTCAACAACAGTTGATCCTTGAAGCACTCGTACTGATTCTGTTCTCTTTCCATTGTCCCGATTTCCAACAACTACTCTCATATATATTGGATCTAGTCAGGTCTGGATTTGGTCAGTACTACTAACATGCAATAGAAGAAAGATAAATGTACCTAATAATTGATTGTGCATTTCGATCATAGGTTGTGCAGTTTGATATTGATAGTACTGACTGGATCTAGACTCACTTGTTAGCTAATAATAATAAGTAAACTTTTTTTTTAAAGTCGAATGGATTCATTTGAATGCTTTTTTTTTATATGAACGGTTACATGAACATCCCACAAAACATGAGTCACTCACTAAGTGGGAAAGTTGAGGTTCAAAAGTACAAAAAAAATTGAAAAGAAAAACAGATTCGGAGACTCCAACAAGCGCAGAAGATTAAGACATTACTCCCACTTTTTTTTTTTGTGACAATACTCCCACTTTCACACTGGACTTTTAAGATCCCTCCATCATCATTTCTTCAATCTCCCCACCCCACTTGCCCTTTTATTAGTGCATGTCCATTGTTGTATCGATTATCTTCCTTTCCAACTTACACACACACACACACGCGGGCATGCACACTGAGTAGAGGTGTAAGTGTAATCTAATCCGACTTTTGAACAGATTTAAGTGATCAGAATCAATCATGAGTCTGAAAAAAATCCAAACCTAATTCATGTTAGATTTAGATTGAGAGGTTAGTAGGATCCCAACCGATATGATAAGTAGTAAATTTAAAAGTTCAGTTTGTACATATTTTGATATGTTAATTAAACATAATCTAAATTGTTCATTACTTTTACTCTAATTGAGATCTATATTCCATTTGGTGTCTTTCATTTTATTTCTATTATTTATCATATCAATGTGTTGACTAAAGTAGTTGGCTAGCTATTTTTAACTGTAACTGATGTGAAGTTTAAATTGTTTAGAATAACATCTGTCCTGAAATTTTAAATCAAACATTATTGAAATTTGAAGCAAATATGAACTTATGAGCTCCTTAGATTAATTTGAGGGCTAGGTTATTGGATCATATTGTGATTGGTCTTCTCTCTTATATTGATCAGATTCAAATTTAGATGCCTAAGTTGTCGTCCTATAACTGAGATTAAACCTGTCAATTGAACGGATACGCATCGGATAGGCTCATATCTGTATTCGAACTGGATATCCGAAAAAATATCCGTATCCGATATCCGATGGATATTGAAAGTAAGTATCCGTATCCGATTCAAAATCCAGATTCGGATACGGATAGTTATATGAAATATTCAAAAATTCAAAATAAATATGGAATGATTAAAATATCCAAAGATCTAATATCTAAAAATAAAAATCATATATATAATATTTGCAATATGTAAAAAAATCTAATAATTATCTAGTATAAAACATAAAATTATAAATATATACATAAAATATTACATGCTTCAGAGTAATAATAAAAATAAAAACTCATATTAATCCTAAATATATATATATATATATATAATTAAATAAATAATAATATAATAATATTTTCAAATACGGTATATCCGTATCCAATTCGAAAATTTTCACATTCGAATAATTTTTTCGATACGGATAAAGTTTTTCTGATATCAAATATTTTTTGAATTTTCAAATACGGATTCGGATCAAATACAGATATTTTTTGGCTAACTGACAGACTTATCTTAATTGAGACTTTGTAGGATCACAAAATCTTTGAAAATGTCTTTAGTGAAGCCGCAGAGGGAAACACAAAAGTCTTCCAAATGTTTCCAGATGTGTTGAATCATATCATGGTCTCTCTTCACCTAAACACATGCGACCTCTTTTCTATGTGTCATATACGTAATCAAACATTGTTTTTGTTTTCATTGGAACATGAGATCCGACTGAATCAAAAGTGGCTACACCCGGAGGGGACAAGCCTAGCATAGCAAGTAACAAGTCTGCCCCCATTCATTCATATTTTTTTGGATTGTTAAAAGTACACACAACATGCATGTTAGACACATGAATAAGTCACGTGTCACAGTATTGCCACACCACCTTATATTCAATGCATTGATTTCATATTTAGGGCTTATATAGACCTTACGTAATATGGGACACGTGTAGTACTTCAACAAAAGAGACATACGAGATTTTAGGGGATGCCATGCAAAAACCATATATGTTTGTCTCACTCTTTCTGTGCCACGTGAATTACGCCCTAATCGTGGCAGATAAAAATCTGATTCCCATGCGAAGGTGTCAACATATTTTCAATTTAAAAAAAAAAACTTGCTATCATCACATTCGATTAATCAATGAGATCAACCATGCGACCCTCCGGTTACCACTATACCCACACGAACCATGACCTTCTTGGTCTCACCTGGCAGTCGACTTCTACATGTTCTTCACATAATACCACGTCATTTCTGGTCTGCCAAATAGTCCAAGCAGTTAGGCCAATGCCTATATTTCCATAAAAAAAAAAAAAAAAGTCCAAACAGTCATTGGCACCACTTTTTAATTAGTGTTAACTAAGATTTTTTATAACAGTGTATCAAATTAAAGTTATATATTTTATTAAAGTAACGTTTGTTTATTAAACTATATATCACCAACAGTATGACGAATGAGATGATGTGTTCTCATTGTCTTTGAAAGCTAGCTATTGTTCTTTTGTGTTAAGACTTATGAGAGATAATAATTAAGAGCACCTATATATATCCATCAATACGTGGCTATGATTATAAACTTATGTAAGCATAATAATCAACTATATATTATCACGGGTAGCGTGCATGACTCACGTCACACCTCACCCCGTTAGACCTTCTTATAAATTTTCTTCATAAAAAATCCGAATAAACCTTATTTAATTTCACTATATATATATGAATGAAGTTTTAACTAATATTTCACACAAATGAAAGAAATAATACTGTTAAATGAATCTGAATCCATTATTTTATATTACAATGAGGCCACATTAAAATTATATTAGTTATATGTCAACATATTTGGATAAATTTTTTTCGCATACCATATGAAAACATGTTATTTATTTTTATGTCACTATATATAATCTATTTAATTAGTTTTATAATATTAAAATATTTCAAAATTATGCAAATTTATCTCTATCAAAATTTTGATAAACAATTTTATCAACACTATTATAATCATATAGAAAGACTAATACATTATTTTTCCCATATTTACTCTCACAAAATAATATATATTTGTTTCTTATATTTAATCTTTCCAAAAGTTGTAAAAATATTTTTAAAACATTAAAAATTTATTGTAATATAAATTACTTAAATTGGTATAATTGTATAAAGTATAATAATCAATTATTTACTTTATTCTACTCACTAGTTTTGATTTTGTTTGTAACATGACAATAATTTTTATATATTGAAAAATATTTGAATAGTATACAAATAAATGCATAAAAAAATCCTACATGAATTACATTACACCCGATAAATGCTTTTTAAATTCATCGGATCTGTACATATCTCAAAGGCATGCTCATAAAGATTGTCTCATAAGGGACTATATTACAAAATTTAATGATAATATAATACTATGAAAAGGAAAGCTTTAATAAAATAAAATAAAATGAGTGAGAGATCAGATTCTTCACGTCTCCTTTAAATGAGAGAAAGAGAGAGAGATGGGTCCCTGTCATGGCGGCCTCTTGCGTGTCTCCCAAGTCTCCCACTCCTGACTGTGATGGATAAATCCTCACCGTCCAAGCAAAATCCACTATGAAACCTCCATTTTCAGACAATTTTTGGAATTTCATTAAGAGCTTGAAAACTACCCAAAACGGTTTCTAACCATATTTTTCATTTCTTCCAATTAATTTATATATATATTAAACAATCAACCTCCATAATACACAAATAATAATAATAATAATAATAATAATCAACCCCCATAATTATATATATATATATATGGTGATTACGTGCGGCGAACGACGGGTGCGGCGTCGATCACGGGCCGTCGATCACAGGTCCATCGTATCGGACGGTCAGGTGCGAATCACGTCGACCGTTGGATACGATGGACCCACGATCGAACGGCCCACGTCGCGGCTGCACCCGCCGTTCGCCGCACCTAATCGATCGCGTGTGCGGTTTACGGTCGGTGCGGTGCGCGATCACGGGCCGTCGATCACGGGTCCATCGCATCGGACGGTCGGGTGCGATTCACGTCGACCGTTGGATGCGATGGACCCGCGATCGAACGGCCCACGTCGTAAACCGCACCGACCGCACACCGCACGTAATCGCGACCATATATATATATATATATATATATATATATATATATATATTCCTTTGACTAATTCTGCCTCACAAGACCCACAATGATTTTATTTATTATTGTTAAAGCTTTGATACAAACAGTTTTACTTTTAGTTATGTCTTTATATAATATATACACCCATTATTAGCATATACAGTATTGTACTTCAAAATTAAAAGGCGAGCTAAATGTATGATGGGATTATCTTTATTCTTATTATTAATAATTTATCATTAAGATTCTAATAACATGTAATTATATAAATATAAAATATATATTTCAATAAATTGTAAGGATAAAATTAATAAAACATATATTTCAATTGTCTTCTAAGGAATCCAATCACCCCCATTAAAAATTTATCTTGCAATTATGCATGCTTTCAATTCAATAACTATTGCATAAAAAACAGAATGAAAATCTATACAAATAAAGAAATTGTGAAGATCACAAGAACACATGACATACTAAATTTTGCATATCACATTTAGAAGCAATTATTTCTGTACATATATAAAATATAATAAAGTATCAACAATTCATCTCAAGCACAATCTTCCACACGACTATATCTATACATGCTTCTACACCCATTTCTAGACCTAAAAATAAAATATCCACACCCAAAACCATGCCATGCAAAACCATATAAAAAAAAAAAAAAACTAGGTTTTCCATTCTAATCTGTTATATCCACCTCTCCTTTTCTTTTCATTATCAACATATCACCACATTTCATTCATTCACTGAATCCATACCCTATATTTCATTTTCTATCACATACTTTTCAATAGTGTTTTCTATTATTAATTATTAACTTATCAAAAGGGGGCTCTGTGAGGGATACCCTTACGCCTCACCGTCCGGTAGCTCACAACGATCGGAGGTGTCGCCGGAGAAATGCCGGAGCTGGAATTCGATGTCTCATCGTTAGAGCTCATTGGGTTCCTCTCCATTCGATCGACCGATTGGTCGTCGATCGGGTGGTGGTGGTGGAAGGCGGAGCGCCAGAGCTTCAGCGGGGTTGTCGGATCGTCTGATTCAGATCCGGCGAAGGAGGAGTCACGGCCATGTTTGAGGCGGCGGAGGGAGAATGTTAGGTCTGTGTCATGCTTCATGCCTCCAAGCTATTGTTGAAAAATGAAGTCAATTTAGTTTGGGACATTTTTAATTAATATACGTAAATGTGTGACTTCCATTGAAAAGTACAAAAAAATATTGATTGGGTTTTCATGATAGAAATGAATTAGCGTAGATAAGTCTAAAAGTGGACACATTGTTTAGAAAGGATTGTAGAACATACTAAGCAATAAACAATTGAGACAATCAGAATCAAATGATATTTGATAAGGGATCACATGAAAAAGAAATAGAGAACTTATTCTGTCTCACAAGTGACAACTAATCAATGAAGAAATCAATGAAGGAATCCATCAGAAATGACCATCAGAAATGATAGAAATATTACAAATGCATGCAAAGATCTAAATGTATTTTATTGGTTTTCCCCATTAATAATAAAGTTTATAATAAAAAAAACACTACATTGAACACTCAAAAAATACTAATTGGGTTGTCCTCGAAATAATGAAAGAACACAAAAACATATAACACAATCAAGAACAGAGACAATACAACGAAACCATGTTTTTCAATGGAACCCATCAATAAAAACTTGACTTTTATTAATCAAGACATAAAAAAAATCAGATATTTTTATACAAATATACATGCCTTGCAACCGAGCGAACAGAATCGAAAGGTGTCGAGGAGGCTCCGACCACAGATTTCGCAAGTGTTGGTGACTCCCTTCCCTGGCCTCGGCTGGGGTCTCTCATTCAAAAACACAATCTTGGCACTGTTTATAATGTATGTCTGCACACACGATATGTCGATGAACTTCGATACCTCAGACACCCTTATCACGTTGTGATATGAAGATCTCCTTATCTGTGATTAAAAAAACAAAAATCCAATCCAAAAAAGATCAGATCTTTTCATCAAAATCAAGCAATCCTTCAAATGGGTCTCCTCAAGAAGCAAACCTGGACGACATGGTGGTCTTTGTGGTGGACAAGACAGTAGGAACAGAGGGCGTCCCCCATGCAATCAAGGCAGTACATGTTGCATTCGCTCTTGCTGGAGTCGCCATGGATCCTACAAGGGATGAAGAAGCTCGTCTTCAACAGAGGCCTCAGCCATGGCGGACCGAAATCTTCTTCACCCATTCGAATCATCGGACCCACCTGAAATGAAACCAAAAAAAAAAAAACATTCAATCAATCAAACCCAAATGTAAAAAAGAGTCTTTTTTTGTGTTTCTTGATTTGTTACCATGACTTTCTTCTGTTTGGTTCTTAAAAAACCAATCTTGTGTTGATTCTCGAAAGCCATCTCTTCTGATGTTTGAATAAACAGAGAAACTGAAGTGAAACCCAAAAAATGAAAAGATACAAAATTTCAGAAACCCAATTGAGTAAATCAAAATCTGAAACATGGGTTGTGATCGGATTGATGAAAAAGTTATTACCTCTGAAACAGAGCTAAAACAGATGAGGAAAGAAGAGGCAATGAAAGAGAAGGAGAAGACCTTTATATAAAGTGGTTTTTGCAAGAACCAAGGAGAGACGGCGATCTTTTGATCGTACGGACGCGACCATCGACGCATGGAGGCCATCATTCGATCATGGCCGTCCAATGTTTTCGTCAAGCCTTTCTCAATTTCTCACGAGATTTTGTATCCTCTCATGTGGCTTGTTCAAATAAACAAATGAATTTTGAGTAGGCCTACAACTTACAACTTGGGTTGGTTTGAACCCGAACCCGACAGGTTGAACTCAATTTTTATATTGGTTGGGTTGTAAAAATCGGGTTCGAGTTCGGATTGATCAATTCAGGTTGAGTCACAAATCAGATTGGGTTCGAGTTGACATCACTTACAACCTGACCCAATCCGAATCCGTAAATTAATTATAAAAAAAAAGATCATGACCATCCGGTCGTTATCTTCTAATCTAGACCATTAAAAAATTTGGGGAAAGTGGGAAACCTACCTAGTCTTACAAGTTACACAACCCTAGTCGTCGGCCTTCATTTCCCTTCATTTCCCCTGCCATCTGTTCCCTCCCTCCCCCTCTTTTCATCGATAGGTGACAAAGGCCAACAACTAAGGGCCCGTTTGGTTGCACGTTTTGGCAGATTCTGCTTTTTAAAAAGCTAAAAAGCCTAAAATCGACAGCCAAACGGGTCAGCTTTTACAAGAATCTACACTCGATTCCTTTTAATTTTTCGTCTTGAAAGCTGTGTTTTGAGAAGCTCGGAAAGTGAGATTTTTGTGGGAATCATTTTTTAGAAAGCTAGTGATCGGGTAAATTGACGGATCTACCCTCATTGAAAACAACCCATGTATAAAAAACTCACTTTCTACTTCTCTCTCCTCTCGGGGTAAATGTTTTTTTTTGGCTGCTTGGTTTCTCCCCTCTTTTGAAACCCTAGACTCATGGCGGTCGATCCGACGATGACCTTCCGACCTTGATCCCGTCCGGCCATCAGATCTTCTTCCACAACTGATTTTATACTGCTGGGGTGCAGACGATCGTCGGAAACCGACGGTCTGTGTTGGAAGAAGAGACGAGTCGTTGGATTTTAAGGTCATTTCGAAGCTCCATATTGCAAGGTGACCTCTTCATTGATGAAAGTAAATGTTTGGTTCTTTATAATGAATCCATCATTTCTGTGTGTGACATTCCAAAGATTTCCTTTCTTTTATGGTCAGATCCGTCTAACACCGTTGGAATCCGAGGCTCCCCTGACTTTGCAAGCATTCCGGTTGAGGTATGTAGACCGAGGAATGAAAAAATGTTTCAGTGTGATTTATTATACATTTCATTGTCAAATGCATAGGTTGGTATATTTTTGGAACCCATTACCAAATTTTCGTATCATGTAGTCATTCTGATATGTGAGGTTGGAGAAAAAGGGGAATGATAAAGGCTGCGTTTTGAGTTAGTGAAGTGGGAGATGAAATGCATGTGATGATTTCATTAGTATTTCTTATATTTATTCTTCATTGGTTGTTTCTGATTTCCTCAGCATGTTGGGAATTCATTGTATTGTACTTTTTGTTTGATGGATTGCTTGATTTTTTTATCTTGTTTATAGAGATTTGGTGTTGTTTGACTTTGAATAGCATTAGTAATTATTTCACTGTAGGTACTCATGGATTATGGTCTTGAGTCATCTATTTTTAATGGAAATGGCTTTTTCATCTGAGCCAACTCATCAGAGTGTGTCAAATCAATATACTATATATTAATATGTGCAACCTGATATATCTGTATGCTACAGAAAATCTCATATCTCCTTACTGTGCCACTAACTTCTTCTATTTGAATTGTATGATTCACTACAAAGGGATTGATTCTAAAATTTTTCAAGAGTAGATTCCTCAAGAATGCAACAGTTTTCAACAATAAGGATTGAAGCCTTGTGTGTTGAAAATGAAAAACAAATACAATAATAGCACCCTGTTAAACAGACTTATAGTTTCCACATGCAACAAGTAGATGACAATGAGCTTTCATGTTTAATTTATCTTTATATACCTGCAGTTGTCATCACACCATCTACATTGACTGCCATCACATTGATATTTATTTTCTGCTGGAAGCTGCAAAAGAAAATGTCAAAATATGCAACATCACTTGTTTCCATTTGCAGATATCCAAATTAAATAAGCACACCTAATTTACTTGTGCCATTGACATCCATCATGGAATATGAGTATATGACAACAAAATTATAAATTAAATGACAGGCAGATAGAATTTATTTTTGACAACAAAATTATTGATTGACACTGTCATCTAGGATTAATGAATAGCATCTATTTTTAATGGATTTCCTCAGCCTGCACTGTACAGTACTTCATTTCAAAGGCTTACATCTCATGAAAATGGAGTCACATTGTACTTGTGCATATCATGTGGTTCCAGAACAACCTTGCGTAGTCTGATGTAATAAAAAATTATAATGTTTCTCTACCATCTGTTCGTGTGGCTTTAATAGCAAGCTCAACATATAATACTATATAGGCACATGTGTTAAATAATTCATGCCTATTCAGTAGTTTTGATCATATAGTACACATAACCTACATAAGTATTATGTTAAGTATGATTATGGAAGTTGGTTGGCAATAATACATGTATCTGTTAGGTGCTCAAATATGCTTCTAATATGTCCATGTTAATTTTGTCGTGTCATATTCAACTAGTAGTACTTCAAAAGCATAGCATTGTGTATGCCTCTTCTGTTCATGCCCCTTTCAGTTATTTTGGGTAGTTTTTTAGAGCTCTATCTTTTTTAGTGTTATTTTAAATGCTGATTGACATTTGCATTCAAACTTCATGTACATGAAAACATCATGTCACACTTATTTGGAATATCTTCCATGTGTGTTTCATGACACTGTTGATGTAGTCCAAGAGCCCCTCATACATTATTGCATGGTTGTTGTGTTATACTCATTCATGTAGTCATTTTAAGAGTAGCGCATGTTATGTAAATACTAAATGCCAGATGGAGAACAACACCCCACCATCAGTAAGATACAATATCAAGAAGGTGGCAAACAGGGCAAGGGGAAAGAGGCCGATAGATCCACACAAAGTAAAGGCTAGTTGGGATAATGCAAAGCACGAGGTCTTCATTAGGATTTGCTTAGATGAAATGAGATTGGGGAACAAGCCAGGTCAGACCCTCAATAAAGCGGGTTATGAGAATCTTGAGAGAAAATTTGAGTTAGAGACGAAGATTCATTATCACAAGGATCAATTTAAAAATCATTGGGATACGACTAGGAAGGAATGGCAAACTTGGAAAGCTCTTCAGAGTCAAACAGGGTTGGGATTCAATGAGGTGACCGGGACGTACAACATGCCTCGAGAATGGTGGATTGAGTTTTCCAAGGTACTTTATTCATTATTTGATGTATAGCAATTGTTTGTCCCAAAAATGCTATTATTTCCCATTTGCTTTGATAAACATGTTCTTACACTTTCTATTCTAAAATGACTAGGGTCACCCCGGAGCGGAGAAGTTCCAAACACAACCCCTATATTTTGAGGAGGAATGTGATATCCTCTTTGGTGCAGTCGCTGCCAAGGGAGATGATAGTTGGGTACCAACCTCAGGTTCTTCTGCTAGGGGGAAAAGGAGCTTTGGATGGAGTGACTCTACCACCGTTGAGGATGAAGAGGACTATCAGCCATCTGAGTACCAGCCATACAACACCCCTACTCCCAGTTCATTCCCCACCACATCCAATGTCCCTGATGAGGCCACTAGCCCCCGTCGACAGAGCCCTCTACCCCCGCTCCCTGTTGCTCCTAAGAGACAGAGAACCGCAGTAGGACAGAAGTTGGGTGGATCCATAGACCGCATGTGTGACATATTGGAAATGAGAACCAAGCTAGCATATGGAAACGACACAGTCCCCAAGTTTGCCGATGCAATGGCATTGGTGGATCGTATTCCAGAGATACCTGTGGATAGTCCAGTTTACTTCTACGCACTAGACATGTTACGTGATCCTGGTAACCGTGAGGTCTTTTGTACCTTCCCTACAGATGCAAGGAGGGCCGCGTGGATGATGTACCAATTTCAGAAGCTCCATGGGTTTTAGAATCACCGTGGGTGGTGTGCGGGCCCCTATTACTAACTAGTGTTGTTTGTTTTGACCCATTTTGAAACAACATTTCCTCCAACTGGTCCTACTATAAGATTGTCTAATAATCTGACATGTCACATTTTGCATATATAGAGTGACTGTGGACTAACCTCCTATTTTTGATATGTAATTTACTATGCAAACTTATTGCATGGCAATGTAATATTTATGGAATGGTAATGAAGTTCATACAAGGGACAATTATTAGAAGATGCAGCCTCATCTTATGTCTGAAAACTAACCTCATTTTTAGTGTGATGTTCTTATAATTTATATTTTCAGTTGGTTAGTTGTTGCAGGGTATCCTCTAGTGTCCGAAAGAGGTGGATATTCAAATTTGACAACAATGGCGTCCACAAATGCTGTCCAGAGGTATTATTCTCAACAAATGAGTTGCTTAGATATTATGTCAACATTTGACGTGTAGGAGACAGTGCCTTTTGGTTTATTCATGTCTTTGGCAGTTCAAGATTAATAAATAATTTACATGCATGAACTGTCCTTTTTTCCCAAATCAGAATTGCCAGATATCCAGTTCTTCAAAATCTCCTATTATTTTTTTGATGTCCAATTCATGCAAGGGACAACTATTGTTATAAATGTTGATGTCCAGTTCTTCAAAATCTCCTGTTATTTGTTTTGTGTGCACCTCTTATTTTATTCCTTCTGACATATTTATGAGCTTGAATGTGGTTGTTTTCATTTTAATATGTTTTTCAAGTGACTAGGTCTGATCTACAGGTATTTCATTTACATCACAACTCATATCAATCAAAATATTCACCAATGTTTACAATGCCCCATCTTCATACGCTTATAATCTCTGTACCAATGATAAAAATGGCTTGTTTTTAGTATCAAACTACATGCAAATTACTGTTTTGCTTGCACAAAGAATGTTTCACTACCTCGGTTTATGCATAACATTTATCATGCAAACAATTTGTGCCCCTATCAACTTCATTTTTATTTAATTAGGACTATGACTTCAATGTTACCGTTATGCTGAATTTTACATGTCATTCATCTAGGATGGATACCGATGAAGATGCTGAGCTTGAAATCAATTTAATCATTATGGTCCTACTTGAGAGACTAATTGCATATGAGGCCTCATATCTAAATAAACAACCAGTGCATGACCAAACATACACGGGCAATCAGAAGGTCTTTGATATGCTCCATGGTCACTGGCGTGTTTGCTTTGACACATGCCGTGTCATGCCTGAGGTCTTCATGAAACTATGCAAGCTACTGAGGGACAAGGGATTGGCTAGGTCTTCACGTACTGTCTCCATGGAGGAACAGATGAGGATATTTTTGCAAACTATAGGACACAATGATAGAAATCGGTCCATGCAAGACACCGTTAGACATTCTGGAGAAACAATTAGTCGTTATTTCAATCAAATTCTAAATGCCATTTGTGCAATAGCTCCAGAAATCATATGTAATAGAGAACCACTCACCTCTGTCCCTAACCACATCCTGCATTACGGGGGTGGTAAATACTACCCTTTCTTCAAGAACTGCGTAGGAGCATTAGATGGGACACACGTCCATGCTTGTGTCCCATCTGAAAGGCATTTGGCTTTTAGGAGTGGCAGGTCTAAGACAACAACACAGAATGTGCTCGGGGTGTGTGACTTTCAGATGCGATTTACATTTGTTTGTGCTGGATGGGAGGGAACAGCCCATGATTCCAAGGTGTTGGCCCATGCGGTGTATAATCCTGAACACAATTTTCCCCTACCACCACCTAGTAAGTGAAAATAAATTTTGTTATTCCAATGTATTAGGCATTAAGAAACTTCATGTATGTATCCATTAAATGTTTACATGGTTTATTGTAATGCAGATAAATATTATGTGGTGGACGCAGGCTATGCAAATCGGAATGGTTTTCTTGCCCCCTACAGGAACACCCGATATCACTTACCTGATTTCCAGAGAGCCGGTCCCAAAGGTAAAGAAGAATTATTCAATAGTTTGCATTCGTCTTTGAGAAATGTCATCGAACGTTCCTTTGGTATTCTGAAGAAACGGTTTCCCATCTTGAATTTGATGCCTAACTACCCTTACCGAACCCAAGTAAAGATTGTTGTTGCTGCGATCATCATCCACAACTTCATAATTGATCAGAAAATTAACGATGAACTGACAAACACATATGAAGATGAGATGTTTCCTACAAGTGAGGGTTTGGAGGGTGAGTCAACTCCTTCACGGGCTAGTTCCTCAGACGAATGTCAAATGTCGGTTGTCCGAGATGCTATATGTAATGAGATCGCAGCGGCGCATGGGAATGCTAGGTAAGTAATATGTGTGCAGACTAGTAGGAAAATACATTAGCTTTTATTGCATCTGAAATTTGAGGTGGTTCAATTACCGATGTCCATATGCCAAATTGGGTCTATGTGTGTCAGTAGGAGTACTGAAGAGGTCTTTGATATGTTACTTGTATGTCATGTAGGAGGCCAATCCAAATGCATGTTACATTAATTGTTTTCATCCCTTTTTTTTTTAACTTTCCCACTTCTTTCAGTGATTGAATTTTTAATCAAACCATGTAGCATCACTTGTTTGGAACAACCCATTATTTTTTGGACTTTAGAGTTCACTGCTTCACAACAATATATTCCTGGTCGTTGGTAGTAGTTTCTGATATGTAATCAATTGTTGCTTGTATGTCATTCAGGAGGTGAATCCAAACTCAAGAATAGGAGGAGTAAAGGCTTCGTGGAACCACATATTTCGGTAGACAGGAATTTTGAGTGCAGTTTCTGAACTCATGGGCTTCACATTGTCCCTCTTGGTGCAGTGTAACCCAAAAAACCAAAGAAAACAATGCTTGTGTTTTATGGTGGTCATTTTGAATTTCATCTTTTCCTGTGATGCGTCTGTTTGTTTGTGTGTGTTCAACAGGCTTGGAAAAACAATGAACTATGTGTGCAAACTACTAATATGTGTATGGAATGAGACACACAATATTGTTTTTTTTGCCTTGCTTCACCCGTTTGTAACAGGAAATGCCCAACTTTTATGCTGTGTTTGATGAGTAGAAAGAACATGTGGATGTTCGTATTTAATAGTTTGCATGGCAGGTCACATTTATGCATAAAGTGTTGGATTTTTTTCAATGTAATTTACCACAACCCACCGATGCAACTTATCCTCATATAAACTAGAACTGTCTTGCATACCTAATTCCAATGCCCCTATCAAACTTGCATCAGTCGTGAAACAGATGATAAAGAGAACAATGACAAAACCTTCCCACATATTGGCTAGTATAATGTGTTTGTTTTATTCAAATAATCTCATATGTATCCCACAAACATAACCTACAATTTTGTGTGTTTGATCAAAAGATGCAAATCCAATTCTCATTTTAGTGAGAACCAATCAATAATCAATATTAGGTGAACAAGAGCTTCGGTAATGCTATTAATTTGTGGACCTAATTAAACCAGAAGGAAGAGGTACAAAGTAATGAAATGTAGAGGAAAACATGAATCACATTGCATATATAATTGAAGCATACCAGTGTTTTGAGATTATAAGGAAATATTCCAATATCTGTATGGCACTGAAGACACAAGTGGTAAAAACAAACAAATACAATAATGTAGTAAGTGTAGCAGGATGCTTGCAATACAACTAACAAACTTCTACCATGTGCAGACCTGCGTCCCTATTACAATATATATTGGAGAGCACCACAGGCACAGCCCCAATATGTTACTTTCCATATGAATCACAAATGAAACCAATACTTGAAGCAGAACAACCCTCCTTGTAGAATTGTCAGATGTTAATAATTATGTTAGACTACAGAAAAGTAACATATATATTTCATACATAAACATTGCTTCAATCTGATGAAGTTTTTCCAGAGATAATAAATGGGAGATAGTGGATGATGGACTCCCAACACAAAATATCATCTGAACATGTTCCAATTCAGATCGTCAAAAAAGGTAGATGTAAACCCGCATTTCAACCAATACGGAAGGCCAAGAACATCAATATGAGTAGAACCAAGATGACCAAGATGATGAGGACAACGATGAGGCCGATCAGGATGTGTAGGAGTGGCAGGTTAAAAAGAGATGGATCTGGGAGGTTGGGTCCCACTGAAATCGGTTGGACTTCTATCTCCTCGTGTGGATATGCTGTCAAATTACTGTCAACCACGGCAGTGGAGGAATGGACAGTTGCATTACTTTCTTCAACCAACAGCGGCAGAAGAGTCTCCTCAACGATCTCGGTGGCCTGAGTGGGTTGGGGATCATTGTCTTGCATGGAGTTGGCAACTTTTTCTTCTTCGATTCCGTGAGATCTCAAAAACAGTTGTGCTTCACGTAAGCTATGTGCACCGGCATACACAGCATTGCTGAAGTTATTGACCTGAACACTACATTCTGCCCATGATTTGAAAATGCCTGTCCTCCTTCCTCTAGCTACCACGTAATAAGCAAAACGAGCCATACTACACACCCAAAATACAGTATAATAGTCAGATTACCAAGACTAATAAATATCATTCAAGTATGGATAGAGATACTTTTGGTGTTCATCAGTGATTATATATTCAAAAGTATTACAATGAACATCAAAATCATAGCTCATTTGATTGATAGGAAGAACAGATTTGAGAGAAGCTTAATTTTTTTTCCTTTAGCCAAGATATAAGTATATATATATATATATATATATATATATATATATACTTCTTCGAGTTTGACTACAAATGTAGCTCTACCTATATAACCTAACTCATGTCACACTTATGATAGCTTCATTTCACTCTTTCAATTGTTGCCCTGAATAAGGGAGATGTGTAGTGGGTCTTATGGCTTCTCTCGAGGAACAACAAGGAGGCAAGACACCTATTTATAATAAACTGAAGGCATCACAGTGTTGTTTGTACTTGAGAAAACATATTATATAATATCCTCAAACCTCCAAATGACTAATTAGTTACAGCACAACAATTAAACTTGGACCCAAATGGGTGATGGTCAAATTAAACACACTATGTGACATGGATCTGTACAGACATCTTGGGTTGTTTAATAATAATCCATAACTTTTTATACTTTTGAGTAAATTGAAGAACACCTGAGGCTATCCAAATTCATTACTTCAACCCCTCCTTCCCAAACTCACATGAGGTATGACATCAGAGAACAAGGGACATAATGAAGACCATAACTTTGCATCTGTTTATGAATTTCATATGGTGAAATGTATAAACCCATACCTCTACAAACTCTATCAATGTGTACAACCCAAAAAAAAAAAAAAATTAATACACACAAATCAGTAGCCCTTTTGATTTCCATACCCAAGTCAAGAGAAGGCCAAGGATGGAGATGACGGGAGCTGATTCAACAACCCGACATGCGTACGTGCAGTGGAGCTACATTTCAGACGATGGTAGGAGTCGCAACAGGCACCGGATGACCCGCCGAAGCTAATTTTCGAAGGGTGCAAACCAATATCCAAGGGGCGGAGAAGTTGGTGGATGAGGGCGGCCGTATCGGTGGGCGGTGGTGGAGATAAGGAAAGGGTGGGATCGAAATGGTGGCCAGGGGTTTTATGTATTTGTGAAAGAGAGGGTTTTATGTGAAGGGGACAAGGTCATTACAGTAATTTGACACATTCACTTTTTCAAACATAGCTTTTGTATGCCAAACGTGACCTGCTTTTAAATATTGAAAAGCAGCTTCTGTTACCAACAACAAACATGATTTTTGGATTAAAAGAAAAGCACCTCAAAAAGGTCAATATCAAAATTATCTAAAAAAATCAGCTTTATTCAAAAATCTACTTTTCAATCTGTGTTTCCAAACGGACCCTAAGTGAAGAAGCTTCTCCAACAACAAACACCAGTTTATCTTCACTCTTCGATGGCTCAGCTTCGGTCCTTTGATAGATCGGCTTCGATCGCTTGGCAACTCGGCATTGATCCTTCGTAAGATATCGGATGTAGGTCTTTTTTTTTCTTTTTTTTGACATACATAAATGTGTTGGTTTATGATATTGGATGGATCTTGATTACGGGTTGGTCAGATTGGGTTGTGTTGTTTTATTTAACTACGAGTTCAGTTCGGGTTAGAACAATCCGGGTTGAAAATCGGGTTGGGTTGGGTTGGGTTAGAGTTGAGTAGTTTGAATTTTGGGTTGGGTTCGGATCAACCCGGGTTGGCCCAAACCCAACCCACTCGAGTTGCAGCCTTAATTTTGAGGTCAACTTCTTAGATTAATTTTATTTATGTATGATTTCGTTATAATATGTGGATATAGATGTAACATGGTTGGCATTGGAATCGAATACCAGGAAATATTGTTGTTTGGGATTCTTAATGTGGGTTGTTTAGCAACCAAATTGCCTAACATTCCTTATGTCCTTTGCATCTTGATGTGACATACCACTTTCCGATGCATTGATTTGTATGAAAATTTACAGAAGGTCGTTTACAATTTCTTGTTTATTTTATTAAAAAAATGAAAACAAAAGGGGTGGATTACATGCATGACTTTGTTTTCGTCTAACCATTTGAATATTTTACGTCAACAAACGATGTAGACAACTACTCTAAGGGTGTGTTTGTACACAAAGTTGAAGGGAAAATGAAAGAAAATGATGGAATTTGGGTCAAAGGAAAAGTGGAGGAAAGTAAATTTTTTTCCTTTTGATCAACTTTCAAGGTATTTGTGCATGTGGTGGAAAAATTTTTCATCACTTTCTCTCATTTTCTCACCTATAGGGAAAGGAAAAGTTTTTCCCACTTTTTCTAATAAGACAAAATAGGAGAGGGAAAGTGATGGAAAATTTTTTCTTTTCCTTGTTTGACACAAATGCTAGCTTTTTGAGTAGTCAAAGGGAAAATCTTTACTTTCCCTCACTTTCTTTCACTTTCCATCATGCACAAACACACCCTAAATAACAAGATTTATGTATGTTTAAACCTAGAAGATTAATTGGAATGAGAAACATATTTTAGTGTGGGGAGCGGGGACATATGAAATAAAAATAAAAATAAAATAAAATGTTGTTTTTAAAAATAGTACAATTGCTCCTACAATTATTATGGTTAAAAATATTTTTCAATATTAATACTCAAACATTCAATATTTCTTTCTTTAGATTTTTTTTTCTCTCCTAGAAATAAAGAAGTGTTTATTGGAGCATCCTTGCATGATGGGTCTATAGTCATTATTTTTATTTTTTTACATATTTTAAAAAAAATGTTTTTCTTAGATAATAATCTCTACCAAATGACATATTTATAACTTGTTAGTTAAGACAATATCAATGATGTATATCTCACATCATGAGTAATATACATGATCTATGATCCATTATGATATATGTAAGTGTCATTTTTTGAGGCAATGGAAATGCTCTATGTGTCTATAGCCCGTAATTTGAATAGCGAAGGCCTACGACCCGGATAACTCAGAATACATGGATCAACCTGTAGATCAATCCATATCGGACAACTAGCATATCTCAAGTCAAAATTTGAAAGCAAATCTAAGATAATATATTTGATTTGAGACTATCAATGACTGATTCTTCAAATCTCACACATATTTATCAAACCTTCGATGAGCGCTATAAAATCTTCTGCAGGTCACCCCACCATGTTTTCACGATACTCAACTTATAGGTTCGTCAGCAACCAAGTGGTACCCGTCGGAAAAAGCAGAATAAATTGTGCAACATAAATCTGGATCGTCATTTATGGTTGCTCCAATGAATTTATTTGTGATTTGATTGAACATTTGATATTGAAATGAAATGATCCATCTATATTTAAGAATTGACATGATCATTTACTTTTTTTAATAACGAGAAACTCAACATTAATTATAGCAGTGTACAAAGTCTAGGGCTCAAACCTTTGAAATAGATATAAAGCTGCTTTTTATTTTTAGACCTTCACTTTTTTGTGACTTTTTTTTATAGGAATCAATATTTGAAATGGGTTAATGTTTGGTAGAGAAAGTTGCTTTTCAATTCAAAAAATCTGACCGAAAATCATACTTTCTGAGCTTTTTAAAACACGGATTTCAGAGAGAAATTAAAAGGAATCCAGCTTTTGATTCCGCCAGAATCCAACCCGTTTGGCTGTACTTTTGGGATTTTAGCTTTTCAAAAAGCAGAATGCCCAAATCGGTGCAACCAAACGGACCCTTCACCTTAATTTAAAATTCGTGATTATATATATATTTTTCTTCAACTAGAAAGCGCGTTGTGTTTTTTTCAAAAAGGTTTTATTTCATCAATTAATAGCGAACATATCGCGAGATGAAAAGTTGAAAATATCGGTGACGTTGAAAAATCGAAAAGATAAATGCGCAAGGGATGCTCCTTCATTAAGGGTGCAACTTGAGCAGATTGAATCCGACCCAACCTGACTCAACCTGGTTCATGGACAAGTTTGGATTGGGATTTTTCTCTGTCGGGTTCAACCTGACTCAAATCCGAACTAATCCGAACCCAATTTAGGTCGGGTTCGGGTTTGGGGGTTCAACCCGCGGACTCAACCCAAATCCGACCTCACAGGTTAACAAATGTTATGCTGCCATAACAACATACATATATCTAAAACTCTAAATTCCTAAAACATAATAAACAATTACACAAATTGGAGCATCACTATGTTTGTTGTGTTCAGATTAATTTATCATAAATATTCACTTTTAATTATTTGTATATAAGGTTTAATTAATAATTAATTAGAGTTTGTTGTATTATTTATTAAATATTTTTTTGTGATATTTTAAGTGTTAAACCCGAACCCGACCCAACCCGAATCCGACTTGAGTCCGAATTCAACCCGAACCCGAACTCAACCCGAACCCACGAGTTGAGGTCAGATTCGGGTTGAACCCTTCGGATTGAGGCCGGGTTCGGGCTCGGGTTCGGATTGGGCTCTTTGTAATGCGAGTTAAAGTCGAACCTGATTTGAACCCGACCCAATCCGTCCGAGTTGTACCCCTTCCTTCATTCACCAAACTAACGTTACGGCGCCGTTATATCTGACGGCCCAAACAGACGGCGTCGACCAATGTTTTTCGTTCCGCGCCGACTTTCTTGCCGCCTTTGCCGATACTTTTAACTGCGCACGTGCGAAGGAATCTCTCCCACGTGTCTCGTTCTGTTGAAGTGGGCGTCGCATGAGAGTGTAGTTTTATGGGCCTGGCAATGATAGGACTCGGTCCAATGGGTTTTGTTTTGAGAAACTGTTCCGACCCATATCGGGTGGTCCGGGATTTGCTGACCGGCCCAGCAGTTGAGGATGGAGGCCCAAAACAATGAAAAAATTTACATGATATACTAGGGTATGTTTTGGTTGCGGGATTGCACAGTTTTTGTTTTTATGGGAAGTTGTTTCTGTAATTATGCAGCCAAACATTTTTACTATACCAACTTCGATTTCTAAAAACTGAGGGGGTGAGCTTCTTGCAGAATCAATTTTGGAATCGCTCAACCAAACGCACCTAGGGTAAATATATTTTCTATGAAAGAGTTTAATATGTTTTGATAGTATCATATACTCACATTATCGACATATATGATTCGATGAAAAAATTATAAAATTATATTTTATATGAATGCATCCATGTAATTCATTTGAATATATTTTTTAATTTTTTATTTATAAAAGCATAGTTAGATGATATATACTATTTTTAAAAAATCATAACATGTGTTGACTGGAATTAGGGTTGAAAAAACAAAATTGATACATAACATTATTATTACTTTTTAGTTCAAGTGATGTTCTTGTCCCATTTGCATTTTGTGTTTGTGTCTGATTTGATTTTTGCTTCTGTTTTGGTTTTGAAATTATATGTATTTGGAATTCATGTCATTCTCTTTTGATTTAAGGGCGCCAATATCCGCATCCCCAATTACAAGAAATCCACTCTTTTTTTTTAAAAAAAAATATGTACTCTAGCAGTAAACAGAAACCCACCCCGAGGTCGGCATTTTCTCTGGTGACGGTGGTGAATGATGGTCGCCAGAGGTTCCGGTGAGTGTACCAACCCCGGTCGGCATTTCCTTTGTCGATGGTGTTGAAGCGTGGTCGCCCGAAGGCCCGACGAGCCAAAGTAAAAGAAAATAAATTCACATTTTTACAAGTTTTAAACCAAATAGACAAATTTTACATTTAAACACATATAACAGACAGCCATAACAGCATTTAAAACACATTAAAATATTATGTTAGCATTTATAACACATAAAAATACGATGTTAGCTTTCTATAATGAATCATTCATATGACTACACTACAAAATACATGTTTAAATGATTTTATGTTTATTTTTTAAAAAAAAGAGTAATTGTTTTTATTGGATAGATTATTTATTTTTATATATGCAAAAATCAATATAGTCACATGAATGGTTGTGGAATTTGAACATGTATTTTGTTGTGTAGTCACGTGAATGGTTGATTATGGAATGCGAATGTCATATTTTCATGTGTTAAATGCTGCTATGGTTGTCTGTTATATGTGTTTAAATGTGAAATTTGTTTATTTGGTTTGAAACTTGTTAAAATATGAATTTATTCTTTCTTATTTTGGCTTGTCGGCCTTCGGACGACCACACTTCAACACCATCGCCAAAGGATATGCCGATCGTGGTTGATACACTCGTCGGAACCTCTGATGATCATCATTCACCACCGTCTCCAGCTGTTACAGTACATAAATTTTTTTGTTAAAAAAATGGGTGGGTTTCTAGTAACTCAGAGCGCGGATATCCGCGTCCTTGATTTAAAGGTGCTTTGTAGTTTGTACCATATTTTGTGGTTACAATCATAGCTTTGAAGTTGTAAACTGCGGTGAGCTCTGGTCGAGGGGTCAGTGGTTGCCTAGGGTTTATTCATTTATTAGATGGGGTTTAATCATCCATTTTTTAATAATAAAAAATATAATATATAATGTAAAAATAGATAGAAAAACAACCTAATTAAAATGATATTTAAATTAGGTAAGAAAAATGAAAATAATTGAGTTCAAATATTAAATTTTGCTTAATCTCCGCTTAACCATTGCCTAACCACTTAATCCCATGGATGAGGCGGGTCGGGCTGAATCCACCCCCGACGCCTGTTAAATTCCCGCTTATTCTCGCTTTTTAGAATACTGCAAAGTTGGAATTTCACATAATTCCAACTTAATCTATGGATTTCAGATGAGGGTGTTTCTTGGTGAAAAGAGTGGGTCAACTCTATTATCAGTGCAAATTGGAGTGGGTGGAAATGTTTCCGTGGCATACTAAAGGGCATTCTTCCTCTAAAAGGATTTTTTTTTTTAATGTCGTGAGATGTCTTGCATTCATAATTTCCTCTCATTTTTATCTTATTTATTTCATCTTTTTCTTGTTACGGTTAAGAATGATTTTTTTTTTCTGCAAAAGATAGTCATGTATAGGGATTATTTTTCTTTGGAAGAAAGAGACGGTACTGAGGAGAGAAATGAGATCATGTAATTCGATAATTGTTGAAAGCGAATACGCGGAAGCCCACAATAAAACACAGGATCGAACACAAGAATGAACGTTATCACATGAAGAACACAAAATATACGTGATTCAGTCTAAGTCCACATCCACAGGACAAAAACAAAGAATCCATTATAATAGTTGAAATACAAAATACTCTTTCACACAGTTTCTCTATCTTAAAACTCTCTCAATCTCTCTTTTATAGATCTCTATATTTTATCTGTCATTTCAAGTTTTGACATGGAACATAATGGATGTTTATAAAGATAAATAATTTCCTCTCTAAGTAATATCTCCTAACAAATAAATCGGTTTCAAGAGATTCACTTTAACCAATTAGTTAGATGTCTATCTTAATATGATTTTATCATAGCCATCCGATGTGATACACCAGATCAAAATATAATCCCAACAATAATATTATAATAGTGAATCATTTTTAGCTCTCCACCATTGATGTAGATAAATTTTGCGGATCACATAAATGTGTGTTATCATGTGTATGTGTGGTTGTGTTCTTTGTATTGTTCCGTAGATGTGGGGTTCTAACCCCTGAAAGCGTCGCTACACATCAACACTTTCTTTTTGTCTTTTGTTAATTTTCTAGTGAGTGGTGGCACAGATCTTTTTCATTTATAATATGTTCCAGTAGTCTAGAATTAGTTCTTGCCTTGTCATTTTCTTTTGACTGTAGCCAACTTGATATCCCTTCAAATGAATATCTCTTTCATCAGAAAACTTTTATCCATCACTCTATGAATTCATTTTCTTCCTGCTCTTTTTTTTAAAGAAAAAAAAAATCTTGCTAGAAGAAATGGTAAAACCAAGGGCAAATCTTCCACCCCTGCTTGTCCATCTCACATACCTGAAAATGCTCCACTACCTTTTTGTTACCCTTTTATCTTGGTGACTGACTTCCAAATGTATGTTCACATGCTAAATACATCCTGGATTGTATTATACACTTGGTTAATCTTGCTCATACAATGATACTAGTCTACCTCTTCCAGATTTCAGAAAAAAGATTTATGCGCCATTTAGGTTTAAGCTTTTGAATGCTGGATTATGCCAACCATATGACAGATTAATACATGTTAGGATGGCCCTATTTCGAGCCTAGATGCAGAAATACATATATGAACACGAACACATGGGGAATGCAAATACACCAAAAGGTGCTATTTTGTTAAAGTTTAATATCACTATCCTGTGGTCTTTTTTCAATTGATCATGTTAATAAAAAAAATCTCTAGCTCTTGGTAGATTCTGTACTTGTACCAGTGCTTGCTTCCATTTTGCTCTGTATGGGACTACAACAGAGGTTTGTCATTGTAATTGGAAAGTTAAGCATATCACATACTCCTTTTTCTTTAGATAAAATGATGGTCAAAGTTGTTTAAACAACATAAAGGTTGATTTGCTTTACTTCTGCCAAACCTTGAATAGAACAATTGAGGAATTTCATTAACATGCTGTTATAACACATTCAAAACTTTTTGGCTTAATCTTTTTCTGAAGATAGTAGATGCATATATATTTCTTGAAGACGATGAAGAAGTTCCACAAGTATCTCTATAGTGTCACGGCGAAGGAGATTGATTAACAACATGAAGGATGTAAGTGAAAAATACCTAACCATTTATGCATGAATGTGACCCAAAAATTACTGGTAAATTACTGTTTATGGTTTTTGTTGTCTATCACATGCTTATATAGGTCATCTCTTAATATCTTATAATAGTTTGTTAAGAGGTGGTCAAAGTTGTTAGGATACTAATCAATAGATATTCATAGAAGGGATATAATTTGGAATTGATGTAAGCAACTGAGTGGTGATATTCTTGTTTGATCTCGGGTTTGTTGCAAGTATTTTGAAATATTTGAAACAATCGACATCAGAGCGATCTAAGTACCAACAATTGTTATCAAAACGATCTTGGTACCAATATGTTGCTGTTTATAATAGTCACGAGATTGGGAAAAGCCCAGTCCAATTCATGAAGTCCATTTTTGCTTCTACTTTTGTTGGCTTGACAAGCTCATTGTTTTTACTCCTTAAATTGATTTGGAATAGGAGTTAAGTAGCTTTATGTTTTGATGAAAATGCTGTGCTTGCTTAAAGTTTCAATTCTCAGTTCTCACTTAACAAATCTCAATATGATGATGTTTATTTATGACAAGTTCATTGTTTTAGAATGAGATATGTCTAAAGCGCGCAAGAGAATATATATCATGTATATTTTAGCGTTTAAAAGTGATTTTGTGAAGCACTTGTACGTATTTCAGATTTTCGTAAATATGTGTACTTAAGTTTATGTATTAAAAAAATTCAAAATGTCGAGATTATAAAAGAGCTAATATTCTTCTTTTAAGAGTTTTTTTTTTTGAAGTATTTATCATTTCTTCCTATACAAACAAGGCCCATCTTGGCTGAAAAAATTGTCAAAACACTTTGTTTAATAAGGCCCCATTGGGAATCAGATAACTAAGTTTTTCAAACTGTTTTGTTAACTTTTAAAACATAAAAATCAAAATTTGAAACCAAAAGATGAAGCTTAATTATACAAATTTAAACCTTAATTATTTGAAACCGATTATCTAAAATTTGAGTTTGCAAAAACAAAATCTCATTAACAATTGGCTACACATCGGTTTGCATGCTGTTTGTCAAACCTTGCTTTTAGTACCTTCAGAATTTGGATGATTTACATATTTTTTGTAATTTAAAAAAATAATTCTAATTGTTTCACCACCTGCACACCAATATATAAGTTTTTCTTCTACTATGATCAGAATATGTATAAAAATATTTTTTTTGGGGTAACGCATCTAAATAATATTTCATATTGCTTATGTTTATAGAACTTATCACATATGATTTATAAATATATTTGTATCATATCATACAAAATGTTTATTAAATAAATATTTGTGGTACTTGAACTTTGAACTTTGTTACTATGATTATACCCCCCACACTATACAAGTACGGACATACAGTTGACTTAAGAAAAGTGAAGAACAGCAAATCTAGGGCAAGGAAAGGTTTCTATAAAGCAAAAGGTGAGTCAGTGGCAGAGCCAAATTATTTCTCAAATGAGAAGAAAACATAATAGATAGCTTAGGTTGGTGGAAGAATCACCTAGAATTAAAACATATACATGGAAACCCAAAAAGATACCCTTCCTAATTCAAGGGTGTGACATGTGACAGAGTCTGATCAATCAAATACCCTTTCAAAAACATCCAAAACAGCTACAGTGATTGGCAGATCAGTTGGCTTGTTTTTTAATGGTCTATTATGTAAATGCTGTTCAATTGCCTAAATAAACAACCCATAAATTTTTTAATCATACACATTATTCTTATCATGATTTGTTCTTTATATTCTTTTAAGTGTGACAGGAGGTCAGTCTACTTGACTTGACTTAATTTGGACTACATAGCAAACAAGAAAATAAAATAAACAATGAAATACCCCAATATACATTAGGTAAGCAAATAATTGATTTGGTATGACAGGTTGTGAATAAATTGTGTTGGACAACCCAACGCGGTTTCATTGTTTGTGTGTACTGGTTGTCAATCATTTAAACCCTCTCTCCATGTAGAGAAACCTCTTCAAAAATCATTAAAAGAGCAAATTTTGATGTAATTAGTGTCTCCAATTCATTACGACAATGTTAGCACAATAAATAATTTAGTCTCATGTGGCCTCATGGTGAAGTGACATTACGTGCGGGTAAAAAAAGATGATTTATACAACCATGTGGAGTATTAATAGTGGTCTACCACTAATGTTAGGAATTGTGTCGCCCCATTAGTAATTTTTGTACCAAATAAAGAAAAAAAAAGTTATATATAGTCTTGCATGCAACCCAAACATGCAGTCCTCACATGTTTTTATTTTATACATTATATAACAAAATATATACTTTCATAAATAAATATATACTCCAATGAATTATATGACAAATAAAAAAAATCACATTTTTCGTTCAATAAAACAAATATTGACGAACCTTGTTGGAGATATATAGAACTGCTATAAATGAAACTTCGTATACCTGCATCCTAAACAAAAATACTGAGACAGAGAGAATCAAGCATAGACCAAGACAAGCTGCACATGGGGCCATTCCCTCTCAGGTCAGGCAACCCCAATGCGGTCCACCGGTCAAGCCCGAACAACCCATGCTCCGCCCCGGGTTAGCTGTAACACCTATAATAAGATTCGGGGCCACACACACCATGCCTGACTGGGTCCATGTAGACCCCATCTAAGCAAAAGCTGTGACTCATAAGGTAACTGATAATCAACTAAAAGGGTAAAACAACAGCAGCCCCACAAGCTTTTGTTACCACATCAGCTCTCCAACCACCACTCGTACCTTTGGAAGGTGCGGGTGTTCAGATCTCTTAGGTCTCATAAGTTCCTATGTAAAACTACTAACAAAATTTAATAGGATTCAATCTTGATTAATCGCATTGCATGTAAAACACATGCATCAAAAAGAAGAAAAGAATGTAAATGGAGCCCACACCCATCAGAGAGACATCCCCACCATGCCTACAATTATTGAATCCACTAGCGTCTAATATGTGCAAAAGCCAATATTCACATAATCTAATCTTTCAAAAGGGATACCATTTCATCACAACAAATCAATCAAAACAAATCAGCCACTTTTATTTTATCAGATTGGGACTGCATTAAAGAGGGTCTGAAAGTTTTTCAAAGATAACGAAATTTTAATCATATAAGAATAAAAAAGTTCACAAAAAGAAAAAGAAAGGAATATGAGCATGGCCTGGACACACCTCTCTCTATACATAAGAATTGAGAGTGTTGAGTCAATAAAAACCATTACTTTACACATATGACCACTCTTTGCATCTCCTGAAGCTCTTCAACAAGCAGGTCAATCTGAGAAGCTCATAAGAGATAATGAAAAAGAATTTCGGTGTTTCGAGGTCGCCAATGCTGACCAGTGTATGCGATGATATGTAAATGATCCCCATGGAAGGAAGAACATTAGGTGTGGACCGACCTGATCATTCTCTCTTCGAAAGCCTTCACAGTCCCTGCTTTGCGCTTCATCGTATCATCATATACGTATGAGATGTTGTTGTGGCGTATTTCCATGCCATTTTTCGGTATGGGAAAGAAGTCCCGACAGGGCTCGCCCATTACGTTGATCGAGTTGTGGTAGTGGTAGTACCGGATCTTGGATTCTGTCTGGTGGAGGGTCTTCCCAATCACGTTCTGTGACATGTGGACACCCGTTGCGTAGGCGTTCTTTGCTTGGATAGCGTATTTTCGGTCTTTGTGACCCGGTGGACGTGTGGTTTGTTGGAAAACCAACTTTTCGAACCCCCATTCACTGTGAACGCCACAAAAAAACAATGGAATTTTTAAGAACCCATGCAAATTCGAAGCTGAAAACAACACAAGAAAATGACATTCTAACAACATGGGTTCCCACATCGTTGAAAAAGAAAGGAGTTCGACAAGCACGATCTAATAGAATAGACAAGGGCACATTTGATGGACATGAATGGTGCATGCTTAATGATTGAATGTGACAGAATATAAGAAAAAAATTTAAGTATATAAGCAATGCACGATCATCTGAGAACAAAGAAATCCAATAGAAGAGATTAAACATTAACTTTAGATATGAAGATAAGCATGCATTTACAAACCTAAGTGACATATGACAAAGTATTGGAATACAATATAGCATAAAGAGCGTTGATCCACTAAGGTATTCCTGCAATCATTCCATTAGTCCTAACTTCCTAAATAAGTATATCAAATATCCAATCGAATATATATACATGATTAGAGAAGATGCAAGAAGGTGTGCATTCAATTCATTCGAGTATATACTTTTATTTTTTTGTGTATGTCTGTACTTCATTAGCAAGTATATACCTTCAAAAAATAAATCAAAACATGTTGGGACAGCCGGACAGGAAAGTGACAGGAATGAAGGTGCCTAACATTTTCCTAGCGTAAAAGAGCTTAACATATTAGCAGAATCATTGAATGAAGAATTTAGGGAAAATCCAAACCTTCCAACACATAAGTTAGCCAGAAACCCCCAAAAGGAGAGAGACAATCAAAGAAACAAAATTGAATTCATGGGGTGTTCATATCTTCAACAGGTCATGGACAAGTATTCCTTTTTCATCCTAATAATAATTCAAATTAAAAATCTTCATCATAAAAAATAGAAAAAAGAAGGAATTCAGATAACACTTCCACCCACCCATGTGAGTGGAGGACATTCTTAAGCTATATATAGTATCAAATTAACCAGTCTTGACTTAATAATCACCTAATTCAACATTTCCATTGAAGAATAGTTGCAAAGAAACTGGTCCTCCCATCCGAAGGACCCATCAATATAATGCCTTGTGGAATCCAACACCAACTAAATTCAATTTCTTCAAATAAAGGTCATGTTCAATGGTTCAAATTTAATAACACATGACAAATTGACATGTGACATCAACCACCAAGGACCAGAGTCTAAAGCCTTAATATATTAAGCTATCACAATTCAATAGATGCAAAACAAAACCCAAATAGAATAATCAAAGATTAAAAAAACCAAACCTTGAATGGTCATTATTTGGATCTTGCACACACATGCTGCTCGACATCGTGTTCTGCTCGATCGTAAACTGTGTATAGTCCTTGAATTCCTCGAGCACCGATTCGAGAGTGTTCCCCTCCATCACATGTAAGTACTCATCGACATCAAAGAAAAATGTCCAATTCGCGGCATGTTTGTACCGATGCAAGCAATCATTCACCACCATGAACTGATTATAGTAGTACCCATCGTACACCTCCTGGTCCCGGATGTCCTGCACCGTCGCCCGCCCCGCCCGCACCCACGGTTCCAGCGCCGCCCGCACCGCAGGACTCACCCCACCCGCATCGTGGAACACGAAGTGCGACCTCGGCCCGAAGAATAGCGCGTGATAGGCCATCCATTCCCGGATCCGGTTCGCGTTCAAATCGCCGTACAAACACGACCCACAGTACAAGTAGTCGTATTTATACGGTGCAGAGTACCTCCCCTCGTCGTACTCCCCCGGCTTCTCCTCCATTGCGACGAACCTCTCGTAGTTCTTGCGCATGTCACCGTAGTACGCATAGATCACGAGGCGCCCGCCCGCATTGTCAACATTGGGCTTCTCGGAGAACGTGCAATTGACGATGACGACGGTGTAGACGTGTCCGTAGCCCCAGTCAGGGAGCATCTTGTAGGCCTTGGCCTTGATGGGTCGGCTCGAATTGGAGTTGGGGATCCACTCGCACTTGTAGAACGGCTTCGCGTAGACGTGGAGGGGCTTCGAAGAGAGACCCACGACGGCGAACGTGTTGGGTCCGCCGCGGTAGGCGCCCATTTGGACGAACAAGGCGGCGGCGCTGCCGTAGGACTTGAAGGTCCTCTTGTTGGGGTCGGAAGGGGCCGGCTTTTCGACGGCGGGGGAGGGCAAAGATGAAACCTTTTGAGCTTCGGAGGGGTTGAGGAGGGCTCGGGAGGGCTGGATGCAGCGGCGGTTGGAGGCGACGAAGAGGGAGGACTCGTATGGTTGGAGTTGCCAGAGGACCATTACGAGGGAGACGAGGAAACAGAGGGCGAAGAAGCGCTTGGTCTCAACGCAGGAGGGGTAGAGGGAGATCTGGGCGGCGGAGGAGGTGGGGGTGGCGGTGGAGCCTCCGCCATTGCAGGCGGAGTCTTTCCTCATTTGGATCTCTGAAAATGGAGGTTTTTGGAGGTGTGGGTGTTAGAGATTTAGCTCTCTTTGGATCAGATTGAGTTCTCAGCGAGAGAGAGAGAGAGTGTGAGTGTTGGGACTCAAAAACAGGGTGTCTGTGAAAGGGTTGTACTTGTGCACTATCTGAAATGCCACTGGTTTTTCTCATATTTACATGAACCACCACTGAATTTAGGTTCTATAATTCTTCTTGAACAATGTTTTATTAATATTTAATTCGGTCGGTGAACATGTTTTAATGGATGTTTTTATTTTAAATTTATAATACAATAATATATAGATTCAAATGAAAAGAAGAGGCTATGAAATGTTTGAATGGCAAAAAATTGTAATAATGATGGAAACAAAGGGCAAAGGTTGAAACTGATTTTTTGGGGTGGTAGAGAGTAGACCGGCTGTTGTTTATTTGATGTCTAACTTAAAAGAGAGAATTATTAACTGTTTCACAGAAGTGAATTGTTTCAAAGAACAGTTTTCACCAACCCCACATAAAGTCATTAAAATCTTTACATATATATATATATATTGTTTTTTCAATGTAAATGCATTTGTGTCGGCAGTGGTGAACCAACCCCTTCTATGTTTTTTGTCCCCAAAACAAATGTTTCATCTTCTGTTTCTCTCTCCCTAAAACTTAGGTTATTAATAAGGAGTAATGACAAACCATCCAAATTAATGTGACACGACAAATCATGATATTCAATCAAGCCTACTTATCAAAATCATTATTGGTTCAAGCTAAGTGTGTATGTCTTGTATGAGACAGAAGGGGTCCACCATTAGGAGGGTCTATATAAAATAAATTGTAAATATAAAAGACCATGATTTCAACGGTAGGTGATGAGTCCCCATAGAAGACACACGTGTTTGCATTACTGAATGCCACGTGGAAAATATGGGCTGTAAGATGTAACACTTTTTTTTATTTTGTGGTGCACTAGATGAGTACCCCCCCATGCAATGGCACATGAGGACCATACACATTCCCATCATTATATGATATTGCATTTCATGTACTTATTGTATATGATGAGATTTTGATTATAAGAGGGAAATGTGAGTGATGAAAAATATTTGTTGTATTGCATGAATGCTTAGTCAGTTGTTGGAGGGGCTGCATCTTTGGATGTGGGAGATGTGACACCTGACATTTTAATTTGTGTCGTTTGAAGAACCCTAAAAAAATTAAGATGGTTTAATGCAAGTTAAAAATGGAATGGACATTTTGGCGTTGAAGTTTGGAAATATCATGTCCTGTTTGCATGGATATCAGGGCATTGTGATAGTTACATAAACATCATTAAAATAATTGTGGTTGTTGATACCAAACTATAATTTAAGCCCGTTTTGGATTTACATTGAGGTGGTGGATTTTACGTTTGAAAAATAGAAAATTTATCAACGCAGATTCAAACACATTCATTTATCAACTTTTCAACTAAAAAAACCCTCCTCCCCTCTTTTTTTCAAGTAAAAAAAATCCAACGACTGAAAATGCTACAAAACAATGTTTCTGAAAAGCTAAGTTTGAAATACTTGATTTTAAAAAATTTAATGTTTCAACCGCACATCCAAACACAGCCTTAGGTCCCATTTGGATCTGCATCTAGGCAGATTCTACGACAAAAACATCAGATGCGAATACAAACGGGCCAATGATAAATGTCGTGTTTTCGGTGTTCTCTACGTCTTATACGTCAAAAACACTGCATTCTCCAAATTTCCCAGAAACAATACTTTCTAAACACAGGATTGCTTTTTCAAAATCAAGCTAATTTGGAACTCACTCCAAGTGGACCATTAGTTTTAGAACATTAGATGACATGAGTTTTGGTTTTAAAAATTAATACAGAATTTATGTATGATAAAAAAAAAGAGGATGAACGTGATTGAATTGATTTATGATTAAGGTTGTGTTTGGATGTGAGGTTGAAACGCTAGATTCTTATAATCTTGTGTTTCAAACTCAGTTTTTGAAAAACATTGTTTTATTATATTTTCAATCAGAATATTTTTTTGTCTAAAAAAGAAAAATGATATGTTTGAATTTGAATTAAAAAATTTTAATTTTTTAAATACAGAATTTATCTACACTCATATCCAAACTGATCCTAAGTTTAAGATTGAGCTTAACAAAATGGCACAGGCACGAATCACGCACCAGCAAGTGAAACTCAATATTGGACATGGGCTTCTTGTTAAATTACCAGTAAATGGGGGGCCCAATGGGTTGTGTTCAGATGGGCCTCTATTACACATCCTTGTCTGTTTTTGTTCATTGTGCAGTATTCACACTTCTTTCATTTTTTTTAAAAGTGTATATATATTTTTTGAGGAAAAAGATATATATAGCCCCCATTACATCCCCAATTACATTCCATTATATTTTTTTATTTATAAAATTATACATTACCTTTTGAAATGCATGCTATTATATGAAATGAAATATATACTGAGATAGAAATAAAGTATATATTGAGATATAATAATATATTTGTTTTCATAGAGAAAAAATGAAAAAAAAATTGACTGCAGTATATACTATGATAGTGTAGTATACACTATGATAATACAGTATATACCACGTTATCACAGCGCACGGGCTGTAAAAATGGGCGACTCATTTTTTTTATAATGCATAATACAATTTTATGAAAATGAAATATGTATCCCAATGAATTGTATATACACTCATTGGAGATGTAAAAGTTTACAATATACATGGACCGCCTTTAATACATGGAGATGTATTAGATTAGGAGATTTTTATAAAATAGAAAATCAATTCATTTGATTATAAGATATGAATTTTTTTTTAGATTTGTATATATATATATATATACAAATCTAAAAAAAAATTCATATCTTATAATCAAATGAATTGATTTTCTATTTTATAAAAATCTCCTAATCTAATATATATTAGCCTAACATGTAGAAACAACCCGGATGGCATGATATGCAAACAAGTAAATTTAAACCACATATCAATTTAATTCATTTAATTTTGTATTATATGATTAAACAGTAATACTTTTTTCTATTACTCTTCCCACAAACTCCCCTCTTTTCACACACCCAAAAAAACCATTGTATGATACATTCACAAGGTTTGATTTAAATCAATTCAGATGGAAATTAAAGTTGAGAGACAATGACATGAAGCACTTAAAAACGGATTTCAGAGAAACATTTTGGGAGGGATTGGACAATTGATTTGGCATGGATTTGAAGTTGATTGAATGAGATCTAACTAACAAATCTTTGAAACCTGTCTTTTATAGGAACTGTATGCATATGCGGGATGTGCCAATTTTGGCCGAATTGAAAAGGGCTCAGAGTGACTGCTCAACTACACATTATGAATCTATATATAAAAACATGTGATGTAACCACCGTGTGATTTTCATGACCTCACATAATAAAATTATGTATTTGCTGTTGATTTTGTTGGAGCACTGATCATTTAATATCATGACGTTGGAAGAATAATTGGGCATTTTGAAAAGGAATAATTGGGGATGAAAAATTACTATGTAAAAAAGCTTCTTTAAAATAATAATAATTTGTTGATGAATATATTCTCTGAGTAGTGATTGTCTATTGTATCCCAAAAAACAAGAACTCCTTTAAAAAATATAAATAGTGTAACTTAGAAGATTAATGCAAAGATTATAAAGACGGGAAAAAATTCAAATAACAATTTGTGAACTGTCTGAAATCCATATAACCCCATGACTTTTCTAAATTCATATAATCATATGAAAATATATATGTAAATCCAAATAACACCATGAGTTACACTTCTATTGACAGATGTTGAATATTCTACGAATGTTCTGTTTGGTTAATCTTGATTGAAAACACAAAATACAAAAACCCCATATAATTTGTTAAAATGCGAAAAACTCTTTGAAAATGATGATTTTACTCCTCTTAATAAATTAAAAAACCTTATCCAGAAGGATAAAATCATTATTTACAGATAATTTAATGCATTTTTTATATATTGTAGGGGATTTTTGGTATATTATGTTTTCAACAAAGGTTAAACACACTGGATATTCACAGAATAATCGTAATCTGTCAATGAACATTTCACTTTAGATTTACATAAATATTTTCATGGGATTATATGTACTTTAGAAAAAGTCTGGGTATTATATGAATTTCATGCAGTTTAAAGGGATTATTTAGATTTTGTAACGCCCCCAAACCCACGACTCTGTTTTAAAGCGTGAAATCCGGTTGCATTAACTTAATTCTTCAAATCTCAAAGTTCTACTTTTCCTTTTTCCTTTATCCGAAGATACAAAATGATATTAAAAAGAACTTCAACCTTTAATAATATAACATCTAAGATTCCACAAAACTTACAATTACTCTGAATATAGCTTATACATAAAAAGATATACAACTTGTCATAATCAAGAAAGATGAGTCAACTACATGCCAAATAAAATTGGTCAAGTTCTTCGACCAAGCAAGCCTAACGTGCTCGCACCCACGACCTCGTTTTCAACTACACGAGATTCATCAATCTAAGTCTTTAAATCTGAAAGGTTAGAAAAATGAGGAGTGAGCTACCACGCGCTCATTGAATGGACACAGGTGTCTCAATAATATATTGTACTTTAAAATAATCAGTTATAAAGTGTCTATGAAACAATTGTAATAATATAATGGAAATCTTATAATAAAGAAACCATTTAAAACATACAAGAATATAATAGCATTTCTTTTTCAAATAAAATATGTCATAAAATATTCTCATGAATTCAAACTACATGATGTATTTGAATGCAACGGACAAGCATGTCGGCTTTTCACGACACCTAGCCGCAAAAATTTCACTTTGAAAATCGGGCCACGTAGACATAACCATCTGGACTTGAGTCAAAATTTAGACCGCAGCCACCTATACGATTTAATGCATGTACAATCAAAACTACTTATTCTTTCAAGTATACAGCATGCGACCATTTTTCATAAATCCCATAATTTTCAATGTATACGATATATCCAAAATATCAACCTATATAATGATAACATGCCCATATGCTTCATACAAGATACATTTC
Source organism: Acorus calamus (assembly GCA_030737845.1). Lineage (NCBI taxonomy): Eukaryota > Viridiplantae > Streptophyta > Magnoliopsida > Acorales > Acoraceae > Acorus > Acorus calamus. Next base: position 245,350 of record CM060867.1, read on the forward strand.
ATAATCGTAAAATAACATGATGCTAAAATGTATACATATATTATGATTTTTAAATAATATAGAGACATCCACTCACCTTCAATCAACGTTACAAACGGATGCACGTGCATGAACGATACACACTCGCACATTGATAACCTAACATAACAATTATGCAATAATAAATCAGAAATAATTTAATTATGGCTCAAACCACTGACAACCAACTTACAACAATACTAAGCCCAATAATCTCAAAAGTTCATAACTAATAGACATATATTTCGCAACTCACCTCAAAGGCCTAATAAAATCCCAACTCTGAATAAATATTAAAATTTTCATATATTCATAATGATCCAATAATCAATATCCATTTTATTCCATAAAACTCATATAATCAATCAATCCTCGAATAAATATTTAAACAAATCCAATAAGGCTCAACTATAATTTCATTGATCGAATAACTCAATTCAATCAATTTACATCCAAATAACAATAATATCCAATTAATATTCATTGATCCCACTAAACCAAATTAATTAATTTAAGATCCAATTTAAGTTGCCAAGATCAATAAAATCATCAAAACCCACAAATCAACTTATATTTCATTAAACATTAATTTGGGATCCCTTAATCTTGAAAATTTATCAAACTTAGTCATCAAGCTAAATATTTGAATTCTAAAAAACTACATAGAAATCTTTCAAAAATCATATCTTTCTACCCATAACTCCGAATTGGACTATTCATGATTCGTTGGAAAGATCCTTTCAAAACCTATTTCTGTTTGTGAAATACAGTTTTCCCAAAAACGACTCTATCATCATCAAAAACACGATTTAACGTCCATACATATAATCAACCCGAAAATAACATTTAAATCCCCAAAACCAATCCATTTATTTTGATCTTAAGAAATCCTTCGAGATCCATTGAAATCAAATCAAATAATCAACCAATTAAAATAGATCAAACCATAACCATAATCCATCCAACTTCTTCCCCAAACAATTGATCGACACAATCATATCCTAACAAAAATAAATTAAAACACTATACAACAAAATCAATAGGGAATGATATCTCACATTAGATCCGGTTACACCACCCACTATCTTCATCTAGGGTTAGGTCATCACCATCCTTCATACCTTCTGAGATTTGGATGAAAATCATAACCCAAACATGTTATGTAAAAGGGTTTACCAAAATTACAAAACGACCCCTTAAGTGTTCCTCGTTTACAACTACGTCCCTAACTGATTTACAAACCGATCCCTATCCGATTACAGAACGGTCCCTAAAGGCTATTAAAAGGTATTCTGGATTCACAACTAGATCCCTGGGCCCAATAACTTGACATTTAAGCCTAAAAATATAATTTCCCAAACTCTGAATCTCACCAAATTTCAAACAAAGTATTTTAACACTATAAATATATCTAAAAATATATAAAATAATTATTTCAACATCAATTTATAATTATCGTAATTATAAATCAAATTGGATCCATTTGGGCCCACCGCCAAATATGAAAAATGAAATATTTAAATTTCAATTAAATTTTTTATTATATATTTAAAATAAATATATAATGCTGAAAAATATAGAAACGTTACATATTTACATAAGTGTTTTTAGAGAGTTATATGTACTTTAGGAAAAATGAGGGTGTTATATGAATTTCAGGCAGTTTAAAGGGGTTATTTGGATTTTTCCAAAAAAATGATATGTCTAGCTCTTTTTTGCATTCCCATCCCTGTCTTTTTTTAAAAATTTCATGCATTGAAGTACATACTGTTATGAATAAATGAAATATATACTAAGATACACTAATTTATTTTTTCAAAAAAATTAATATTCATACATTGCGATAGCATAGTGTACACTATCATTATGGCCCCATTTGGTTCATGTTTTTTTTTTATGAATTTACTTTATCAGGAATCCAGATTCCATCAGAATGTTTGGTTCGTTAGTAGATTTCTGCAAAAAATCATTTTTTAGAATTTTGTTCACACATAGATGTCTACAATGAATTTGATTCAAATATCTAAAATACCCTTACAATTATACATGTATTTAAAAAATTTATTTCTTTATCCATATCACAATTATAAAAATAGAATATTTTATTTATAAATATTTAATGGATGCAACTAAATAAAACATATAATGATATTCTTTAAACCTACATCAATAATAATATTTTTAAAAAAACATATATAAACCCACATCACACATTGACACATCACACATCTGTGATGGGTTTATATAGTTTTTTTTTTTTTTTTTGTATTAAAGGCTCCAGAAAAACTATAAGTACCTGCAACATACAACAACAACAAGCCCATTGAAGGCCTTATAATATACTGGGCTACCGCCCATAAAACCAAGTCCAACTGGACTATCATACTAGGCCACTGCTCATAAAACATCAATCCCAACAGAGTTGTTCATCCACCACTTTTTCTCCTTGCTAAATGCAAGGCTCGAACTTCACACCTCCTCTAGAAATGGGGTGTCCCTTACACGCGAGACTATAATGGGTTTAGATATTCGGCTATGGTTGTTGGTTGTTAGACGTGCATGGGTAATAGAGTTGTAATTTGGGTTGGGTTGAAATCGAACTTGACGGGTTGAATTCAACTTTTACATGAGTTGGGTTGATCAAATCGGATTCGGGTTTGTCAATTCGGGTTGACTCACAAATCGGGTTGGGTCGGATTGTGTTCGGGTTGACCTCACTTACAATCCGACCCAACCCGAACCCGTAAACTAATAGTTAAAAAAAAATCATGACCGTTCATTCTGTAACTTCTAATATGGGTAGTCCAAATTTTAGATAAACCTAGCTAATCTTACGGGTTGGATCGGGTTGATTTATTTAATTTGTACATCATGTTAGAAATTTGGGTTGGGTCAAGTTGGTCTAATTCGAGTTGAAAATCGGGTTGGGGTCGGGTTAGTCCAATTCGGGTTGGGTCGGGGTGGTTTATTTAATTACGGGTTAGTTCAGGTTGGTCCAATTCGGATTGAAAATTGGGTTAGGTCGAGTTAGAGTTGAGTAGTTTAGAATACGGGTTGAGTTCAGGTTGGGGTCAACCCGAACTCAACCCGTTCGGGTTGCAGCCCAGATAGGCAAGGGTGGCTTTAACCTCACATCACACATTCATATATGCATACCAACTATACCAATTATCAAAGGGGAGGGTTAATACCACCCCATGAGATACTCATCCCATTCCACATAAAATTATTAAATAATATTATTTTGAGTTTTTGAATGTACCCAAACCCATCCACTCACAACCCACACCTTATTAACCTAACCCACCACTCCTCTCGAGCTGCAGAGACCAAACCCTCTCCACGACTCCACCCCCACCTCCTTCGCCCGCCAGCCCGACCTCCTCTCCGCTCTTCTCCTCTTCGACTTTCCCTCCAGAAGCCTGTCTCCATCTGGTCTGCCATCATCGTCTCCCACTATTGCCACCCCCGACCACCACCCCCACCTCCTACGCCCTGTCTGATCTTCTCATCTCACTCTCAAGGCTTGCGTGGCGCCGTTCAATCTTGACCTCGGACGGTTGATATGGGTCAGGGCGATCGACACAGGTTACAAAGGCGACGCCTTTGTCGGGTCCTCGGCGGTGAAGATGTTCGCGGAGTGCGGGGCGGTGGAGGAGGCGTAGAGGGTCTTCGACGGAATGCGCATGCGAGACTTGGTGTCTTGGACTTCAGTGGTCTCGGGCCTCGCGAGGATGGGATTGGCCGTCGATGCGGTGAATATCAGACCTTCAGATGCACGGCGTTACTGTTGCTCTGCTTCTTCTCCTCGTGTGGTGGGGGCAGCCCAACCACGACCTTCTCCGGTGTTCCGGAGGCGGGGGCTGAAGCTCAGGCCCTTTGGGTGGGATCTCCGGCATATCCGGAGGGTGGGGATGTGATGGTGGGTTTGGAACTTTTGATTAGTTTTCACAAAATATGGGGAGGGTGGGTTAATTGACTGGGTGGGGTTTTCATAAAGTGGGGTTTATATAACCGCCCCCTCAATTATCAAATCCATATGTAATAATATTACTATTTTTTTTTATTAAATAACCATAGCCACCGCCGTATGAAACTTATTGAACGGCGCGCATGAGCTTGCTAGACATGACCGAGGGTGAGGGAGGTTCTATTAAAAATTATATTAACTTTAAAAATTTAGACAAATTTTTTTATAAAAGCATATGTAATCGAATTATGTCTGATATTTGATAAAAGTTCTAAATCTTGTAGAGGGAATAACGAGAGAGAAAAAAAAGACGAGAGAAGAAGGTGGGTAAAATAAAAAGAAAAGATGATGCTATTTATTTTAGAAGAGACGTGAATAGTAATTTCATTAATTTATAAATGGTAGAATAGTAATTTAATTTAGGATTCCTGATGGAATTTAAAATTATCGCTATTCTATTATATTTTTTCAAGGGCATGGATTTTAATTACAGTGTGACCTATAATTACCATCAAGATTATTATTATTTTACACAATTTTTTGATAATCTCACGTGAAATCAAATTTTCATTTTAGATTGACATGAACCAAACGTGGCATGTATACAAGCAGATTTCTGGGCTACCGACAAGACTGCAAGCCCATTGGACGACTTGTACGGGCTCAGCTTGGGCCGGCCCAAGGCTGCCAGTTATTGTGCGTGTTTCTTAGGTTGGGGCCCCAATCGTTCTGGTCCGTGCACATGATCAGTGATGGTTCAATGGAAAATGTTATGGATAGTCACACGTTTAGATTTTTTTAAATTATATATATATATGCATCAATGAATGGGTATGAATTTCTATAACATCTATATATATATGAAGAGGCAAATCGTACTCTTTAATATATATTGATGATGTTAAATAAGGGTTAGCAATTGTTTTAATTTTATACTCCCAAACATTTCTTAAAAACATTATAATTAGATTATTGTTTAACAACATATAAAAAACCTGTAACATCTATATATATATGAAGAGGATGAAAGGCATGATTTATGACTCCTCTACTATTATAAAAAAAAGATATATATTATTTAGCAAGTCAGGGTAAACAGATTATTTTAAAAGGAAAAACCCGAATAATCCCTTACAAATATATGAAAATCCACATAACCCCCTATATTTCTTCAAAATCTAAATAACCCTCCAGAAACATATGCAAAATCCAAATCACCCCCCTGCGTTAAATTACCACGTATGGAATTGGAATATTCCTCGAATATTCTGTTATCATAACCCAATCAAAATTCAATAATGCATTTAGGTCTCTCTAAACTGGCAAAAATCCAAATTCAATAATGCATTGGGTTAAATTGGGGGAGGGTATAACAATAATTTTTCACATTGGGTTTTGAGGGTTAAAGAAGGGGTGAATTAGATTTTGAAAAAATGGAGGGGGTTATATGGATTTGTCCCTATTTTAAACGCTATGGCGTGTGAAAGCCAGTCATAACTGCTGATTTTGAATGACTATTTCGATTTGATAATTTGATTCAAACGTGCACCAGTGGATAGCCTTAATTCTTATCCAAATTAATTTAGGAACACATATATATAGAACTGCCAACTGTTAAACCCTTCAAAAACGTCCATCAATCTGTACTAAGCTTTGACTGAGAGGTTTTTCTTCTTGTAGAAGAGGAGGTTTGACAAGACTTGTCATCTAGTTTTCCTGGTTATTTATCCTTGACTTTCTCTAGGCTTCCCACATTTGGTTTGAATGAGAATAAAACCAAATAGCTAGGGTTTAGTTCCAAGGGTAGTAGTCAATTGTATGACTGCCTACAAATTGTGTATCCATCAAGTTGGAATCTTCAAACCAATGGAAGGATACAAACCCCACGCGTGACGCATATGAATCTAATTTGGATTGACGAGATCTTATAGGATGCAACCCTATATAATTATAAACCAATTAAATTGGAGTACACGTAACACAGAGTATTGCATCATATGTAACAACGACTTGTTACATTAATATTTATTTCAAACGCATATATGAGTATATCATGCTTAATATCATGGTTTGACCTTCCCAGAACGCGTGGGGAAATTTCCTTAACACTTCAGTGCTGAGAAGTCAATCCTATCCAACGGTACGGATCGACCCCACCTGTTTTGTTGACCGGTCAAACCTCTCAATTTTGAACGAAAACAATTCAATATGTTATATTGTAATATAATTTTTGACATAAGTCGAGGTCTTTTGGGATTTATTTGGAAAAAAAACTTATTTGTTTGTGCATGGTTTGTGGAAAACTTTACTAAAGTACAACGATTCATTTAAATCAACGATAACTACAAGAAATATGTTGTTTGCCCAGGAAAAGTTTCCTTGCTAAAAGTCATTGTTTCGTTGGTAAATATTTTTACCAACAAAAGTTTTCCTCGGTACATTCGTCGCAGAAAAGCCGACTCTAAATGTTTTTTCCAAAGAAATATCAGTTACTTGGTATAAATTACTTTCACCGACAAATTATTTCTTCGCTAAAACGGTACATTTACGGACAAAATATTTCCATGGTAAAAATTACCTTTACCGATGAATTATTTCTTTGATAAAAATCACTTTTACCAACAAAACATTTTCTTGATACAGAATTTACAATTACCCATAAACTTTTTCTTAGGTAAAAGTTGACATTTTTGTTGGTAAATGTTAAGAATAACCAAGCCTGTGTACTGCTATTACCCATGAATTTTTCATTGGAAACGATTTAAAAAAAAAATTATGACACAAGATGAATTAGTAAATTATCTAAACCTGTTCATATCACATCCAAGAAATAAATTCTTAATAAAATCCACTTCAAACCATATACATCACATCCAAAAAATAAGTTCTTAATAAAATCCACTTCAAACTGTATACATCACAACCAAAAAATAAATTCTTAATAAAATCCACTTCAAACCCATGCCATCATTATATTCTATAAAAAAAAATCCATGTACACATCCAAGAAAAAAAATTAAAATCCGACTCATAAAGATTGTTTATTTTAGTAGCCAAGTCATGTAGAGTAGGCATAAGATCATGAGGGTGAAAAGCTCCACTCATTGGCTTGAGAAACAAAACCTGTTATCAAATGAAACAATGTGTATTAGTCACTGCTTTATGTTTAAAGAAAAAAAATTTAAATTCAACAACTCAACTGATAGTCAAACAGATATCTATCCATAATCCTTGCACAAATCTAATATCGGTTCATTTTGACATTTGTGGATGTTTCAAAAGTATCAGAATTAGACTAATTGAACTTGTAACCCAACAAACTATACAATTTCTCAGAGAGAGCATCCATGTTGGCACTACCATAATATAGACTAACTACTGAATTGTTTATTAGTCCACACATTGTTATTTAGCTCTACCATGTAGAGTCTAATTTAACTATACAACTCATATGTTATTTCATGGTTGTCCTCTACCACGGGTTTTGGTCAATACAAGAATAGTGATTTATAATTGAAGATAATTAAGCAAAGAAACCGAGTTTATGATGGAGTGAGAGTCTATTCAAATTAGAGTTCCACAATATGCATAACCTAAGCCACTTACCAAATTGCAGAGAACCAATGAAGGGAAATTAATGAAAGCTAAACCAAAATGAATTTCAATGCAAATTTAAATGAAATAATTTGAAATTCAAGTGTCAAGAGACAAACCGGTACTGAACTACCAATTATGCTCTGCACAGGTCCACAACCACCATCTGTCCTTCTCGTTATCTCTTCCTCCATCACAACACGGCTCTCCATCATCTCATCTCTGGTCCGCCTTGTTATCTCTTCCTCCATTGCAGCACGACTTCCCTTCATCTCATCTCTCAACTCTTCGATTTGTATTCGTAGTTGTTGATTCTCCTCGGCCCGCTTCTTTAATTCTGCCTCAAATAAAGAGGGTCACCACTATTTACAGTTAATATTTGAAAGATTTTCAAGTTTATAAAACAAGAAATTATGGCTTTTTCTTGGTCCATGAATCTTTTATAGTGTCTATTTGTGTGATGCTGGGTGCCTGTTGCTTTTTAAAATTAAAGTTGTTTGAAATGTCATTCTCAATCGAGCTTTAAAAATAAAAAAAATTCAGATAGGTTGGAGTTCAATCGAAACTCAATGTGATCCTCATACTCCAGAAGGTCCACCCATGCCTACCTTTAGGTTTGGTTGGGGTTTTAATTGAGTGAACTTTCAATTTATCACTTAATTATCCTACAATCCTGAATAGCCATACCCTTCAATAAAAAAAACCCATTCAAATTGGCTCGAGCTCATGTTGAAACCAACTTCTAAAATTCTAATCCAAATCCACCCAAAAAAACTGAAACAAGGAGCAAAGGACACAAACAAACAAATAATAAGAAATTCACCCCTCATCCAGTGCCAAAAAGCACATCTGATTTTAAAAAACAAAATCACTCAAATCAATCACTAGAGATGAGGTCCAAAATCTACATTGATTTTAAATCTAATTAGAGAAATATGAACTACAAAAACTACTTGGGTACCTGCAATTGTACCAATATGAATCCCCAAATTCGAATTAACCCTCCGTTAAACAATGATGCTTATGATTTTGTAAAGCAATTGAATCAATCATTCTAACATTTCCTCTGCATAGATCAGACCATGGACTCCACCATTTCTATAAATACAAAAAAAGAATTAAAAACTCACTTATGCCTCTGAATGAATGGAGAGTTCTTGGCGTCCTCTTCTACAAATCAAGCAAAAACAAGATCGATTGAGAGAGATTGAGAGAGAGGAGATTGATCGATCAAAGTGAAATCGAGGGAGTGAGAGAGAGATTGTTGACCGGTGTCCGGCGTCTCTGGAGGTTGGCAGTGTCTCTGGAGGTTGATAGCGTCAATGGAGGTTGACGACGATCCACCGTCGACGGAGGTGGTCGGCGTCAATGGAGGTTGATGGAATCTCTGGAAGTTGACTGCGATCCGACATCGATGGAGATAGACGGCATCAATAGAGGTTCAGGCGATCGATGGAGATAGACGGAGGTGGTCGGCATCGACAAAGGTTGACGGTGATTTGGCGATTTAGCGAAGGTTTTAGGGTTTAAAAAATGAGGGATGCTTTTAGGGTTGAATCGGCAAAGGCTTTAGGGTTTAAAAAATGAGGGATGCTTTAGGGTCTTTTTAGGGTTCAATAGAGGTTCAGGCGATCGATTTAATAAAGTGAATAAAGGGTAGTTTAGGTTTTTTCATTTTTTTGAATTTTTACCGAGTAATGTTTCCTAAAACAAAAATAAAATTAATAAATCTAAAAATTTTATACGTTTTCCTATAATTTTTTTCCTCGGTAAACATGCTCAAAGACAGACTTCATATTAAATATTTTCACCAAGGACTATTTTTTTTTGTGAAGGTATTGAAACTAGATTATGTTTTTATAGGGAAATTATTACCTCGGTAAATGATTTACTTCCCGATTAAATGTTTGTCACTATAAAATTGAACAATTTAAAAAAGCAAATGTAAACTTAATAAAAACCAAAAAATTTAATACCTTTACCGAGGATGCTTTTCCTCGGTAAAACTGAACAATGCCGACAAATTATTGTGTTGACAAAAAATATATAAATAATAATCTATACCTTACATTTACCGAAGAATGTTTTCAAGGGTAAAGGTATTAATTCGGAAAAAAATGTTCGTTTACCGGCAAAATTTGTCCTCGGTATGGATTATAAATTTTTTTTTTTTTTTACTTTAATGTTTAGTTTTACTGAGGAAGACATTCCTTGGTAATAATGATTCATTAAACGGGAAGTGCTTGACCACTCTCTTGTGCCCCATTTCCCAGAAAATAAAATTTTCATAGGTAAAAATACCCAATTACCTACGAATTATTTTTCCTTGGTATAACTTTCGTGGCTAAAAACCCTTTTTCTTGTAGTGATATCATAGCGTAACGTTACATCGAAATAACAGCTAACATGTCACATAGATATCTCCTGCCATTCAATTCATTCACTAAGTCAATATCCCAAAACTTCTTGTGTCCTAATTATTTTTTTTTTTTTTTAAATACAACATGCAAACAACATTTGTGATTGCTGTTTTCTTATGAAAGCTTTGTCATTCTGCCCTTGGGGAAGGGTATCTGGATGTGATCTGCATGCACAAGTTAATTATATATATTGTGTACATGTGATGCCTATGTAGCACATTATGTAATAAAGATTTCTACCATAGAATATCATCCCAAGAAATTCAACCCAGTAACCTAAGTGGACGGAATGTAAAATCAAGAAAAATGCCATTCATGATAACAGAGAGTTAGGACTGAGTCAATACCTAAATCACAATTGCATTATGGTTATCACTTGAGAATATATGGGATCAATACCTCACTTCAATGAGCATAATTAATATACTTGAAAGCTATTACAAATGTACGTACTCCATAACCTTTCATGGAAGAATATATAAATCACAATAAATTGATAATATTACATCAAATTGAGTTATTAGCTACGAACATTTCTTTGCAAAATCGAATTTCGTAGCTAAAGATAACATTTTGCTGCGAAATTATTATTCCTAAGGAATGATTTTACCAAAAATATGACTTTTAGTTGCGAAAATGAATTTCGTAGTAGTTTTAGTAATTTCATAATAAAATATACGACTTTTGGTTGCGAAATGAATTTCATAGCAAAAGATATGACATTTTGTTGCGAAATTAGATGACTTTCTGTTGCGAAATTGAATTTTGTAGTAGATCTATTATTGATTTTTAGAAGATTTATTTTGTTGCAAAATCATAAAAAGATCTACAATACATCACTATCAAACTGAGATCATTTTCAGTATAAATTAAGATCATTTTTGCTATAAATGTAATTTTTTTCTATAATTTGATTTCAAACATATATATTTGAATAAAAATTAGTATATTCAATCTAGATATATATTTTATTTTCCATGCTAGATCCATCATCGAATTAGATGATTAATTATATTAATTGTGTTTATTGTCATTTATAAATATTTGGAAGGATATTTTGGATCATGCATGTGCTTGATGAACTGCGTTTCAAAGAACATTGTGTAATTAATTGAGGTTCTTTAGATATCAAATTTGAGTATATTCATTTTGATATTATAATATCTAAACAACACCAACATCAAGTGTGCAAAGTACGCAGCAAAAGAAACTACTTAACTAGACAAGGCTTTTACAAAGTACAAAAAATAGAACATGAAATGTATTGATATAAATCACAATCTGTACATATCATATATATACCCACCAAACCATGGATATATATACATATATATAAGGCCTAGCTAATTACATAACCCCCAAAAAAAATCATAAAAATTTCACAAAATAAAATAAAGGAAACACACCTCCAACTTATTCATTTTGATTCGTCCAACTTAAAGAAACCTATCAAACTCAACCCCTTAATTTGTAAGGCTTGGTTCCCCCTCAAACATAACCCTAGCTAGCTAGCTTTCATTAAACCAAAACACCAGGTCCTTCTCTTCACAACAAATCCTTCAATTCACAGTTTCACACCATGCTTATCTCCCCCTGTCCGGCCTGCCCTTCCATGATTGGCCACACACAGTTCGACGACAACGACGACGACTGGTGCGTGGTGGTCCCGCTGTAGTAACTGCCACTTTCAAAGCTCAACGACCCCACCATCGGCCAAATGAACGCCGGCTTAATGCGTGGGACGGCGGGGGGCGGCACCGACCTGTATATGATCTGCGCGATCGCCTGCATCTTCGGCCTCTCCGCTGCAATCGGGTGCGAGCAAGCCAACCCCAACAACAACAGTCTCTCCGCGTCCTCCGCCGAGTACTCCCCTTTCAGTTTTTGGTCCACGGCCTCCAGGATGCGACCTAACATGAGGGAAAAAATCAATGAGTCATTAATAATAGATTGACATGTGATTAGAAATCTTTCAGGGTCATATTACAAATTTTTTAGGACTTCACTATGCCCAATCAATCTTACAGTCATTTTTTAATCATGACTTGATATATGTGCACTTTTTTTTAATATATTATATATTGAAACAGAAAAAAAAACATTCAATGCATAATTTACATGAAAGCGTATACCTACAATACAGCTGATAAGCTGTATTTTAAAAAGAGCTTTCCAACGAATCATGAATCGAATTATGTGTGATATTTGATAAAAGTTCTAAATCTTGTAGAGGGAATAACGAGAGAAAAAAAACACGAGAGAAGAAGGTAGGTAAAATAAAAAGAAAAGATTATGCTATTTATTTTAGAAGAGACGTGAATAGTAATTTCATTAATTTATAAATGGTAGAATAGTAATTTAATTTAGGATTCCTGATGGAATTTAAAATTATCGCTATTCTATTATATTTTTTCAAGTGCATGGATTTTAATTACAGTGTGACCTATAATTACCATCAAGATTATTATTATTTTACACAATTTTTTGATAATCTCACGTGAAATCAAATTTTCATTTTAGATTGACATGAACCAAACGTGGCATGTATACAAGCAGATTTCTGGGCTACCGACAAGACTGCAAGCCCATTGGACGACTTGTACGGGCTCAGCTTGGGCCGGCCCAAGGCTGCCAGTTATTGTGCGTGTTTCTTAGGTTGGGGCCCCAATCGTTCTGGTCCGTGCACATGATCAGTGATGGTTCAATGGAAAATGTTATGGATAGTCACACGTTTAGATTTTTTTAAATTATATATATATATGCATCAATGAATGGGTATGAATTTCTATAACATCTATATATATATAAAGAGGCAAATCGTACTCTTTAATATATATTGATGATGTTAAATAAGGGTTAGCAATTGTTTTAATTTATACTCCCAAACATTTCTTAAAAAAATTATAATTAGATTATTGTTTAACAACATATTCTAAGAAGAGGATGAAAGGCATGATTTATGACTCCTCTACTATTATAAAAAAAAAGATATATATTATTTAGCAAGTCAGGGTCAACAGATTATTTTATAAGGAAAAACCTGAACAACCCCTTACAAATATATGAAAATCCACATAACCCCCTATATTTCTTCAAAATCTAAATAACCCTCCAGAAACATATGCACAATCCAAATCACCCCCTTGCGTTAAATTACCACAGATGGAATTGGAATATTCCTCGAATATTTGTTATCATAACCCAATCAAAATTCAATAATGCATTTAGGTCCCTCTAAACTGGCAAAAATCCAAATTCAATAATGCATTGGGTTAAATTGGGGGAGGGTATAACAATAATTTTTCACATTGGGTTTTGAGGGTTAAAGAAGGGGTGAATTGGATTTTGAAAAAATGGAGGGGGTTATATGGATTTGTCCCTATTTTAAACGCTATGGCGTGTGAAAGCCAGTCATAACTGCTGATTTTGAATGACTATTTCGATTTGATCATTTGATTCAAACGTGCACCAGTGGATAGCCTTAATTCTTATCCAAATTAATTTAGGAACACATATATATAGAACCGCCAACTGTTAAACCCTTCAAAAACGTCCATCAATCTGTACTAAGCTTTGACTGAGGTTTTTCTTCTTGTAGAAGAGGAGGTTTGACAAGAGTGTCATCTAGTTTTCCTGGTTATTTATCCTTGACTTTCTCTAGGCTTCCCACATTTGGTTTGAATGAGAATAAAACCAAATAGCTAGGGTTTAGTTCCAAGGGTGGTAGTCAATTGTATGACTGCCTACAAATTGTGTATCCATCAAGTTGGAATCTTCAAACCAATGGAAGGATACAAACCCCACGCGTTAAACAGTGACGCATATGAATCTAATTTGGATTGATGAGATCTTATAGGATGCAACCCTATATAATTATAAACCAATTAAATTGGAGTACACGTAACACAGAGTATTGCATCATATGTAACAACGACTTGTTACATTAATATTTATTTCAAACGCATATATGAGTATATCATGATTAGGGTGTGTTTGGTTGCACTATTGCGCTGCGATTGCGATTATAGGAAGCTGCGTTTGCAATCGCGCAACCAAACAGTTTTGTAATCGCAGTTTTAAATCCAGCGATTGCAGGCAAATAGTGCCCAAAAGCTGCGATTTCAAAAAGCTGAGAAAGTGAGCTTCTTGCAGAATCAGGTTTGCAATCGCAGATTCCTGCAAAATCAGTTTTGCAATCGCGCAACCAAATGCACCCTTAATATCATGGTTTGACCTTCCCAGAACGCGTGGGGAAATTTCCGTAACACTTCAGTGCTGAGAAGTCAATCCTATCCAACGGTACGGATCGACCCCACCTGTTTTGTTGACCGGTCAAACCTCTCAATTTTGAACGAAAACAATTCAATATGTTATATTGTAATATAATTTTTTACATAAGTCGAGGTCTTTTGGGATTTATTTGGAAAAAAAACTTATTTGTTTGTGCATGGTTTGTGGAAAACTTTACTAAAGGATTCATTTAAATCAACATCATAGCGTAACGTTACATCGAAATAACAGCTAACATGTCACATAGATATCTCCTGCCATTCAATTCATTCACTAAGTCATATCCCAAAACTTCTTGTGTCCTAATTTTTTTTTTTAAAAAAAAATACAACATGCAAACAACATTTGTGATTGCTGTTTTCTTATGTAAGCTTTGTCATTCTCCCCTTGGGGAAGGGTATCTGGATGTGATCTGCATGCACAAGTTAATTATATATATTGTGTACATGTGATGCCTATGTAGCACATTATGTAATAAAGATTTCTACCATAGAATATCATCCCAAGAAATTCAACCCAGTAACCTAAGTGGAAGGAATGTAAAATCAAGAAAAATGCCATTCATGATAACAGAGAGTTAGGACTTAGTCAATACCTAAATCACAATTGCATTATGGTTATCACTTGAGAATATAAGGGATCAATACCTCACTTCAATGAGCATAATTAATAAACTTGAAAGCTAGCTATTACAAATGTACGTACTCCATAACCTTTCATGGAAGAATATATAAATCACAATAAATTGATAATATTACATCAAATTGAGTTATTAGCTACGAACATTTCTTTGCAAAATCGAATTTCGTAGCTAAAGATAACATTTTGCTGCGAAATTATTATTCCTAAGGAATGATTTTACCAAAAATATGACTTTTAGTTGCGAAAATGAATTTCGTAGTAGTTTTAGTAATTTCATAATAAAATATACGACTTTTGGTTGCGAAATGAATTTCATAGCAAAAGATATGACATTTTGTTGCGAAATTAGATGACTTTCTGTTGCGAAATTGAATTTTGTAGTAGATCTATTATTGATTTTTAGAAGATTTATTTTGTTGCAAAATCATAAAAAGATCTACAATACATCACTATCAAACTGAGATCATTTTCAGTATAAATTAAGATCATTTTTGCTATAAATGTAATTTTTTTCTATAATTTGATTTCAAACATATATATTTGAATAAAAATTAGTATATTCAATCTAGATATATATTTTATTTTCCATGCTAGATCCATCATCGAATTAGATGATTAATTATATTAATTGTGTTTATTGTCATTTATAAATATTTGGAAGGATATTTTGGATCATGCATGTGCTTGATGAACTGCGTTTCAAAGAACATTGTGTAATTAATTGAGGTTCTTTAGATATCAAATTTGAGTATATTCATTTTGATATTATAATATCTAAACAACACCAACATCAAGTGTGCAAAGTACGCAGCAAAAGAAACTACTTAACTAGACAAGGCTTTTACAAAGTACAAAAAATAGAACATGAAATGTATTGATATAAATCACAATCTGTACATATCATATATATACCCACCAAACCATGGATATATATACATATATATAAGGCCTAGCTAATTACATAACCCCCAAAAAAAATCATAAAAATTTCACAAAATAAAATAAAGGAAACACACCTCCAACTTATTCATTTTGATTCGTCCAACTTAAAGAAACCTATCAAACTCAACCCCTTAATTTGTAAGGCTTGGTTCCCCCTCAAACATAACCCTAGCTAGCTAGCTTTCATTAAACCAAAACACCAGGTCCTTCTCTTCACAACAAATCCTTCAATTCACAGTTTCACACCATGCTTATCTCCCCCTGTCCGGCCTGCCCTTCCATGATTGGCCACACACAGTTCGACGACAACTACGACGACTGGTGCGTGGTGGTCCCGCTGTAGTAACTGCCACTTTCAAAGCTCAACGACCCCACCATCGGCCAAATGAACGCCGGCTTAATGCGTGGGACGGCGGGGGGCGGCACCGACCTGTATATGATCTGCGCGATCGCCTGCATCTTCGGCCTCTCCGCTGCAATCGGGTGCGAGCAAGCCAACCCCAACAACAACAGTCTCTCCGCGTCCTCCGCCGAGTACTCCCCTTTCAGTTTTTGGTCCACGGCCTCCAGGATGCGACCTAACATGAGGAAAAAGTCAATGAGTCATTAATAATAGACTGACATGTGATTAGAAATCCTTCAAGGTCATATTACAAATTTTTTAGGACTTCACTATGCCCAATCAATCTTACAGTCATTTTTTTAATCATGACTTGATATATGTGCACTTTTTTTTAGTATATTATATATTGAAACAGAAAAAAAAACATTCAATGCATAATTTACATGAAAGCGTATACCTACAAAAGTGATAATATACCTACAAAACATTCAATGCATAATATATATATATATAATAACAGGAATAATAGTCACCTTAAGGTAATGTACATGTGACTAAAAACCACACATTGGTCAATAACCAGATTAAGGTTCTAGGGTTTTGGTACACTCGATCATGCATTCTTTGTTGTATGCTTGCCTTAGTATGATCATTCTTTAATGTACTATATATACTACGAAATTCAGTTCATTCAAGTATATAATTCAAGTAATTGTAAGAGTGACTGCAAGAATGATAGTTGCATACCTTCGCGGTATAACGTCCAGACCCAATCGGCAAGGTACTTGAAGCCGCCAGGGAAGACGTCATACGGCCTTCGACAGCAAACGACCTCAAGAATGACTGCCCCAAACCCGAAGACATCAGACTCACAAGTGGCCTTCTGAGTGTGGAAGCACTCAGGGGCGATGTAACCTGGGGTACCGGCGAAGCATCCCTCGGCCTCCATGTATGAGGTCTTCTCGTTGTCGAGGGCGCGGGCAAGGCCGAAGTCGCCGAGGCGGGCGTTGAAGTGGGAGTCCAGGAGGATGTTGCTCGCTTTTAGATCGCGGTGGAGGACCCTCTGATCGTACTCCTCGTGGAGGTAGGTCAGGGCGGAGGCGACATCGGCGAGGACGGTGTAGCGGAGGGACCAGGGGAGGGGGTTGCCGTCGCCGTAGAGATGGGCGTCCAGGCTGCCGTTGGGCATGAATTCGTAGACTAGGAGTAGCATACCATTCTTGTGGCACCAACCTGTTTAACCACATGCACGCATACACAATAAGTAAAGATATGTATTGTTATCACGATTTTATTAGAAGTATACACGTGAGAGGAATAAAAAAAAAAAATACAAATAACTTACGTCCTCCCGATTAGAAAAAAGATTAGTCAATTAAATCATACATAAGACTATAAGTTATATTTGATTAAACACAGTTCAGTGAACGGATAAAATTTTATGAATTGAATTGATCAATTCTGACTAGTTTTGATTGTTTTCGTTAGTTTTATTTAAGAAAACGTGAAATAAACTTAAACAATTTTAGTAGTGACATTTTTTTTCCTTATTTTGTGAACTATTTTTACTTGAAAGAATATAAATGTTAATAAGTTCTAATTAACATTAAAGATATGTGTGGTAGGGTAATATTGGAAGCTAATTAATTATTTTCACACAAAAAACTACTAATTATATATTGTTTTAAGAGACAGTTTGTCTAATGTATGTCTAATGTATGTTTCTTCATGTGATAAAGACATAGTAAACATAACTTTTTGTGTAGTTTTTATTCTATTCCAACTAGTTGTCTTTTCAATTTGATGCATATTTTTGGACCCTTGTGCACTATTATCATCCAGTCCTCGTTCTCCAATGATTTTTCTCGAGTATTAATTGCTTCGTTTATCAAAAAAAAAATTTAAAAAATGAAAAATAAATTGCTACTTGAAAATAGGTGGGGCTTTTTGTGTGGAAGAAAAAAAAGGGGCACATCCAATGAACGGTCGGGATGGGACCCCAAAACAAGTCCATGATGGAAGATTTATAATAAAAAAGGACCAACCTAGTGGACTGTCCAGGGTCCATTTAAATCTGAATCGTTGACTAATCACATCGACGGCCGATGGGGCATTGTATCAGTATATATAATCACTCGAACAAAGTCACATTTCATAATCACAAACTTAAAAAAAGGCATTTCGCAATATGTTTTTAATTGCCCATTATCCGTACAAAGAAACTTTCTTCGAAAACTTACATGTTCTAATGATATTATCACTTTTTTTAGGTAATTAGCACTTTTAACCTTAAAAAAATAAATATTTGTAAAAATAACCCCGCTCATCGAATATTAGCAAAAACTAACCCTGTTGATCCGATCAGCGCTGCCACGTCAACACTGGCCGTTTTTTTTTAAGTTTATGAGGGAGACGACATATATATACGTCGTCTCCCAATTAATTATGTTTATACGCCGTTTCTTGTATAAACTTTTAAAAAAAATAGCTAGCGCTGACGTGGTAGCGCTGATCGATCAACGAGGCTAGTTTTTGCTAATATTCGATTAGCGGGACTATTTTTACAAATATTTATTTTTTGGAGATTAAAACTGCTAATTACCCCTTTTTTATTTGATATAAGTTGGGTCCAATCTAAACTTGTGTGTGCATGCATGCATGCATGCACTGTAAAGCTGAAAAGTGCAAAAGCAAATCATGCTTTAAACATAAAATAATTAACTCCACCATAAAAACACTTCTCAACTTTAGGGGGTTGTGTGTGTTTGTATCAGGTTTGAATTTGTATCTAAACTAAAAGTAAAAAATTATCTTAATTATATTCAACATATATAGAATGAATATAAGTGGCATATATGGGGATATTTTCTAAAATTACATACCTAAATCCACTACATGTTTATTCATAGTATATATATATACACAGTTTCAAAACACTCATATATATACAGTTTCAAAAATATCTACAGCTTCAATGTACGTACCGACGAGTCGGACAAGGTGTTTGTGGCGGAGGCGGTTGATGATAGTAAGCTCAGCGAGGAAGTCATCCTTCCCCTTCAACTTCTCCCTCGAAAACTTCTTCACAGCCACCTCCACCTTCTCCTTCTCCAACACCCCCTTATAAACAATCCCAAACCCTCCCTCCCCCAACTTGTTCTTCCCATCAAAGTTGTTGGTCGCCCTCTTCAACTCCACAAACCTAAACTCCCTAGGCATCCCAGGCAAACTCCTCAACTTCCCCACTATGTATTGCATGTCCTCCCTCCCCAACCTCCTCTTCTTCAAAAACACAAAACCCACCCCAACCACTACCCCCACCACCGCCGCCGCCGCTACCACCACCACCCAAAGCTTCCACCCTGACAACACCCTCTCTTTAGGCAACACCTCCACCGTCAGTTTCCACGCCAAAACGCAGTTGAGCTCATAGTGTTTGCCAGTGGAGGCAGCGAACCCGAAGTAGGAGTGCTGGTTGACGTGTTGGCTCAAGTCAACGTCGGCCACGAGCACCGGTTTTGTCGGCTTTGGTGCAAATTGCTTCGCCATATACACAAACAGCTGGCGAGAATGCCTGCAGTTAGAATCAGAAATATATATAAGAGAAGAAGGAATCAATTAATCTCTCATTAGGATTATATTTGCACCTAAAATGAAATGATCGAATAAAAGACTAAAATATCATACCGTCGTAGTTGATCCAGACGGTGTGGTTGGTGGCGCTCATCGGCACGATCTCGATATTGAAGTCAGCCAACGATGCGGTCACGTTGGAGACGACCGAGTTTATGTCGAGCCCGACGTGGTCCCCGCCGACCGGATCGTAGGACTGCTCCACCGTGTCAAACTCAATCGCAATGATCTGGTTCGATGGGTCTCCGTCGGTGGTCGAGTTCGTCAGGCCGAGGTAGCCGCCGTGGCTGGCTGGAGGAGGCTTGGAGAGGTCCGGGGCGATGAGGAAGGCGATCCCTTCGCCGGGGAAGGTGCCCCCGGTCCTGTTGCTGAAAATGTAAAATATTTTAAATATAAAGATATCGTAGAGATTATCATAGATCAATTTACAGAATGAAATGCCTGTGTTTGTTTGGATACCTGATTGAAATGTTGAAATTCTTAGAGTTTCAATTCAAACTCAATCTTAAAACAATTAAAGCCCTGTTTTGGATCTGCGCATGGTCAAACTTTTATTATTAATATACCTGAAAATGTTGATGTCGAAGGTGGTGTTGAAGGAGGCGACGAGCATGGTGGATGTGTTGGTGGTGGTGGGTCGGGTCTTCTTGGGGTCGTAGAGTCTGAATCGCTCGGTGAACATGACTCGGCCGGACTTGTTGACGAGGTATCGGGGCTGTTGAGGGAGTCGGGGGTGATCTGAAGAGCGCCGGCGCTCACGCTGCCGGTGTTGCCCAGGAACTTGAACTTGTCGGTGTCGGGGGAGTCTTGGTAGAATGGGCCGAAGGTGTAGGTGTTGGTTTTGAGTGTTTGGGCTGTTTGGATGGGTGGATGGGATAGGAGCATGATAAATAGTAGGGTTATCGGGATAATCCATGATGGTTCTGCCATTTTTGGGAGGGAGGGAGGGAGGGAATGGTTGCGTTATTGGTGAAGCTTTAATAGAGACAGGGAGAGAGGCCTTCCTCTGTAGTTTCTTTTAGATTTTATTTTATTTTAGTTTGACTTGTCTGATTTATTTTTTTTATTGTTGGGTTTGAATTTAATTACGAGTTATATTTATAAAAAAAGTATTAAAATCAATCTATCTGTTTTTTTTTTTTAAATCAGTATATATATATAATGTGAAGTACACGAACTCCAATTAATTAAACGATATCTTATATATCCAATGCATGTAAAATAAAAGTGTATGACACGTTATTATAATAATGATATGTTATTTATTATATATGTATTTTTATATATTATTTAAATTTAAAATATTTCTGTAGGCTTGCTGGCAGGATGGCTAAGTCAGTCAGTTAGCTTGCTCTGTGAGCTACTGAGTGTTCAGAGTTTTTAAATAATGCTTGCATTTTTTATTTTTTTTGAAGTGTTAGATTGGACTAGTTTTAATTTGTTTTTCATTTTCTTTTTTTCTTGGGTGGGGGCTTGATTTCTTGTTTGGGTTTGAATTTGTGAGGAGTCTTTTTTACTGGGAAATTCCAAATTCTAACCTCAAGTGTACTCTAAAATTATAGACACTAATTTTTTATCATAAAATCTATTAATTAAGTTGGTTTAAATCAAAATCTCAAACCTTTAGTTTTGACTAAAAATATATATAAAAAAATTGTTTAGTGTTGGAAAATATCATGAAGATTTGATGAAGATTCATTTTAAATGTTTTCCAAACTTTGTCTCAAAGCTTAATATTAATCGAGGGTTTGACTGATGACCTTTTCTTTATATATACATGCATTAGGGGTACGATACTTGGAAGTGTTTGTAAAATGGAAGTCAAAGGTTAATTAAATATAACAAATAATGTAGATTAATTTCTAGGCATCTTCACATGGACAAAACTCAAAAAATCAAACAAATAAAACAAGCATATCTATGAATGTGGAGATTTCTAGGTTACGTATATTATTAATCCATGTTTAGAGAATATGAGTTGATGAGCTAGCTATCCTGTACGGACAATGTACAATAATAATAATAAAAATGGAGAAAGAAATGGTTGTTTAGGTCGCAAGTTGAGTTTGATTAATATTTAATTTGGTTACATGAATAGAAGAAAAAATACAAAAATGGATTGAATTGCATGTTTGATGGGAATGACAATACATATTTATGCAATTTTGGTGGATCGAAAAAAAAGACATGAAAGAAAAATCACTTGGTGCTTTAATTTATGAGAACATTATAAGGAGTGAAATATGATAATACAATTGAATATGATAATATTTAACACTCTGATTCTAATCAAATTCTCAAAGTGTGCTGCATCAATTTGATATTAGCCCTTATGTCAATAACGAATCGATTTCTCATTTTCCCCGGTGAATGTACACAAATTATCAAAACACAGTAAAATTTGTGTATTTGATTATGGTTTTTTTTTCATTATTGGACAGGTACCAAGATTGAACCCTATAAGGCATCAGTGCATCAACACAAGAAGTTTTAACAAAGAACAATTAAAATCCATAATTCCGGTCATTGGGAAGAATGTAAGAAACATCACAAGGTATAATTCAATTTTATAATTATTTCTTTTCCACCTTGGAATTTGTTTAACATGAGGCCCTCATTCAACAAATAATTTTTTTGGTATACATTCAATAAAATGAATTGATGTTACTTGTAATTCCTGATCTCTCTGTTCATCTATGATGCTGATGGATAAAATCCAGGGACTTTAATTTCAAGCAGGTGAATAGTGATGTGTGGAGGGGAATAGCTTTGCATTTTAATAGTCTGCTCATCACGTGATGATGGACCTACCTGTACCCCTTGATTTCTATGTTCACATTATACATACACAGAAATACTTGTGGGACCAGGTCCTAGGCCCTGTGTGCAATTTTTCTAGTTTGATTAATATTTAATTTGGTTACATGAATAGAAGAAAAAAAATACAAAAATGGATTGAATTGCATGTTTGATGGGAGAGTGACATTACATATTTATGCAATTTTGGTGGATCGAAAAAGAAGACATGAAAGAAAAATCTCTTGATACTTTAATTTATGAGAACACTATTAGGAGTGAAATATGATAATACAATATAATATGATAATATTTAACACTCTTGATTCTAGCTAATCGATTTCTCATTATTCCCGGTGAATGGACACAAATGATCAAAACAAGTAAAATTTGTGTATTTGATTATGGTTTTTTTTTTCATTATTGGACAGGTACCTAGATTGAACCCTATAAGGCATTAGTGTGTCAACACAAGAAGTTTTAACAAAGAATAATTAAAATCCATAATTACGGTCATTGGGCAGAATGTAAGAAGCATCACAAGGTCCTAGGCCTTATGTGCAAGTTTTCTTTAATATTCTAGTATAAATTTATTATTGAATAATTCAATCTTTGTACATATAAAATGATGATAGTAAAATTAAAACAAAATCTGATTATTTAAAACAATTTTCTAAGGTATCAGAACAAACAGTCAGAGGTAATCTTCTCAGCTCGAATATAAGGTCAGCCACATGATTCCCTCCAATATAAAAAAAAAAAACACAAATTTTACGTGATTCACTCAACATCGTCAATGGGAGAAGAGAATTAATCAATTCATTACAATAAGTGATCTTGCAAGCCTTTTTTTCTTTTCTCATCACCGTCCCTTCTTCTCATCACAACCATATCTTTTCATAAAAATTAATCTTTCCAAATCCTAATAATAAAAAAGACTACACCGAACAATCGATATTGTCTGCCCTTCCCCCAAACTTCCATCAATCAATATTTGAGAATAGATTATCTTATACAAATGCCAGACATTACAACATTAATGTTTTTAAAAAATTAATTTGTCTAAATGTCAAGTTATAGGAGAAACTTTTTGTAAAATTTTATTTGTCCATTAAAATTTTTTAAATGTCAACATGACAACATTAATCTTTTACTAAAATTCCAATTGTACCTATGAGTTGACATTAAAGCGATGTGGTAATAACGTGATTAAAAAGATATTAATTAGCATTATAAAAATGTTTGTCAAAATCAGGAGTGATTAACATTGAAGCCTCTGATGATCATGATGTCTAAAAAATTGACTGAGCCGGCAACTACTAAACAAAAGATAGGACAATGTCACTCTCAAGCATCTAAAAATTAATTTATGAGCCAACTAAAAAATGAGAGTGATAATTAGTTTAAAAAATCTCATTAAGCAATCGTCATTAGATGCGATTAGATGAATTTTTATTAATTAACAAATTAAACCACTTGCTGTTTGCCAACAATGATGACTTTTGACATAAAATCTTAACCAACACCTATTTGTTTGCTATGTATCAAATTCATACAGGTGACATGAAGAATAAAAATATATATTAAAGACTATACTTATCTGGTTATTCATCCTCACTATAAAGACACTATGAATAATAAATATAAACTTAATATATAATGACATATGTTGTCTTTGAATATGATAAAAATAGCCCTACAAAAGGTTCGTTCAACTTTGAATTTTAGTGAACAGACTCATTCATGTGAGAATACAAGGCATTTTCCAATAATTATAATAATTTAAAAATAATACGACATTGCACGTCAATATAAGTAATAATCTTTTCAAAAAATCTTAATCATGTATACAGGTTGCCTAGATTCTGTGAGTTGTACCTGCCTTATCTCAAGTTAATTTACAATTTTTCTTTCTTTTGACTTAAAAACAAAACACCAATGTAATCATATCTCAATAAGACTTCATGAAAGGTAATTATAATATGATTACATGGGGTGATTACATAACTACTGTTGTATTAAACTTTTCCCTTGTCATGTACTGCGGAAGTTTCTTTGAAACTTGAAAAGTGCATATATTTCATGATGGTTGATGTTTCAAAAATTCAACATCTCATGTTATGTTTGAGCTTCAACTTTTCAACCTCTTAATTCAAAGCTATCCAAAGATAAGATTATGGGAAGTTTCCAAGAAGTCTGTTTAAAAAAAAAAAAAAAAATTTATTACACAATCCATGTTACAGTCGTAGCCTACAACCTCATTTACTTTGATAGTGTCTAATGAGGCATATATCATCGTTAAAATATTTACATTGTTTAAAAACCGCTCATATAATTCTTTAAATATATATTTCATTTTTAAAAATGTTATATCTCAAAAATAACCAAAATGTGGAATTAAAAGGCTGAAATTTAAAAATATAGAACAGATTATCTAAAAAGTTGACTTTTTTCAAAATAAAGTCTGCTTGACAATTAATTTTAAACGGGCCTTAAGTCTTTCTAAGGGTGCGTTTGGTTGCGCGATTGCAAAACTGATTCTGCAGGAATCTGCGATTACAAACCTGATTCTGCAGGAAGCTCACTTTCTCAGCTTTTTAAAATCGCAGCTTTTGGGCACTATTTGCCTGCAATCGCTGGGTTTAAAACTGCGATTATAAAACTGTTTGGTTGCGCGATTGCAAACGCAGCTTCCTGTAATCGCAATCGCAGCGCAATCGCGCAACCAAACGCACCCTAAAGCTGATCGTAAACCCAAGTATTGGTCACAATTCGGCTGGGCCTTCTTTGCAACCAATAATGAAAGTGGGCCTTTTCACCAAAAATAATGATAATGGGCCTGTAAATTCTAGACCCAAGCCCAATATTTGCGTTTCAAAACAATGTTATGGAGATCATTTTACAGTACCGACACGTGCGTTTTGATTTTCTGTAAATATGTAGACTTGTCAAAACAAATATACTGTCTTTATAAAAAAAACACATAGCATCAGCCAAAAATGTAGTAGCCCTTCCCATCACAAATTCATCCATGGCTGTTGGGCATGCATATTCATGCTTTAGAGTGATGTAAGGTATGTTTGTGTAAAATTTTAGATGGCTGATCAATTTGTTTTTGTTATCCGAACCATAATGGAAAGTAAAAGAAAATCATTTTATCACTCTCTCTTACATTTCACTTGTATGGGAGGGACTTTTTTTCTCCATTTTTTAATAAGATAATACATGTAAACAAATGGAAAAAAAAAATCATTCTCATGTTTGACACATATGCCCGTTTTGAGTGCTCAGAAGATAACTTTTATCATTCTCTCATTTTCTACCTGCACAGACACACAATTATTGTTACCTCTACCTTATTTTGTTTAAAAATATAAAAGAAGATCTAATGGCATGAGATTTATGAGCCATTTATCCAACTCAAATGGATTTGGTGGACAAGCATCTTTCAAGCATAAATCAGGGACTGTGGCCAGGTCAAATGTTGATAGGATTTCCAAAAATTAATGCTATACAACTCATTAGCCATCTGGAATATACAATTATTTGAGCAGTCAGAGTTTGGATGATCATCTTTTCTCTACAGTTAGATTCATCTCTATTGGATGGAAGTCACATATATATAAAGTTGATGAAACGTTGGCTTTTCCTTTACTCAGATGTTTTTGCTTTGTGATCGAATAAGAACCATTTCAAAGTGAGAAAAATTAAGATTCCACATCATACTTGGTGCTCTCTTTTGACTCTCTAATTGGATTTCATGAGTATATATGGTTTTTACTGCAACATTTATTGATGAAATATAATCTTGTATTTGTGTGACACAAAAATGCACAATTCACAGCATGTGAATGCAATGGATGCTTTCTTATTTGAATGACATTCCCAAGTGAAGGAAAAAACTTGGGAGATTAAAAAGTTATAATGTCCAGTGGAGTGCAATCCTTTGAAAAATTTAGGTGCACTGTGGCCCTATAATAAAAGGACCACATCACATGCATGCAAACCTCTCCCTAGAGCAAAGCAACTTTTTTGGACAGCCTTTGATTCTAAAACTGTCTTGTAAAGAAAGATTTTGGAAACATAATTACATGAAACCTTCAAATTCAATATACGTTTACATGGGCTTGTGAAACAAAAGTGACCTATTAATTCAAGTGTTCATCATCACCCAAAAAACAAAAAACAAAAAGATTAAATTTAACTGCCTCATTCACTCAGAAAAGGTTAGGAATGCAAATATGCTATGCTAATCTTTTCAACAAGAGAAAACGCAATCCAATGGTATTTCATTTTAAATAAATTAGTGGAAATTAAACCCATTTCGTTCCAAAGTATATTGGGTTAAAACCAAGCTTCTAACATATTTTCATTTTAACTTACATCATCCAATTCTTTTGAATGGCAAAAAATACTGATGGGGATGCAATCATCCATAAAGATCACAGTATCTACATATACAACTTTTTATTAGCATAAATACCCCCCCCCCCCCCCCCCCCCCCTCCATTGCTCTCAGTTGCACCTAATCATGAAGAAAAAAAACCCTGGTCAAGACATCAAATTATGATGAAGAAACCCAGCCTTAGGAGATCAAAAACATTTCATTTGGCCAAAACCCAATCAATGGAGAACCAAAGAAACCTTAGAAATTCAAACCTAACAGGAGCTAATAATCAGGAGATCTTCCACTTCAGCCATCCACAGCACCCACTATGGCAGGTGGACCTGCCTTACCTCTTCAACTGCACAGGCTGCAAGGAATACGGTGCCGGAAGGAGGTTCCGGTGCCGGACATGCGATTTCGACCTCCATGAATTCTGTGCATTGGCTTCTCCATCCTTGCATGGCCATCCCTCCCATGAACAACACCAGCTTGTGTTCTTCATCAAACCAGGTGACTCACTCCATTGGTTAGAACATACATTATTTACTCCTACATTCATCCAATCTAATACATATGGCTAATACTTGATAACTTCAATCTCTCTATTATATCATACTATACACTCTCTCATTAAAATATATATTATTATATAAAATGAAGTATATGTTGAGATATATTAATGTTTTTTTTTCACTTTGAAAAAATGAAAGAAAGAAAAAATTGTATGAGACATACTATCATAGTTGCGTTATCATAGTGTATGGAATTAGAGACTGAGCTACAAAACGGATTGAGTGTATCAATGCACATCTCAAAAACATAAGTTTCATCTATGCAAACAAACACTTTTTCACTTGCCTAGTTGATAATTTACATAGCCAGCACTCCCATATTTCACTTTTTCAAAAAACCAAAATTAAAAATTAAGTCTAATTTATTTATAATTAATCCAGGTGGATTGGGGCGATCGAGATGCGATATCTGCAGCAAATCCACGAAGGGTTACGCATTTTGCTGCACACTCTGCAACTTCGAAATGCACCCATGTTGCGCGAAGCTTGAGAGAGACATGGATTTCCCCATCCACCCCCACAAGCTGACCCTCTCGGCCAACAACAACGACACGAGCACCACTTCATGCGCGCTCTGTAGGCGCAAGAGGTCTGGGAGGCTTTATAGATGCGCAACGTGTGAGTACCAGCTCCACGCGTTGTGCGCGAAGGACATGGTGAACGGGCTCTATGCACACGGGATCAAGGCGCCCGAGAAGCCCAGCCTGTTCGCGGTGGCGGCGCGCGTGGCGTCACAGGCGTTGATCGGGCTTGTTGGGGCGATCATTGAAGGGATTGGGGAGGGGATTGGGGAGGGTTTGGTGGGGGGGATTGGGAAGAGTAGGGAGGGTGGGGTGAGGGGAAGGCAAGGCAATGCTAGTGAATGAGGAATGTTAGGTTTTGGGCATCAGATTGGGGGAGGTTGGGTCGCTTGAATGTCACCTTATGTTTTTCTTTTATAAGTGGTGCCCCAAAAAATAAGTCTCACTCACAAGCCCCATGAATTATCATCAACTTATTAGTTTATATTAATTGGTTGGTTGACTTTTTAAAAAGGTAAAATGTCAAAATACAAGTCTGTCATTCATTAAAAATTTATCACATTAACCCAAATCCCTCTATTTTCTCTATTGGTTATGACTCTTCCATGTTAATCTTAAAATCCATTTATCCATTTAAATTTTTGAATTTTAAAATCCTTACCTAAATTACAATTAAACCTAGATTACACCAAAAATTACCTAAATTGTTTTCGTTAAAATTCTTCAAATGACATATATTTTTTTTTTCAAACTTATATTCTTATTATACACATTAATTTTCTTTTTTTATTTAAGAATATTATTAACTGAACATTAAAAAATTCAGTTATTTATTGTATTCAAATTTAAATAAAAAAACATATATAGTTACTGTATGAAGCAGTTATATCAAGTACATTTCTTAAATATCTACATCTCTCACAATGATTTGTTACATTTACATAAAAACTGTTACATTTATCTAAATGTAACAAACAGTTACATTTACCTAAATATTTTAGGTTCCATGCAATGTTTAAACAATTTAAAAACATGTTGTATTTTCAATAGTTAGTTACATTTTATAGTTACATTTTATAAAAATGTCAAACACCTTTTTTTTTGTAATACATTTAACAATATATGTATGAATGTTACATTAATAAATGTAATAAATATAAATTACTATTTGCATTAAAACAAATGCAATACACGAATGAATGTTACATTTCAGTTGTTACATTTATGAATTAACAAAGATTAGAATGAGTATGTTCGATGTCAGAAATGTAACATTAACGTCATACAAATCATATATAAATTAAATATAACTAACCTTAGAAACAGTAGAAATCCATATAGAAAGTCTTGATTGCGGAAAAAAAACGTGTAACTCACTGAATCTGACGAAAAAGGACTTTCACTTATTATGACAAACAATAGAACATGAATCATAAGATCAATGGAATGCAATATAGATGGAGAGGAGGCCTACAACGGGTATTTTTGTAAGGAAGTAATTTTGGAAAACAAAGTCAAGACAAGCAGCATGTCAAGCTCATGACATGGGATATCTCAAACATCGTATTAGTGTATGTATGTCCTGATTGACAAACTCGATTCTCCTATTCAAACACCCGAAGTTCATGGCTTTCCGATTGTCATCGTCCAAGGGGTCAAATTCTCTGATTCTTCGGGTGCGTTTGATTGCGCGATTACGCTGTGATTGCGATCACAGGAAGCTGCGTTTGCAATCGCGCAACCAAACAGTTTTATAATCGCAATTTTAAACCCAGCGATTGCAGGCAAATAGTGTCCAAAAGCTGCGATTTCAAAAAGCTGAGAAAGTGAGCTTCCTGCAGAATCAGGTTTGCAATCGCAGATTCCTGTAGAATCAGTTTTGCAATCGCGCAACCAAACGCACCCTTCGTCTCCAACTTTAGAAGGAGTTTTCCCAGATCTTTCATTTTTTTATATTTAAAGATCGATTTTTATTTCTTGTTTAATCAATCATAATTGTCTCCTTATTTTGTAATGATCACTTATAAAAAAACAAAATAATCAAAAAGATATAACAGGTATTCGACACATGCCACCTCATGGGGCTTGTAAAGTTGGGGTCTAGAAAACATTATTGTTCTTTTATTATTGTATATTTCTCTCCCTGTTTGTAAATCTCTATTCAGACATGCTCTATTGATATGTTTATGATAGATATGTTCAAAATTTTATCTATTAAAAAAAAAGAGTTGAGCATCTATTTCAAGCAAAAAAAAATTGAAGCAATAAAAGAATTTTTGGGGATTTAATTTATTTTTTGGTTAATCGGAAAAGAAAGACGTTTTTTTTAATAAAAGATAAATATTGATGTCGTGATTTCATCATTGAAAGACGTTTTTTTTAATAAAAGATAAATATTGATATCGTGATTTCATCATTGAATTCGTAGTATAAATTCAAAGATGATGAAATAGTATAATAAAACAAAACAAAAACAGCAAAATGGAAAAAAGTAACAGTTATCCATGGGGGTGTAATTTTGTTAGTTTGGTTGGATGTTACGCCAAAGCTAATCGAACCGCATTATCATTAAACCCAACAAAAATCGAAATTAAAGGTCCATTTAAAAATGAATTTTAATAGCTTTTGAATTTGTAGGAAGCTGTTTTTTCAAACCCGTTTTCAAACAAAAAACTGGGGTCAAAAGCTGTATACAGATTTATGTGAAAAATATCTCAAAATCTAATTTTTCTAGAAGCTGTGGAAAAACAGTTTCCTGTAAAATTAGTTTTAAACTCAGCTTTTACCTAAAATCAATTTTGTAATCGTGCAACCAAATGCAGCCTAAACGCCGAATTTGAAATCGAATTATACTCGTAAACAGAATTGAATTTGTTTTAACAATAAAAATCAAACTGAACTGAATTCATAAATTAAATTATTTTTTGCCAATAAATATATTTGCAAATAACGTATTATCACAAATACTGAATCACCTCTTGATAGATTGGTAGAGGTACTTCCCTCTTCACCGAGTGGTCTTTTTTCCTTTCTTTCTATTTTTTTTAATAACATAAAAGTGGACTGCATTAATTTGGGCTACAAAACGATCTAAATGTAGTCATAAGTGAACGCTGATACACGCAGTCTTTTTTGCAGCCCGTTTTACGGCCTCATATGCTATGATAACGTAGTATATACTGCACTATCGTGGTATATAAGTCATATCATAGTTTATGACTCAATTTTTTTTTTCACTGTTCACTATAAAAAAAATATATACTAATGTATTTCACTGTATACTTTATTTCATATAACAGCATGCATTTCAAAGAGTGAGTGTATGATTTTAAAAAAAAATAGAATAGACTACAACTGAGACTACAATGGACGCCGTGTGTATCTTTTTCCATAGTCATAAACATGTCTCACATGTCCAAAGGTGGGCCGAGCCCGTGTACATTGTTAAACTTAGTGGGCTTGACACTGATCCGATTGCTCAAAATCGGCCCACTGTGCAGGTATGTGCCCGAGGCCTTGACCCTACTTACTGCGTTTTATCATCTTTAATGAATGGTCCCTTCTTATCCTAAATAACAATAATATCTGATCAATATCTATTATTTCTCTAATATATTATTCCTATGCTTTAGGTTTTAAAATCTTTAATAATATCTAATCAATCTATTCTTTCTCTAATAATCTTTAACATGTGTTTTAGGGTCTGTATGGATATGAGTTTAGATAGATTTTGCATTGCAAAAGTAAAAAATTCTCAAACTCAGGTCCAAACACATTTTCAGCTTTTATCGTTTCAAACCACAATCTTCATTTTTAGATTAAAAAATCTTATAATTGAAAATCTAATAAAGTTTTTCAAAAGCTTAGTTTGAAATATGAAATTTTAAGAATCTCAGTGTTTTAACCTCACATCTAAACACACTCTTAAGATTTTTAGGACCTTTAATATTTTAGTTAAACTATTTTTATTTTAATATATTTCAATTTTAATCAGTATTTTTGTGTATTCACTATTTTTAGTATACTCATAATTGAGTTTATGTTTCCACTGATTTAAGATAGATTTAAAAAAAATCATTTTAGAATATTTGATTTCAAATCAATCATCAAAATATAATGTTATTAAAATTTATCATAATCGACAATTATTAATATTTAAAATCATAATAATCCACCTTTTATTAGCGAAATTTGAATTTAGTATTTTTAGGATGATATATATGTTTTTGTAAGATTTTGATTAAGTAATTTCAATTTTAGTAGACTTTAGTATCCAATATTTAAAATCATAATAATCCACCATTTGTTAGGAAAATTTAAATTTACTACTTTTAGGATCATATATATGTTTTATAAGATTTTGATTAAGTTAATTTTGTTTTAGTAGATCGTATTGTCATTATAATTGTATTTAATATTTTTATAAGATATGCTTTACCCACCATTTAATTATATCAAAATCAAACTTCCCTTTTTAACTATACTAAATTTAAAACAAGCTTCCCAACCCTATCTATATGTCAACATCTCCTTAGATTCTCTTCTCACTAGATTGAAATGGAAGAACAGACATGTCATACATGGCTTGGATTTGGCTTAATCAGCCGGAAGAGTTGTACGTGCAGATCAGGAGGAAGGACAATGAACGAATGCCACAACTTTAGCTGTTGTTCCCATTGGAATCAAAGAGCGATGGAGATGAAGAAGTTGCGAAGAAGAAATTCAGATTCAGCAGAGAACAGACAAGCCTTCTCGAAAAAAGATTCAGAGAAAACAATATTTTCATTCTGGTAAATCACATCAACACCATCCCTACTTATGAAATATATATTGATCCATGTGGATGATTTGCATAACCAAAAGTAAGAATTGGATGAACAGTTGAATCTACGCCCGCGACGAATGGAAGTTTGGTTTCAAAATCGAAGAGTGAGGTATGTCTTGTATTTTATCATAAGGGCGTTTTTGCCTTGTTTTTTAGTCTCTTCTATTTACAATTAAGAAAGATTATGTTTTCTTAAGCGATTGTCGTATGATTTGCTTTGAGATTGTCTTTGTAATTCTTACTAATTGACTCCCTCCTCATCTATGAACGTTCATAAATTGATGAATTACGTAAGTCTGGGTTATGTTTATCTATCGAAATCTTAATTTATTGTAATTTTAGAATCAAGCTGAAGCAAAAAGAGGTGCACTACAAGTTCTTGAAGAAGTGTTGCAAGAGCCTGAGCGAGGAGAACCGTCGATTGAAGAGAGAGGTACAGGAACTCCATTTGATCAAGTTCAGCGGCTGGCCTTATCATGAGCACCTCCCAAAGGCGGCAATGTGTCTGTCATGCGAGCGGAACTCGGTCACCGGAGATGGAAAGACCAACAACAATTAAGGAATCTCCTTCTAATATGGCTTGTTAAGAGGACTTGAATTGAGTTTGTAAATGGACTTGCTCACTGATTTGGATCTTGTAGTTTATATTTATTAGTTGCTGATATGTTCATTTAGAGTTTGTAAATGGACACAATCATAGATTTGAATGTCATTGAGTTCATGAACATATATATGTGTAGTTGTTCCTATGTTCATGTTGAAATTTAGATTTATTGTCACTCGACGTGGGACTATTTTTTTTAGATGGGTTTAGATATTATTATAATTGGTATAATATCTGATGTGTGATGTAGGTTTAGACCTAAAACAATACCTCTGAATCCTAACTAAAAAAATTGGTTATTTTGTTTTTAGGGAAGTTCATAATATTCAACTAATTAAGAAAAATTACTATTATTATATGTTTAATTACATAATTGGTTATTTTATTTATTTATATTCATTAAATATTTATAAAAAAAATTATTCTTCTTTTTATTATTGTGATATAGATAAAGAAATAAATTTTACAAGTATATATATAATAGTAAGGATATTTTAGACATTTAAATCAAATTTGTTATCATTGTTCATGTATGAACCAAACACTTGAAAATGATTCTTTGAAGAAATCCACTAACGAATCAAACAGTCTGATGGAATCCTGATAAAATAATTCTTAGTAATCTAAATCTTAGTAAAGCCTTTCTACTCCAAAAAAATGACACAAACCAAACAGAGTCTAAATTATTATTCACATAGTTTTAAGATAATACACGGGCATCACCTCTACTGTTAACAAAGTACTTACATTCATTAGTTACTTGAGTGAAAGTATAATTACATAGTTCTGGATGCCTGATGTCACGTGTAAATGAAGACTTATTAAATGAAGACTTCATTATAAATTGTGTGGGTTATTTAAGAGACTTTGTGACATGATTTATAATGTTAATTCTTTTGTCAAATACTTTAAAAACTTGTTTAGATATGAGATTAAAATACTAAAATTTTTAAAAGTATTGTGTTTTTAAAGAACGTTGTTTTATTTAATTTTCAATGATAACATTTTTTTTATCTAGAGAGTAAGGAATGTGTTTGAAAAGCTAAACATAAAAAAAGTGTGTACATATGAGTTTGAAAATTTTTAACTTTTTAAATGTAGAATTTACTTAAATTTATGTTCAAAGAGGCTAAATATAAATTTGTATTATCTAAAAATTTTAAATATGTAAAATATTATGTAATTTGATTTTTTAAATATATTTAAAAAAATTATATATTTTATAATATTATTTCATTTACACGTGCGCACATAGTGGGGAATACAAATATCTCCTAAATAATAATAAATATCTATTAATTAATAATTATTATTTCTGTAATATATTCTTCCTCTCTTTCAGCAATCACAAGTTCACAACAAATCTACTCTCCCAATCCACGTGTAACCTTTTAATATTTTTTTAACATTTCAGTCCACGTGTCCCCCTTGTTAAGGAATATCCTAACACGTAAAGCATATCATTTATTATTCACGTCTCTCCCTTATCGTCACACCCCATAACGGACAAATCTATTCACCATAACCGGTTATAACAGGTACGAGGGGGTGAATAATAAAAACGTGGCTCTTCTGAAAAAGGAGGCGCCACGTAACGAGCGGGGCCCGCACGTGATTTATCAACGTAATCCACTCGTCATAAAAAAAACCATCATCATCGGACGGTTGAAAAACTTTATAATAAAAACAAAATCCGGCCATCTCCGGAAGTCACGATTTTCTTGATACTTTTTGAGATTTTATTTACCAAAAAATGGTTTTTAATATCTTAACAAATTTAAAATCACGATTTCATACGATTTGTTCGAGCTAATTATACGTTGTCTCTTTATCTATTATTCTTTTCTATACATTCAAATCGTGAAAATCAGGGGGAGAGAAAGAAGAGAAATCTCTCTCTTCGAATTCTTCTCGCTAAAACCCTAGATTTTTGTGGGGTTTTGGATTTCGACGTGTTTTCGGATCTCTGCCGTCGTTCTTCTTCGAGATCTTGAGCTCGAGCGGGCGTTGTTCGGCCTCTGATTTTGCTAGGGGACAATGACGGCGGACTGTAACGCGGCTGTGGAATTCGAGGGGAAGATCGGACCGGACCCGGTCTCCTTTGATGATCCGGCGGTGATGGCGAAGAAGGTCCCGGACAATGCAGTTGCAGAGAAGACGGGATTCGACGCGGACGGATCGTCTTTGTTCGTCAACGGGGAGTCGGACGGGTCGGTCGGCGCCGCCGCCGAAGATGGTGTCCATGCGGCGGAAATGAATGCCGGTGGCTTCTCCGGCGACGGGTCGAGCGACAAGGAGGGAGAGGTCGCGGGATTGAACGGTGGACATCCTGATCCGGCGGCGCCGGAGGTGGAAGTCGAGACCGACGGGACCGGGGAGGCTTGTGTCGCTGCTTCCGAGGAGGTCGTGCCTGAATCGATCAATGACGAGGAGCCGGCGGCGGCGGAGGAAGAAGCCGACGATTCTGGTGATGCTGATAAAGTTGATGCGGCAGAGCAGCCGAAGCTGTCACCGCTGGGAGGTGAAATCGACACCGTCGATGAATCCGCGGTCGTTGTGCCTGAATTGATCAAGGATGAGGAGCCGGTGGTGACGGAGGAAGAAGCCGACGATTCTGCCGATGCTGATATCGGTGAGTATGAGCCAACCATTGTATTCAATGAATCCCTGGTCGTCGAGCCTGAATTGATCAAGGAAGAGGAGCCGGTGGTGGTTGTGGAAAAAGCCGACAATTCTGTTGATGCTGACAAAATTGATGAAGCAGAGCAGCCGAAGCTGTCGCCCATGGGAGGTGAGACCGACGCCATTGAATACCCCTCTAATGGTGAGTATCAGCCGACCATTGTATTCGATGAATCCCCAGTCATTGTGCCTGAATTGATCAAGGATGAGGAGCCGGTGGTGGCGGAGGAGGAAGCCGACGATTCTGGTGATGCTGACAAAGTTGATGCGATAGAGCAGCCGAACCTGTCACCCCTGGGAGGTGAAATCAATGCCGTCAAATGCCCCTCCAACGGTGAGTATCATTCAACCACTGACATGGTCTCTGCCGTCGAATGCCCCTTAAGTGGTGATGATCAGTCGAACATTGTATGCAATGAGACCCCAGTAGATGGTGAGGATCAGTCGACCATTGTGGACCCATCGAATTGTGAGGAACAGTTGACTGTTGTGCCCGATGCAGCCCGGTTGACAAGGTAATGGTGGTCGAATGCCCCGTTAATGAGGAGGATCAGTCACCCAGTGTGTGTGATGAGGCTCCGGTGGAGGAGGAGGTCTTGGTGGATGAATGCCCCTTCAATGGCAAGGATCAGTTGACCACTGGGCATGATGAGAACTCGGTTGACAAGGCCTTGATGGTCAAATGCCCCATTACTGGAGAGGATCAGTCACCCATTGTGTGCGATGAGATTCCGGTGGTCGACAAGGCCTTGGTGGTCGAACATCCGTTGAATGGCGGAGATCAGTCCACCACTGGGCATGATGACACCTCGGTTGATGAGAAGTTGGTGTTCGAATGCTCCTTGAATGCTGAGGATCAGCCGCCTAATGTGTTCCATGAGGTTTCGATGGTCGAAGAGGTCTCGGTGGTTAACAATCAGTCAACCATCGTGTGTGATGGGGATCCTGTGGTCGACGAGGTCCCGGTGGTCGAAAGCTCAGTTGATGGTGAAGAAGAACCACGAGTTGTTGATGTGGTTCCAATTGAGGAGCCTGTGATGGAGCCTAAGGTGGAGACCACCTATTTTTCCATTGGTAGCGTGGAATTTGAGACCGTGATCATCAATGGGTCTCCTGCAGTGAGGGGGGTGAAGCTGTCATATATGCCTGCTGATGATATGGATTCGAGGAGAAACGGGGTCTGCAACAAAAATGAGTGCTTGAATAGTTCTCCTGTTGAAGATGATGACTTGAGCAATTCCCCTGTTGCCAATCTATCCGTTGGGACTGCCTTTGTAACGGAAACTGTTGCAGAAGGTGACCTTGGCCAACAAGAGATTGAAAATTGGACTGCGGTGGTGATCAATGAGATGCCTGAAATTTCAGATGTCAGGCTGTTGGATGCCCCCATTGATGATTCGAAACTGGAGAGCCTCAAGGTCGGCAATGATAATGAGGGTTTTGGAAATTCTGTTGTGGATGAGGTGTTATCAGGCTCTGTTGATGTAGTAACCATTGAAGTTGCTGAATCTGCCTCTGCTGAAGTCACCATGGGAATAGAAAACAGTCCAGTTTGTTCTGTTGATAGTGTGGAAGTGGAGCCCACAGTTTGTGATGGACCCATTGAAAGCTGCAGCCAAATGGTGAATGTTTACACAGCCAACAATGTAGAATCCTGTTCAATCGAGGACAGGGAGTTGGTGTCTGAAGCTGTGGTTCTTCCTGTTGAAGAGGCGTCTGCTTTGCCTGTCAATGACATGAATATCGGCTCTAAAGTTGGAGAAGATGAATTGGTACCCAAAGGAAAAGGCATTAATATTGATACGGAATGCAACCAGTCTGCTAACACAACTGGTGATGGTAAACCCATTGCTGAGGAAGCAATAAATGTGGACACGGCTGTGCAGTCTCTCTCTGAGGGACTAATGATCACTCGGATATGGAAAAGAAGGGACCATTTTATATTATTCGGGTCCCAAGGTTCGAAGATGAGAAGCTCAGGGAACAGGAGAATATTCTTCAGGCGCGTGTGGACGAGTTTACTGAGAGCAGGGACATTGTTGGAGCCAGATTGAATGAACAAAAGGTAAGGATTCTCTAGAGTTAGCGTTCATATTTCTTTCATTACTATGTCCAGATTTGTACTTCTTTTGATTATGGAATGCTGAATGTGCACTTGTGCAACCTCTAGAATATTCAAAAGCAATGCTGGGATGAGTTAGTTGCGGTAAGGTTGGAAGAGTCGGCTGCACGAGATGCTCTCAATAAAAAGAATGATGAGCTTGAGCCAGTTCGAGCAAGGATGAAAATGCTGAAATGTGCAATGGACATTGATGAGATCAGTGATAAGGTGAGGCAAAATTGGCATGATTCTTGGAAGCACTTGTAGTGTTTTTCTTATTATTCTTTTTTTATCACATGTTTAATTGATTTTTTAAAGATACGCCGTCTGGAGCACAAGATGCAGCACGAAACCATTCCTTTTGATGAAGAGAAGCAACTGCTGCGAGAAATTAAGCGATTGAAATCTGATCGCGAGCAGCGTCGCTTGGACATGGGTTCGAAGGCTGAACTTCAGGAGGCATTTGAGCAGAGAGATGAGATCAATAAGAGGTTTCAGGTAAGATACTTGTATTATTTATGCAAAATTCTGTGTTTCTGCATCATGATATAATCATGCTTCTTTTCGACTTTCCTATAGGTTCTGAGTCAGGAACATGAAACTCTCAAAAGTGCATTGTCGCGCCGTGTAGCTATTTCAAAGGCTGCATGGAAGAGACATGATGATGAGTCTAAGAACTTTCAAATCTTGCGGGTACGGCATAAAGCTGCTAATGATCTTCGTCAGGCAGAATACATGAACTTGCAAAAACTTAAAAGTGAGAGGTCTGAGAAGGTATGCAACGTTTTAAACTACTATGATTTCTTTATAAGCTCTGTGGAGATAGCTGGTGTTTATACATTTGCCTTTTTGTTGACATTTGTTTTCTTTGAAGATAATTGTAATGGCAGGAATAGAAAGGGCCTGACCCATATCAGGAACCATATTTCATCCTGTTTCAGGGATACTGGCATAAATTTATTGAGGGTGGTTCAGCCTTCCGGGTGTTGGATTTTTTTTCCCTTCCATAACCTATTTGGAAGTCAAGAAATTCAAATTCAGAGAGGAAGAATGACTCAGTAGTAACCTGACATGTAGATAACTCATATGCACCATGTGTTAATTTGCCTGTGCAGAGTGTCCTGTGAATTGGTTTGCTGGATTATCAATAGCACGTGTATGTGATGAACAATTTCAAAGAATGAAAAAGGTCTTCATTGCTTGTGAAATTGATGTATCAGCAGTTTGAAAATGCATTGGGATGTTCCGTTTCCCAAAATGTTTGAATTTAAGGTTTCACGTCAACTATACGTCCCAAAATCTGGAACTGGAACATTTCTCTCTATATATACATGCACGCACACACATGCATACAGGCAGACAAGCACACACACTAGCGATCTCTCAATTGCCGTCTCATTTTGCATACTTTATTCAAATAGTCATACAGCGAAAGCTGTAATAATCCTCTGCAATATATTAAATATATGTTTCTTTTATTGAATACTGAAGTACAATAAATATGATTATTTTCTTAAGGAAATATAAATGTTGTCATCCATTTTCTGGAAATAATATCTGGATGACTTATCGATGTATTTATGTAATACCCCAACATACCTGGCCTTTAGGGTTGAGGTATGTGCGATTTGTCTTTCTGACCAGGGTCTATAGGCATTTATGGAAATTGGGTTATAGAGAGTGATCTAATTCTATGGTTTGAAATTGATAATCCTGGAATCGTTTGGTCGACGGGCATGAAAATAAAACTTTTTCTTTTTCTATCAATGCCTAATGCGATGCAAAGATGAGATTTGATACATAGATATGTAGGAGAATGTCAGTGAGTGAGTGAATGAGGGAGGGTAGAAAAAGGATAATACATGCTAGCAGGTTACTTTTGTTTCTATAAGGGGGTTGGTGTGGAAGAATTTGAGAGGCCTTAAATACTTGAGGAAAGGGAAGTCATGGCAAATATAATGTGACTAATGAACGATACTTGCATAGATGCCATTTTAACATGGCCCTGTGTTTTTTAATAATTCATGATTTTAAGGAGAATGCCATTTTCTTAATGAGCCTTAATATGAAAATAAATTGCATCTGAAGGGTTATATATATAAATCATCTGATGTAAGATGGACAACCTGTTGTAAAACATGAAATTAATAGGGATGGCAACAAGACTGGTTTGGGATGGGTTTGGCTAAACCCAGACCTAAACCTCTAACAAAATCACATTCGATACCTGTATAAACCCAGGACAAGTTTGACTATTCCATCCCACAACCGTTCTAGTGTATACTTAAGAAACTTGAACCCACTCCATTTAGGTCGGGTTGGATTTTGGAATCCCAATTTTCACACACTTTTTTCTATTTTTTTTTTTTATGTTTTTCTTAATTTAGGAGCTATGTTATTGATTTAATTCACTAATTATATAAGTTGATAAATGCTTGGTTGCTTCACCAACTGTAAAAATGAGGAAGAGAAAGGCCTGTGATGGGCTATTACAGTTATAGTACAGGTCAATTTCCAATTACTAAAGTTTGTCATTTTCCAATTATTTATTATATTCAATTGCTGACCCAATATTCCATTTTAATTCACTCGTATGTGTGTAATTATGTGAGAAACATTAACACTAATAAACCATATTTCACCACGTGCTGAAATCATAATTTTGATGCAATACAAGTTTATTTTTTTGGATAAACGAGATGATATGGGGTGAAATTTGTTTTACACTTGAGACCTAAACCAAACCACATCTGCGTTGAGGTTGGGGCGGGGCGGATTACCTGAATAACCCAATCCATTGCCATCCGTAAATGAAGACTTAAACTAGATGAGCAAGGCTCATGGTTATTGTTTTGGTCCATTCCTTCATACAAAGTCTTTCTATTCTCATATTTGGGAATTTATATGTTTTGTGTGTTTTAAGTTCTTATTATAATTTTAGTTATTCTGATAAAGTCTATTTTAAAACATATTTGTCTGAAAAACTTATCTTGTTATAAATTAGTTAGTGAAATTTTTCCGGTTTGGATAATGTTGCCATTTTGGACTTCGTATCTGAATTAAATAGTGTTGTTTTGATTTTCTTCTCTGAGTTGCCTTAGCAGTTTTGTTTATGATTCATTAAATTGTTATGTAAGAAAATTATGCTTATTTATCACAGTGTGAGGCAGTGTTGGGATCATACAGGATTTAACATTTAATTGCATCTTTTTTGGTCTGTCAATAGTTTTATTGCTTACTAAATAGATTAGGGTTTAAATAAGACAACACGGCCTCATAAGTAGCAAAATAGGTATTTCTTCAATTGGGACGAGTTATAAAATCCTGTCTTTCAGGGGCTTTAATAGATAACAATTTATATATTGATTGAATTACAATTTATTCAGCTAAAGTGTAATCCAATAGGTTCATTTGGTGAATATTTTTTTTTTAGAGGGGTCAAATACAAAATTCTTCTCTAAAACTATGAAAAAGAACAATTGGCATGTCTCATTCTTAGGGTCTCCAGTGCAAAAAGAAAATATGGTAGATTGAGAGGTTGATACGAGGCACATGCACACATGCATATATGGTGCGAATGCACTCGCACATG
Source organism: Acorus calamus (assembly GCA_030737845.1). Classification (NCBI taxonomy): domain Eukaryota; kingdom Viridiplantae; phylum Streptophyta; class Magnoliopsida; order Acorales; family Acoraceae; genus Acorus; species Acorus calamus. Next base: position 287,282 of record CM060867.1, read on the forward strand.
ATTCAGAAGAGTGGTATTTTTTCATTACATTTGATGTGGTCTCTCAAGGCATGCTCCGATGGAGCTTCTGTCACCCAGGACGGTTCCACATAGAGAGACTAGATGCGATCCTAATCTTTGGCCTTGTTTTACAATAAGTGGTTCAAATCTTGGATTTTGCCTTGTTAGGCCGAACGCTTGACACCTGGAGTTTCTATGACACTTTCAGTTTAGAGATCAGAGATAGATATAGAGATAAATGTGTAAGGAGCAAATATGAACTCTGATCAAGGTCACAAAAAACTATTAATGGAAAGGGAATATAAAGGTGAAACATCATGCACTCTAGATCCGAGTTGGCTAGCACCATAGGTTTGCTTCCCATTGGCGCGTGTTCGATTCTCACCCTCGACTTACCCAGGTGCCCGTAGGAAACTTCCGAGTGGGTCGGTGCGAACACCCGGAGGATTAGTCTTTACCTCAAAAGGTTTGGAATACCTCCAATAGCAAAAAAAAAAAGAGAAAAAAAAGAGAGAGATCCGATAGATGAAGTCCAGAATAGGAACTCCATCCCTCACATTGACATCCGAATTTCAAAATAAAAGGGATTTAAATATCTATCCAAATCAATGGTGTGAAGAAATTTCACAGTAGTCTTTTAAAATCCAAACTAGATTAGCTTAGGAAACTCTGCTTAGTCAATTTACTGCCCAATATGGTACATTTCCTTGAAACTTAGGGTCCAGAGTGTTCCAAATGAGTATTTATTCTTCCTACTCTTAAATATTTTCTAGAACAAAAATCCTGTGGCCTTGAGTAAAACGTCAGTCAGCCATTTTTTAGTGAGCTTCCTAATTCCTATTTTAACTTTGATCATATCTATTTTCAAGATTGTTAGAAAATTATTCTAACATTTCTTAAATATTTTACTTTCCCACAATGATGGAAGTAATTGTCCTGGGAATTAAAATGCCTTCAATATAAAATTCTATTCTTCTTCTTCTTCTCTTTTGAGACAGCGATATAGTGCCAATTAAGTTTATGGACTACCATGTAATTGTGGTTTATGGACTACCATACGCTGAACTGTAATTGATTGATCAATTAAGTTGCGGTATCTTACATGGATATACATTTTTTTTTGGAAACTATTAGTCGAGTACTAATACTGGTAGACTTCTTCATGAATTTAAACGTAGGATAAAAGCATACCTTTTAAATTTCAACTATATTAACTTTTGGGTTCAAATGTGTTAAATGAGTATTTTAATACCTATAGAGAAATTAGTGCATGAGGTCTGTCCTTCTTAAACAAGTTGCTATTGCTGTCTTAGGGAAGTTTGCTCTCTGAACTCCATTGATGGTTTTCAAGATTGTTGCAGGCTTTTTTTTTTGTTTATTTGGCCAAACTATTTTCTGATATATGGCATCCTATTATTGACATAACATCTAGTTATATGCTTCTAAGGTTTTTTTTAATAATATGTTTTATGTTGGAAACTCGGTACTTTACTCAATTGGAAATGAAATACAAATATGTATAAGTATCGCTCATGAAGTTCATCGTAAAGCTATAGTGTTCTAGTTATGTATTGCATGGTTTATATGGATCCATGGAGATGATTTTACAAGTCAGTATGCATGAGATCCGATAGGTTTCAGGTTAAGCTTTACATTCAAGCATGTGCAAATCGGCATATAGGTTTAGAGAAAGCCTCAACAAAGTTAATGAAGGAAAGAAATGTTGGTCTTGTACATAGTGAGAGTGAAAAGTTAAAGATCGGTGTTGTTGATTAACTTAGCTAACATGATATTCAAGGTGTGAATATATGTACAACAAAAGGGCGCTAGAACTGGTCACTAGAGAGACAATTGAATGTCAAGTTTTTGAAATTTTAGACTTTTTTTAAATTTCTTTCTATGTAGATGTGATGACTTTGCAATGAGTGTGAATGACTAATATTGTATGCATTGCATTGGGGAGTTGAAAATTCATTGAACCTCCATTCTCTGTTATTTTATCTGGATGGAAGGAACCGAATGCTTAATTCAGAATGATCCCAAGATAATGTATGGTGTGATAGGATTCATAAATTCAACCTTTTAACTGTTGGGATCATGCTATATTGAAATGTGTTTGGTGAAATATTTTCTGCTATATCATAAAATCATTTGTTATTCCCCAAACTTGCATGCAATAGCAATGGTCTAATGTTGAAGCTTGATTATTTTTTACAGAATGCAGTTTTCTACAAGTACCGAGACGATAAGAATCTCATTAGGCATTATCTATCGACTGGCGACAGGGAGAAGCTCTTGAATCACTGTAGAAATCAGGTAAGTCTACCCAGTTTTTCTATATCATCAGTCATTTCTCTTTTCGTGGCATGAACTTATGAGATTCTGTATTTAGGTCGAGAGAACTATGGAACTCTGGAACAAAAATGATGGATTCCGTAATGAATATGTGAAGAACAACATGCCCAGCACACTGAGGAGACTAGGGACACCGGATGGGCGTTCTCTTGCCCCTGATGAGCAGCCTCACATACATGTTAATCCTGTAATATATTATAAGGTCTCGTCCACCGTGCCAACTCCAACACTTGAAACTGTGCACGACAATGCAGCTGAGAAAACCAAATCAGAGTCTACTCCTAAGGGTGCGCAGAAGAGTCGGCCGGCAGAGAAACCCAAAGCACCTAAAATGGCTGCTGTTGTTGTTGAATCCATTGTTGTAGCTGCGGTTTCCAAAGGAGGAGATGTTGATGAAGAAAAGAAAAGGAAAGGAAGCCGACAAAGGAGGAAGAGGAGGCTGCAAGAAAGGCAGCCGAGCAGGCAAGGAAGGAGGAAGAATTGAGAAAAGAAAAGGCTGCTGCAGAGTTGAAAGAGCAGCATCGGCTTGAGCAGAAGGCTAAGGCGAAGGAAGCGGAAGAGAGGAAGAGACGCGCTGCTGAAAAAGCCCTAGCAAAGGCGGATCTGAAGGCGAAATTAGAAGCTGGCAAAGGGAAAAGGTACAGAGTTCAATTGATTTGATGGTCTTGCTTGCATTTCTTCCCTGGTGTAGGTTTAACAAGATCATAACTGTTAAAAATTATTAGGAAAATATTATGCTCAGTCCATTTTGCAACTCGGTTTGCAACTTAGCATACATTTGTGAAGTATGTACTTAACTAATGAATTATATTCTTTTATAAAAAATGAAATGCATATTCATATCATTTGAATGAATATATTTTTATGTTTTTCGTAATAAATCATACAGTGGCACAATAGGTTCTATATTGCATTTGACATGGAACCCCAAGATGGGGATGCAAAACAGACCGAGTATATCAATGCCCCAAATTATGAACAGATGAAATAATATTTCTGAATTTCTCTTGATGTGATGAATATTTCAATAAGCAGCCATTGTTTCTTCTTTTTTAAATTTGTTGGGCATTTATTTGAAACTACGGCGTTATAAACTTTTGCAGCAAAGGGAGAAGAGACAGAGGAAGAAGGAGAGGAAGAGGGCAGCTGCAGCAGGTTCTGTTAATGCAGTCACTGAAGGAGAAATCACTTCAGAAACTGAGAGCAGCCAATCTGAAATCCCTCCACCATCCGAAACCAAAGATAAGGCACCGGCACCCACAACTGTCACAAAGAAGTCCACGAAACCTCCGGTGGTGGTGAAACAGACAAAGGTGAGGCCTCTTCCCCCGCCTCTCCGCAACAGGAACAGAAGGAAGTTGCAGACATGGATATGGGTTGCTGTTATAGCTCTCGCTCTCGTTGTGCTCGTTCTCGCGAGCAACTATGGCTACCCAATGAAGCTTGGCCTGCCAAATTTTCGCATCTAAAGATACATAATATATATACATACAAAACATCAAGGTACAGGATATCAAAGAAAAAGTAATTTATGAGTGATTTTATAGATGGACTCCAAAAATCATTTCTCATACTCTCTAGGTTTTTGGTTTTGTTCTTTTGGTTGCTGGACCTCTCCTCCCTGTCTTTTTATCCGGTGGTTTTAAGACTTGAATCACCCTTACATTTGGTTTTGAACAATCTATAGTGGTTAATAAACTTGGTTTCTTCTGGAAATGTTTCTGTTTAATTGTACTGTGTGAATAGGTGCTACATATAATTCTTAACAATCTGTGTGTTTATCTGTGTTTCTACATATATCCGTCTCTGCGGTCTTGCTCCTCAGATGCCTTGTTTGCTGCTTGAACAGATTTGAACCACAAGAAGGCCTGCAGTTGAAAGTATGATATGCATCATACATATAAGTGATTTGTTTTGTATTCTAAAGTTTTATGTAAAGTAGACAGGGACTCACTGATGTTGGAATGCCTGTGAACGCGAAGAAGCCAAGCAGAGGAGTATAAAACACGCTGTCCGAACTCACGACTCCAAACACAGGTTTCTGATTCGCATACTCGAATATGGAGCCAATCTGTGTAAATCAAGAAAATGAAAACCTGAATTTTTAAGTTATAGTGATAAAGAAAACCATGGAATGTATATATTACCGCAGCTATGGCTGTGATCGCTGATGCGAGAAGATAAACATAGAATGGGACTTCAAAACCCTGTTTTGAAGAGCCATCTTTGCCTTCATCGCGAGCCCAGGGAGGTGGCTCATCTGAATCAGGCCTCGCCCAAGAGGGGATCTTCCCATCTGATTCGCTGCTTGATTTCGCTGAATCTTTTGTCACTGCTGATACTCTGAACCTCTTGTGTTGCAATCCTGTTTGTTTGACTGTGTGACATTTGGTTGTTCTGTTCAATGTGTTGGATGGTTTAAGCTGTATGGCTGGCTTCAACCTGTGATACCCCTGGCTATCTTCTCTTGAAGCACTTATTGGAAGTGGATTAAATTGGGATAGTGAGGTCGACATGAGCTTCTTTTAAATGATACAAGAATCCTGAAACACATCATGAATCAACAATGACAATAATGCAAGAAAAAACATTCCAAATACGCGTGATAATTTGTATATTTGATCTCGGGGAATAAATAAAAAATTCGAGTTGGATCGCGAGGTTTGAATGATAGGTATGAATCATAGTTCAAATATTTCTCGCTCTATTCAATATATTCCATGCTACAGAAACTAGAATGAATATCTGACAAGCTAGAATCATCTCTCTCAAGATGACAGATCTATTCTCTGTCCTGTCAATATGATCAGTTATAACATGTCACAAACTCATATTCCAAAAATACCAAAACAAAGGAAGAATGAACTATAGATTGAATTCTAAGTGATCTATTTTGATATTTTCCATTCATAAGCTAAGACTTCATAGCTCTTATAGACCTGATCCTTAGAAATTCCATCCAGTATATAAATCTCCAAACAAAAGGTAAAAATCTAATAACTCTCCCAACGGATACAAATATTTCATTCTTTGGAGCCTCTTGAGATGAATTTCAGCTTGTCAAGTTCATGTCAGAAGAATTTGTACTCATTTGGGAGTACGATCGCATCAATTTGATTATACATTTAGCTTGTCCACATCTGCTAATCATTTGATTTGATTAAATAGTTAAATTTGGTGACCATCTGGAACCTGAATTTCAGTTTCCTTGACTGTACAAGACCCTATTATCATTATTGCTTATAAATGCAGGTTATCCATACAAGCTTCTTCCATATATCCACCATTGTACTAGAACTGCCAATTTGTTGACACTTGACAAACACTACTAGCAAATTTAGCAGCTGCATCATTTTAATCTTTAATCCAAATTAAACATCGAAACTAACATCGAAAATCTTTAATCCATCACATGGGCATTTGGTGTTTGCCTTCCCAATTAAACATCGAAACTATATATCTCCTCTGGTGCTATATTGCACTTCATCTCTTATAATGGTATTGTCATGCTACCATTATAAGATCTGAATAGAAAGAAAGTACTAAATCAAATGGGAGATGATATACTCATACATTTTTGCAGTCACTTTTCCATATCCCCGTCAATAAAACATTAATTGGGTTCGAATGCCTAAGGGTCGTTTAAATCCCGTTTGAACTGGGTTCGGACACCTAAGGACTATTTGAATCCCGTTCCAATTGGGCTCAAATGCCTGGCCGCACTTGGGCAGCACATGTACCGCACCACGATGCAGATGTGCATCGAGGGGTGTGGTGCACATCCACATGTGCGGCCGTATATACCGGTACGGGTGGCCGCACTTTAAGCTATGTGAGTATGTACTTCATTTTTTTTATAAAGGAATTTTCTTCATTAGCCAAGTATGTACTTCAAAAAAAATCAACAAATAGGACTGAGCACAACATTTTTTCAAATTCAAAACAACTGTGAAAATGGGGCATGTCTACTATAACAAATCTGGAAGATCTACAAGAATCCATAATGAGTGGTCAAAATTTTTCTAAATAGTCATCATTGAAAACCCAACACATTGCACCCAGTAAGACATAGAGTGCTTCAAAAACATAAGTTCTTCACACTGTTCTTAAAGTGGATGTATTGATGTCTCTTCCTAAATGCCCTTTTGAACCCATCATGCCTTCGATCCAAAAGCCATAAAAAATCATTTTGAACAAATAGGCTCTGATAAAAAAAACAGTGACCCAGATTTCAGAATCACCAAAAATGCACAGATCAATGTGAAAAATAAAAGCAAATCATTGATGTGGGTTTTTGAACAGAAGAAGAGAGACATCAATAGCTACAATATCGATGAAAACAATAGGAGAATCTAAGAGAGAAAGTTTTGGTTGTTTTGGTTTTGAAGCACTTACAGTGACTGAAGATGGGAAAAAAAGGAGATTTGATTGGAATACTGAAGCTGTGGTGGCGGCTCATCTCTTCCCTTTCTTCTTTTGGATGGCACCTATCTTGGATTTTATTGGATTAGAATAATTGGAAAATATGGAAAGAAGAGAGATATTTCTTTTATTTTTTATTTTGTTTTCAGGAAGGTCCCTCGTGACTCCCTGTGGATATTTATTGGTTTTTATTTGCGAAAAAATTTGTCAACATATTCTTGATAAATTATTGTTTATAAAAATTACCCTTTTAAAAGAGTTTAAATTGTCCATGATTGTAAAAACTATATTGTACAAAAATACCTTTAGGGCATTCATGCACAATTTAAATCATTTCGAGGGGTATTGTTGGTATAATAGTTTCAATAAGGGTATTTTGATAATATATGATTTTCTTAGGAGTATATATGCAAAGAGCAAAAATTTCTCTTTTTTTTGGGTTTTTTAGTTTCCACCCTTATAAAAACTAGTGAATTATTGAAAACTCTCTATAAAAATTAAATTTATTATTAAAACCTTATAAAACTATTACATCTTATTAAAAAAAACCCAATATTTAGTTTCTACCCCTTCCAAATAAATAAATTATTTAAAAACCCATCCAAATATACATTATTATTTTACGACCTTTCAAATGCATATTTGTCTTCATAAGAATCACAGTTTAATTTATTGCAAAATTTGTTCATATTAATTTCGTATATTTTTTAATAGTTTCTATAACAAGAGATGCGTCTAAACTCTATAATAAGAGATGTGTCTAAACTTTTTGCAAAGGAAATTACAATTTAAAGAGGTCTTAAAATAATAATTTTTAGGGGGTTTTAATAATTTACCTGTTTAAGACCCGAAATTGTTGGGGTTTTTAATAAGATGTAATAATTTTACAATGGATTAATAATTAACTCAATTTTTTAAGGGTTTTTTTGATAATATGCTTGTTTCCCCAAGTAATGGAAACTAAAAAACCCTTTTTCTATAGGATAATCTAACCATACAAAGCAAAAAAAAAAAGTAAGGATGTATAACTCATGAATACATATTTATTGTACTTATTATAGAATAATGTTAGGTATAATTTCAAATGCATTCTCCATAACAGTATGCACCACAACGTTTTATAGGAAAGACACCACAACGTTTCATGTATGAAAATTATTTCTTTTGCTTATGACCATCATCAATTTGTGTTCTATTAAATGATAATGACACCACTGATGCATGGCTTATAAGGCTTGTGCTGGTGGAATGGACCCTTGATTACTCTACCACATCTGCCACAACAATCACTCTAGTCCAACCAAAAAGAAAATCATGTCTGATGAGTGTCTCTTTGTATTCCTTCTCTTTGATCTGTTCCAAAAGCAATTGATAGTCAAAAGCAACACAACAGAGTCTTCATCTTTTATACTAACACCATGTGATATGATTTTGGCTTAACATGTTGATTAGACCTACTGATCCTTCCATTAATCATGTTCGCTCGATATCCACGTTTATGGTGACCGCTATTTACAATTAGGTCTAAATCCTCTTAGGCCTCATTTGGATCAAATTTTCAAAAACACATGATGCTCTAAATTGATTTAAAAAATCAATTATGTAAAAGTCATTCTCAATCAATTTTTTTATAGAATTTTTTTTTTTGTTGTTGACTTGTAAAACATAAAAGCGAAATCTTTAATTAAAAATTGTAGTTTAAAATACATGTTTGGAACCTATTACCTAAAAACATATTTTGCTTTCGACAATTGGTTCCAAACGGGTATGTCATATATTGAACACTGTGATTATTGGCTTAACTTGTTGATTAGCCCACTAATCCTTCTATTAATCATGCCCACTTCTACTGAAAATGAAATCCATTTGTATGGTTACAATTTGGTCTAAAACCTCTTAATGGTGTTTAGTGTCCCTTGTTTTAGTGACTTGAGCATCAGCTTTTCAGCACCATTGAATTATTATTATTACTACTATTAACTTTTGTGTCCTCTGAGCAGAAACGCATACTGTACACACTACAAGGAATATCAGGTTGGAAGGCACTGCCACTGATTCATAAAATAAAATAAGATTGTATATTCAGATATTGGAGAATGCAGGGTTACTGGGGATTTATGTCACACAAATTGCTGGGGATGTCTCCTTCAATACCAACCTCAAATCTCTCATGGTCCTTAACTTCCACTAATATTTTGTATGCTGATACTGCTGATTAAGCAACAAAGACCAGAATTTTATGATCTTTTCATGCATTGTGTGTATCAATGCAGTGAATTAAAAAACACTGAATTGGGACAACTTGCTAAAGTTATTGATTGCTGAATACATAAAATTAAGAACATATGCAGCTTGGGATAAGTTACATGAGCATGTTGTGGCTGGAAAGAAAAGCATGTGCAATTTTTTGGGGTAAGTGATTGATTGCGTGCACGATTTAGATTATACCGACAAAGCTTACGGAAAAGGAAATGTTTCACATCACAAGTTCGGCAAATGATTTGGGTCAATCATGAATATAGACAGGCTAGGTTGGATCCTAGATGAACTATGTAAACAAATATTTTAATATTCTTCATATCTTAAATCATTCGAAATGATACATAGAGAGGTGAGAGAGTTAAAAATTAAAATTGAGAGCTTCCTTTTCTTTAGAAATTATACTAAATGCAATGGTTAATTAAATTTTTAAGATTTTGATTAATCTTGCAAATAATTGAATTTGAATAGTATATATAGGATAAAAAACATATACATATTTTTATAATATATGTCATATTTGAATATATTTCAAAAGCAAATGTGTTGATATGTATTGACACTCTGGATATTTGAATATCTGCTAATTTCTAATTTTTTAGATTCAGATTCAAAGCTTGATAGGCTCAAGATGGACTTAAATCCACACAGTTTTTTAAATAAGTATGTACATGATTATTATTTTATAATGGGGGCCCTCACTGGTTAGGAATCAATTATTGTTGATGTTCTTGGACTAATTTATGCAGTTAATGACAATTATTATGGATGGTAGCATTGATTTTTCAAGCTTTAATGGTGATGGACGAGGACATATGGCGATGTATTGTTCAGGCTTTTAAGGACCATAGTTATAGTAGTTGGAATTCAAGTTTTCACAATCAATCAAATAATATTGTTGCTTGTATACATCCATGACTAATTGTTTACAAAGGACTGATTCTCAGATTTAGATTTAGGAACTTTGATTGTCCAATCTGTTATATATTGTGAAGCTTGATGATGTGCGCAGAGGATTGTTGGCGCTACGCAGGGGCGGACGGGGGTCGAACTCCGTATAAAAGGGTTTTTTACCCTTAATGAGATGTCAGTATAAAAGGGCATCTCATATTTTTCATTGGGTTCTAGGGTTTTCATCTACGGTGTATTTGACTTCTCAGAAATAGTGGATTGATATCTGGTGTGCTCCGTGGACGTAGGCAAGCATTACCGAACCACGTAAATTTTGTGTCTTTGATTTCGATTTGTTTGTTTTTCCTTTGATTGATTGCATCCCAAGATCCGAAAATCCCTAACACAATCAAACAGTAAATCGTTCATTACAAAAAAAAAATCAAGATAAAATGCATATAATTGTTCAATTTTCTATAAGTAAATGTTAGAACAACATTTATCTCTAAAGATGTATTTTTCCCCTTCAATCAACTTTATCAGTCGGAGCCTCCCTCTCGAATCCGGACTCGGTTGAACGTGGATCATGCACTCAAAACGGAATCAGGGGGATACTGGTATGGTGTCAGTCAAAGGGACTCCGAAGAGATGTATCAGTAAGGGAATTCAAAGGTTTTTCTCACTAAAACTGGCTTGATCAAAAGTCAACTCATGCATCAATTTACTGTTATAATGTTCATAGGCTAGATAGTCATTGTTACTTGCCTCGTAGCCGTTGTAACAATTCTCCCTTAATGGTTGTGTAGTGGGTGATTTTTGTGGTAACTGCATTGTTTTATTGTAGCTAAACGTACCCTTAATTACTTACGTTTTATGAGAAATTGACCTTAATCATTCACCTGACAGTTACAAGCGTTATAGGTGTCTGACCGTTTCCGAGGTTCTCCTCATGGTTTTGGTCTGATTGATACATGGGGTCTTGCTAGTTATCCCATTCGTGAGGTGTAAGACCGTCCGATCAGATCTGACATTCTGATTGTGTCCCACCTACTCGGGAGTGTATGATTGATATTCCTCATTAAGATTTAGGTTCTTAGATGTCGAATATGGTGGCTCATATCCATCAAGCGCTGACACATATTGTCTTTTAACGTGGTGTAGATTTTTCCTTCTACGATCTTATATTTTTGTCTAATATAAATGATGACAAAATTGATAGACATTTTATTATCTGGACAATAGAATAATAGTTTTTAAAGAAATTATTACATCAAAATTAATGGGAGATCATAAAGTTTGGGGGAGGAGAATGAATAAGCAGCAATGTTTGGGGGATAAAACTGAAAATGACATAATATTATTAAGAGTTCCATCCTCCAAGATAGTGGACATACACACGACATCAATCCTCCCTCTGTTGTCTTAAAAAAAATTCTCTGTTGTCATCATAAACACTGTTTGGCAACCTCTCAAAAATTCTCCGTTGTCTTCATTATGATTAATAATAATAATAACAATAATAATAATAATAATATCATTAATATTATATATATGTCCACTCTTCTAGGAATACTTGCTTTAAATGAAGACAAAGTGCTCCCAAAGATAACTTTTGAAATAATACTTTTGTAACGGGCCTGCCCCAAGATAAGTTATGGAATTCACTAACCACAAGAATTTATCTAATCTTAAAAAGAAAAGATGAATACTGAAAAAATTGAAATCCGAGGCACTTATCATAGTTTAGTACCACAGGTTTTCATTTCGTACATCCATGTCTCAAGTTGATAACCAGGTGGGTGACATAGATTTTCGATATTGTGTGCGACTTGAAAACAAGATATGGTTGATTCTTCTTTTGCAAAAAATCAAATATTATAAACTTAATTTTTAACGCTTATAAAAATTAATTGTGAATGTCATTTCAAAACAGTTTTTTAAAAATAAAAAAATATGTTTTTTGGTAATTAATTTTTAAAATAAAAAGTGTATGATTTTTTAGAATTCACCTTTGCTTCCAAATGCACCCCATTCCCATTTGTACCAATTTTTTAAAAAGTAACTTTTTAATAAAAATGACTCACTTTGTTCTTCATAAAAAATATTATAAATTAGTTTTTCTATAAAAAAAAATTTATTTTGTTGAATTTTAACACATAATATAGAAAAAAAAATGACATAATCAAAAGCTCATGTTTAAAAAAAAATCATCTAGAGCTGATTTTCTCTAAAAATGATTTCACACAATCTGAACCAACATGATAACTAATTCCAAATGGACCCTCCGGTCTCTCTCTCTCAAAATATATAATACATATATTGCATCTTCTTGAAAATGACTAATGTAATATTTGCAATGGTTGGAATCTTTGGAGAACAACTTCATTTCTTTCAATAAAAAAAATCCAAGTGGTTGGCCACTTGGCCCATCATCCCCTTTAGACCCCTTTTTGGAGTTCTTCATAATTAAAAAATAATAATAATAACGGATTCCTGGATTCAAGTGAACAATTGTGCCATTGCAGTTATTTGTGTTGGTTAATAAATTGTTCCAAAAGCAAAACAACCCTTTTGGTCCCCACCCCCCAATCCCTTCTTATTTAAATCCAAACACCATTTTTTTCTCTCTCTCTCTGCAACTCTCTTTCCCTCCTTCCATAGCCATGGCAACTCTTCAGTATCTCCTCCTTTCGGTGATTGCAACAAATGTCATCACAATCTGTTTTGCATCCCAGGTTGGGTTTTCATCTATTCATTTCATTGAAAATCTAAATGGGTTCATTTATTTTTTTTAAGTCCAAAAGCATCTGTGATTCCTTTTTAGGTGTACATAGTTTACATGGGCAGCAAAACCAGAGACAACCCAGATGAGATTCTGAGGCAAAACCATCAGATGCTGACTGCAGTACACAGAGGAAGGTCGGTTTATGCTAATTGAAGCATTAAAGGTGAAATTTTTACAAATGGGTATGCTTAAAATTATGGTTTTTCAACAGCTTGGAGAAGGCTAAGGAGTCTCATGTTTATAGCTACTCTAATGGGTTCAGAGGATTTGCTGCAAAGTTAACTGAAGAGCAAGCACTTGCAATGACAAGTAAATCAGTGGCAACCCCCTATTAGTGCTTCAATTCATATGGGGAGAGCTTCAAATAGTTAGTATTTATAATATGATGTTTTGCAGAGATGCCTGGAGTGGTATCTGTGTTTCCAAATCTGAAGAGGGAGTTACACACAACACATTCATGGGACTTCATGGGACTCTCCTCCGACGAATCGATGGAGATACCGGGCTTTTCGACGAAGAACCAAGAAAATGTCATCATAGGTTTCATTGATACTGGTAAGGGTTTTTGATATTCAGTGTTTATTTATGTGTGATTTTTAAGGGTGATTCAGAGATACACACAATGCTTAGCCTTTGTTAATTTGCTTATGTGGGTGTGACAAAGCTGATTTGTTTTCTTTATGACAGTGCTTTTTGTTTTTTTTGTTGTGTGTGTCCCATGTGATTAGGAATATATTTCTTTCAGATATGGTCTTCTCATTCTTTTTTTCTTGTTTATTTCCAGTTGTTGAAAAGCTCAAAGGTCTTATCAATACTTATTAGACTGAAAAAAGAAGAGGAAGATGTTATACTTAATCATTCATGCAGTTACTTTTACAGTCTAAATGCGCTTTGATTTTTTTTTTTTTTTTTGAAGTATATGTTTATCTAATAAAGCATGCTTTCACAAAAATTGACATTTTACATTTTTAGTAATAGAATATGTAATGGAGTACTTAAAGATTTATTTAACATGGTGGTTGCATGTGGCTGAGAAAATAAAAAATGAAATTTATGTTGTGTTATACCTCCTGCATATTTATATCAGACCATATGGTCTAGTTTCCTTATCATTGAAACACATACATCTCACCAATCGTATTCTGTTTTTGGCCTTTTCCTTTCCTTCACTTTTTAAACACTTTATGCAGTTTCAGATTTGTTCAGAATATGTATGATTAAAAGAAACCCATCAAATCATAAACACGGAGTAAGAGAGAACGTTTTGATTTTGGTTTGATTACATATTCAATTCACTTATTATTCATGTCTCAATTAGTGAAAAAAACCACACATACCTGTTGATTCTGATTTTCTAAACCTCTCTAAAGACTGAATATTTGAATATTGCCATTAATATGTAAGATGCACCAGAATCCATTTTGTAGTCTTTGATGCAGAAATACTGATGGATTGTACAAAAATTCAACATGGTATACAGGAATATGGCCCGAGTCTCCGAGTTTCAATGACAACCAGATGCCCCCAGTGCCTCCAAGGTGGAAGGGAAGATGTCAAACTGGAGAAGCATTGCCTCCTTTTTCCTGCAATAGGTCAGATTTATATTTAGTTTGGTAACTCTGGTCGAGAATGGAGAATTCCTCATCCCTTTGGAATTCAGTTCCGACAAATTCTGAGGGAATGAGGTATCAATAGAACTTTGCCTGAATGACTACAATAATGAAGGATTCCAAACACCATTTATCTGGGTGCTGCAGCTGAAGGGGAATGAGAATGGTTACCAGACTAGCCCAAAAATGCATCTGAATTTCTCTTTTGGTGCAGAAAAATCATTGGAGCAAGGTATTACCTAAGTGGTTATGCAGCCGAAGAGAAAGCCACGAAGATCAAATCTCCAAGGGACACCTCTGGTCATGGAAGCCACACAGCTTCAACAGCTGCTGGAAGATACATAAAAGACATGAACTTCAGTGGTTTGGCCGCCGGAGGCGTGAGAGGAGGAGCACCAATGGCAAGGATTGCTGTGTACAAGACGTGCTGGGACTCAGGCTGCTATGATGCCGACATATTAGCTGCCTTTGATGATGCAATAAAAGATGGAGTGGACATATTGTCGCTCTCGTTAGGTCCTGAGTCCCCCCAGGGAGACTATTTCGATGATGCAATCTCGGTCGGCTCCTTCCATGCTGTTAGTCACAACATTCTCGTCGTTTCTTCCGTCGGAAATGATGGGAGTCGAGGTTCTGCTACGAATCTTGCGCCTTGGATGTTGACTGTTGCAGCGAGTGCAATGGATAGGGAGTTCATATCTGAAATATCACTTGGGGATGGCACTAACTTCACGGTATTCTATCTTGATCTTGGAACTGAAGTTGATTTGCATATGTGCTGATTTCCTGATCCATGGCCAGGGTGAAAGCCTGAGTCAAATCAAAATGAAACAACCAGCATGGATCATATCGGCGGCAGATGTCAATGGAGGCTACTTCACTCCTTATCAGTCAAGGTGAATGGTGGTTATTTTATGCAGATACTAATACACTCACACTCTTACGTCACCACGTCATCTAATGTAGTATATAAAATCTCGAATAGTGTATACAATGTCCAGCATATACTCTATTACAGAATATGTTAAAAGAAATTGCATTTATTTGAGTATGTACTTTACTTTTTGTGAAAGCTTGGAGTTCAAAAAACAGAGCAAAATGTGTTTGGTCAGTAAAAGTGAATGCATGAATAATAATTAAGGTTATAAGGAATCATAACACCTTTCATTCATACCCACAAAAAAAAACACCTTTCATTCATCATCGCAGCTACTGCATAGACAGCTCTTTGAATGCAACAAAAGCTCGAGGGAAGATACTTGTTTGTCGTCACGCTGAAAGTTCCACAGATTCCAAGCTGGCGAAGAGTGTGGTGGTGCAGAAAGCTGGGGCGGTTGGAATGGTTATAATAGATGAAGCTGAAAAAGATGTTGCTGTTCAATTTGTATTGCCTGCAGCTACTGTTGGAGTGAATATTGGTGACAGAATACTGTCATATATCAACCACACAAGGTTAAATGTCAATTAGTTTTTTCAAATCTTTACTAGAAATTAAAACCCTCATAGATGATATAAGACTTCTTCAACAAATATTTTCAGGAGACCGAGAGCACTTATATCACCTGCAAAGACTGTACTGGGATCTCAACCAGCCCCTCGCGTGACCGGGTTCTCTTCAAGGGGTCCCAATGCCTTGACTCCAGAGATTTTGAAGGTAATATGTCAAACATTGAATGTCGCTAAATTATGAGGTGGTAGTATTGGTTTTTACCTTCTTTTATGGTGATTTTGCCTTTTACGCAGCCTGATATCACGGCTCCAGGTCTGAATATATTGGCTGCTTGGTCTCCAGCAAATAAGAAAATGAATTTCAATATCCTATCTGGAACTTCCATGGCCTGCCCCCATGTGACGGGACTAGTGGCCTTGATCAAAGCTGTCTATCCTTCATGGTCCCCCTCTGCCATTAAATCTGCAGTCATGACAAGTGGTATGTTCACCCAGCTTCTGGCATCCAATTTACTATACTTTGGTTAAAATAAATAGTTTCCCAAGATCGTATACACATAAATAATATATCATGAAAGCTTGTAAAGAAACTTACCATAGCATGAAATGCAGCGACTGTGCTGGATAGGAAGGGCAATCCAATCACGGCAGATCCAAGTGGAAGACTAGCAAGCTCTTTTGACCTTGGCGCAGGCTTTCTAAACCCAACAGGAGTCATGAATCCTGGTCTTGTCTATGATGCTCGACCAGCGGATTACAAATCTTTCCTCTGTTCGATTGGCTATGACCAGAAGAAACTGCATCTTGTAACAGGAGACAACAGCACATGTGATCATTCTATCAACACAGCGTCTAACCTCAATTATCCATCGATTACGGTACCAAACCTTAAAGGAAGCTATTCAGTTACCCGAACTGTGACCAATGTAGGAAATCACAAATCCATATATCATGCCATAGTGTCCACTCCCCCCGGTATCAATGTGAATGTTACTCCAAAGGTTCTTATCTTCAACAGATATGGTCAGAAGATGAACTTTACTGTGAATTTCAGTGCTTCGGCTGCAACCGCTGCATCAAAAGGCTATGTATTTGGGTCGTTGACATGGAAGAATGGAAGATTGCATGTCACTAGCCCTCTTGTGGTCAGAGTTGCATCACATAGCTCTGGCATGCTATGATGTGTATAAAACTTACATGGTTCCAAACTGGAATCTTACAGTTTTTAAGTATACAACAATCGAAGAACTTGCAGAAACTTGACAAGGAAGAATACTTGGTGATTTTATTACTACAGATAGATATACAGGCATTCGTTGATTCATGTCTATACAATGGGTAGCTCTGCATGTCGATCCCCATGTTCTTTTTCCTTTTATTTTCTGCTTCTTACTGAAAGCATCATTTGTACGGCAGAATACAGAAAGAAGTAATATTCATTTGATCCATGTATTCATACATTTATGTGTTCATGTCAATAGAACACCATCTCAAACCATGCATTACATTTTTTATTAACATAGATTTGAATCCAGCTTTTCCGTTTGTGGTATTGTGTAAGAAAATCAACAACATACAAGATTGACAGCATTAATATTAAAAAAAAAAATCAACATCCCCATTTCTTCAATACTATTGAAGTTTCAGATATATTCAACTGTTGTACATAAGGATGACCATCTGCTACAAAAACTAGTAGCTCAACAAAAAAAAATTGGAATTACAATTACCTTACAGACCTCCCTAATGCTCAAGTTCTGAAGGATCAACAAGACCTTCCATAACAACAAGTCGATCCAACAGCACAAACTTCTCATCTTCCAGAGTGTTGACATCGGCTTCGACTTCATTCAGTTCCTTCATCATCGATGCGCTTTCTTCCTCCAATAGCAAATACTTTCGCCTCAGCGCTCGGTATTCATTTTGGGCCATGGATGAGTCTGGCAAAAAATCAGAAGGTGACCTGTCCATTTGTTGGAACAATGGGGAAGCTTCCTTCTTCAGACCCCGCTTAGAAGACTTGTGTGCCTTAAATGTTGGGGGCAACTGCTCTTGTCCCTTTCTGATCTCTCCATTTATCTGCAGCGTGGAAGCTACTTGGGGTGATGGTTTCTTTTTGCGTGGTTTCAGATTGGCAACTTCTTCTAGTGGCACCATACGCGGCTCTTGCATCTTCACCAGGTTGAGCAACAACTGCATGCAAATAGAGTACATTCTATAATAATAAAGTGTATAGCCATATACTGAAATGGAAGATGCAGTCATACTCACTATTTCTTTTCAAAACTTCTGCATAGCAATCCTATGGTTAGATTTTGAATGATGATCCATGATTTTTTATAGTGGTTCCTCGGGCTGGTCTGGATATTTCTAATGAAAACCAGACCTAATACTTGATTGAAACTTTGCAGAAACTACATTTTTCAGGCAATCAATGGTTAAATGATGTCCACAAAGTAGCGAACCATTAGAAGCATTGCGGCCATTCAAATCATCTAAAGTCAAAGGTCCAACAATCAACTAAGTACAATGGGTTCCTCTAACCTAATATTTCATGCAATAGTAAACATCATATGAAAGGCTTTTATTAAGGTTTACTAAAATTCCACTTTCCCCAATAACATAGCCAAACCCATCAACATAGGGGTATCGTATTAAGGATTTAATCCAGAAATTTTCTGTTCATATAGGGTATGAATGATGAATCATTTCAGAAGCGAGCAAAGTTGAGCTTATATAATTCCATACAATCCATGAAACTCACCACAGAAATGACATTGGGTCATTGGGATAAGCAAGAGGGTAAAAAAAATAAAAAATCAGGCTATGACATCATCATCAACCTGAACATCAACAGAAATTAGCCCATATCTATGACTTGAGTGCCAATTTATCACATGTCGAAGAATGCTTCCTGTGGCATAAGGTCTGAATGGCTTAGTCATACATCTGAACTTTCCTAATACTCACATCTTCAAGAGAACCATGTTTCCAAGACAAATAATGGAATGCATTGAGCAATATTCATACCCAGTCCCCAGTGGTCATAGCACAACAGTTCAGGGTTTTGTGGTGTTACCGATAGGTCCTGGGTTCGAGTTTTGGCGCTAACTTACCCACCTATTTGTTAGCGATTATTCAAAAGAATTTTCCATGGGACCGGGGCAAACAGGCGAAGATAGATGTACATTGAGCATCAATGGTCTTCTATGGAAGACCCAAAATCCCAGTAACCACAAAGCAAATGTACAAAGTCCATTTGGTGCACCATTTTATTTTAATCTTCTTCATCTAGCCTAGATTGTGGGTGGTTAGGTTTCACAACAAAGTGCATGACTGCATTCCTTATTAGGAACAAAAATAAGAATAACATGTTAACCGAGTGTGGAGATCACATAAGCCCAAGAATGTTCACATAGATAAGAGAAGCATTAGCGATGGCCCCATGGGAGTCAGTCCTCCAGCAAATGAATTACATTGTTAAATAATCCATAACAAAATGAAATTATTTCCACTCCTCTCCTTTAATATGTCACCCTATCTCATATCTCGCATATTGGATTAAAGCATGTAACATAACAAGAACATCTTTTATAACTCTTTCAATGTGTAAAACCTAGAAATTGACTTGGTTTTGGTTTTGGTTTTGATTGGCTACAGATCCACTCAAATTCATTCTGAGTTGCAATTACCCGTTAGTTTTACTTAGTTTTACTTCATTAAATCTTCCATTAATGATATTTTTTTTACACATGTGAAGTACACATTATTAAGAATTCATGGCTATCTTCAGCTCCATTTTCCCGAATTCCTACTTACCTTAATATGGACCAGGTACTGCTAGATTATAGATTATCAGATCTAGTAGAAAATGGACAATGGAATTTGGAAAAGCTAAACTGTATCTTCCCAGATTATTGGTCTGAAGTTATTCAAAAAAGTGCTCCTCCGGTCTGTACTTCAGATTCAAGGACTTTATGGTGCTGGGAGTATTCCTTGGCAGAGAGACCGAGGGCAGGTGAAGTATATTGTCTGTTATTTCTATCCACAGTTCGCTCTCAGTCTCAAGTATGGAAAAAGGTGTGGAAGATGCCAATTATTCCAAGAATTAAAATGTTTCTCAGGCGATTATTGTGGGATCGTCTTCCGGTTCGAGCCTACTTGGATGAGATAGGATTGAAAAAGGATATTCGCTGTCAATTTTGCTTGCAAGAGCCGGAGTCATCGTGGCATTTATTCACTGAATGCACTTATACTGCTGAGTGTTGGAGCTTTCTCCCAAGGTCTCTACAGCCGCCTTATCAATTGTGGCAGAATACTTCATGGATTGAGGTGTTTTCTGATGAGGCATGGGGAAATGACTCCAAGAAGACATGCAGACAGGTAATGTTTGTGGTTTTATGCTGGACTGTGTGGCGATCAAGAAATGATTTGATCTTCAAAAATATTTATTCTACACCACTTCATACAGCTCGATATGCGTTTTCCATTATGAAGGAATGCTTGAATAATATGGGTTCAGAGAACTTAAGGTCTCTAATTACAGGCATTATTCGAGATGAAAATATTAAATATAGGGGGGAATATTTTGATTCCTGGAGGCTGAGAAGAGAGAAGCTGATGGTGTTGATTACAGATGGAAGTGTAGACCCATTAACCTGCAGGGCTGGTGCGGGTTTTGTTATTATCTGCTTTGATCCTATAAGGATTATTGGAGCAGGTTACAAAGGACGGTTATGGGCATCCCCGCTGCGGACAGAAGTGGAAGCAATTCGGCTTGGAACAAGGTATGTAAAATCCATGGGATTCAAAAAGTTAATTGTATGAACTGATGCTCAACCACTAGTCCAGCTCTTTCAAGATGGAGGGGTTGGTCCGCCACAGATCCAGGACTGTGTGGCAGAGATATATGATAATTGTTCTCCACAGGAACATGTATATTTTGTGAAGGTTTCTAGACAGGCTGTTTCTGCACCTGAACAGCTAGCTAAATTAGCTCAACGAACACAGACATCACAGGTTGCGGATGGCCTAAAAGATGACGGGATTCGTCATTGTCTGTTCCCTTTTTTGTAGCAACTGCAGTTGCTTCATGTCTTGTAGATGGTGTAAGAAGATGTAAACTTAATTTGATATGCTATAGAAACGCCTACAGGCTTTACACCAAAAAAAAAAAAAATCCAAAAAAATCCAAAAAAATACAGAGAGAGAAAAAGGCTTCAGCCCTCAGCTTCCACATGCATCTTAATTAAACAAAA
This sequence comes from Acorus calamus, assembly GCA_030737845.1. NCBI lineage: Eukaryota > Viridiplantae > Streptophyta > Magnoliopsida > Acorales > Acoraceae > Acorus > Acorus calamus. The sequence continues at coordinate 308,311 of CM060867.1, forward strand.
TACAACAAGCCCGCCTCATAAAACAGATTCTGCTACACATAAAAACATAACAAAAAAAACCTGAAATTTACTGGCCTTTGGCTGACAACAGATCCTCTCAAATTCACTCCAGTTGCACTTAGCCGTTAATTCTTATTCAAATTTCCATAAACAATTAGATGCGAAGTACGTACACCTTGCCAAGACTTCACAAAAAAAAAGAGGGAAAAAAAAGGCCTCAACTTTAAACACGCGATAATCCATTCGATCACAAAAAAATAAAACCCATATCGCAAACATTCGATCATGCAATGAAAATGAAACAACAGATTTCGATGATTCAACTCTGTAGTCTGATAAACAAAAAATAGATCAATAAACAACAAGAACCCAGATAGAGAAAGGGAGAGGCGTCTAAGAAGCAATACCTAATATCTGATCAAGACTTCGTATTCAAATCGAAGGGATCCACAATTGACGTGAGAGACTTATTTAGGGGGTTCTTCGTGAGTGGAGAGAGATTTTTGGGGGATTTTTTTTTCGAGATAGTCTTGAATCACCGCGATTTATCGATCTCAGATTCACATGTCAGTACTGGTCTTCCCCCCCCCCCCGAATGGGCTAACGGGTTGACGGGCTGTTCCTTTTCGGAATGAAACTGCCCATTTTAGGTCCATGGGCCGTTTTGTTATAATTTTTTTTGGTTAATGTTACCTACTTCTTCTTTTTTTCGGTCTTAATTTTAGTATGCATGTGTTTTAAAGAGATACATGTGTTTTTATAAAAAAAAATGAATCATGTACTCCAATTAATTACACGGATACATTTATAAAAAAATGTAAATAAAATTATCAAAACATATACCTTGTTAATATAAAATATGCTCCGGTGATTTTCTAATTAACGCATGTATGACTAGAATTGGGGCTGACATAAAAATTATGTGCAACAATACTCTTTTATTTTTAGTGTGTGTGTGTGTATTAGCATGTATACATTTGCAAGAATGTACATTCATATAAATGTTGATGAACTTTCACATTCATTACACACAGTCTCGTTTTAGCCGCCTTAAATCTGTAACTAATTACATGCTTCATTGGATGAAGCATATAAATTCTTTTCACTTTTTTTGTTGTTAGTGTTATGCAATTTAATATAATATATATTTTATTTATTTACATATTACATTACATGAAGTATACACCTTTAAAAAAATAAAAAAGATTGGATGTAGCATGCACGCAGAACTGTCGCTAATTTGCTATAAGATGAGACATTGTATGATTGATACATTGAAAATCAATATCACTTTTTTTCCCGTTGATCGTATTCTCTTTTAAATCATCAAAACACAATGAAGTTCCGAAATACCTCTTCTCCCTGCATCAGTAATATGAGATCCTCTTTGTCTAAGGTCCCACTTGAGTATGCATTTCAAAATATAATTCCCCAACACAGAACCAAATGATCTCTCTATCTCTGCATCCCCACCTTTGATCACAATGTTTTCTTTGCCCAAAAAAAAAAAAAAATGAATCAATGGTTTTAATAAACACTGGAATTCAACCATTAAAATTTCAAAATCCTAGGGTTTGGATCCAGAGGAGAATTGAAAGAGACACGCCAGCAATGTCTAGACATTGTCTAGGCATTGTTGGGATGTCTGTAGGCTACATTCACATTAAACCAAAACCCATCATATGATTTTGTCCCCAAACCTGAATTAACATATGGTCCCTCAACTATCCCATATAGCAGCAGAGAACAAACAATGGAATAAAATTGTATGGTTTGGTGGCCAATGCGACCAAAAACCATAAAGTAATTATATTATAAAAGGGTAGGGTCATTTCGACACACATATATATATATATATAATTAATGAATTTGCATCATGTGTTACAATTCGTAGAATTTGAAAGGATACCTCTCCCACCATAGGAAAAGCAAACAACACCATCAAAAAAATCTGCAACTGGGAGGACAAGTTGGTAGACACTGATGTATACCTAAAAAATTGGACTTGATGAATTGGCAACCCAATCTGTTAATAGAGTTTTGGGAGTGGCAAATTATAATTTGTTATCTCAAATGGGACATTTTTAAGGTCATTTGGGTGGTGTGGATGGGTAGATATTGTGGAATCTATTAGATATGTTTTAAATTAAGCCTCTTATAATTCAACAATTGGTGGATCAAGCAGATAAGATGACTTTCTTCAACTTGGAGAGGATGTTCAAAACTATTGACATCAGCCTATACTTGATTGCTCCTAACATTAGCGTATGTATAAAAAAAGTATAAAAAAAGCATTACAATCCGTCCTTTTTCCAGCACACGTATTGTTTTTTTTTTTAAATATTACTTGACTAATGAAGCACATTCTTTTTACATACTCGTATAAATTGAACATTGTGTTATTATTGCATTTTTCATAATAAAATATATATTGAAATAATAGAGTAAATATATTGACGATGTCATCTAGTCTATTAGTCACGAGACAACTACAAACAAAATTGTAAAATAGACTAAACATATCAACTCCCTATATATATCTTGATGACGGAAAAAAATGAAACAAATTACATAATAGAACACATAGATTTTATGTAGCTCGGATAAATTTATTACATTTACAAAATAGATAAGTGACAATAATTGTATAACTAAAATATGTTATCACTATTATTCCCTTTCACTTAGAGCGACTCCGTATCATTATGTCCAAAAAATCTCTTTAAACCCTGATGAGAAAGTTATTAAATATATAGAGGTACAAAGGACTTTTTAATAATAGGCCACCTCATGTTAGAATGCATAACATCTTAATACAGAAATGTCGATGTCATTGGTACGTTAAAATCTATCCATTTGGCAATTGAAAAATATCTATAAATTGTTTTTTAATTTTTCCATATCCTTTGACAAAAAGCCTTCAACATGAAGCAGTGCCTTTTCATGTTGAAAGGGATTCTTAAGCTAATTTTAAATGCGGATTAGTTTAGACTAATTATTGATTTGTGGGCTGGAGAACATGGAGACAAACAGGGGGTCTTGAAAATGTGCCACCATTTGATGTGCTCTCCTGGTCAATAAAAAAAATAAAAACAAATATGGGATAATGTTGTGAGGCTGTTTGTTTGTGCATGTAAATATATATTAATTTAAAATTGTCGTGTATATCATAATAACTAACTCAATCTCTTGATATTTTGATTTGTTGTTTCATTGACATTACCGACTTCTCTTGGTCGTACTTAGTTTGTTTTTAGTTGTGATGGCTCTTAAGTAGGTTGTAAAATAAAAAACTCATTATCATTAAAATTGTTGTCTTTGTCAGGTATAATTGATATTGATCCATTGAACATGCTATGAATTTTTTAATTGATAAGTTGAGTTGGAATATCTACTATGAATGCATTGTATCATCATAAGCATCCATAACGGTAGAAAAATGTTAGATTCAATCAGTTTTACATGTTAAAATTCTGACAACACATGTTTTTATTATTTTTAATAGTAAATATTTTTTAATGAAATATATCTATTTTAATAAAAAGTGTATATCTTTTTAATTCGAGCTAAATGAATCTATTTTTAGTAAATGTGAAAAAAATTTAATGAAGTATATACATCCTCTAATAAAATAAATATTTTATTGGATTTTAACGAAATATATAAAACTGTATTTTAAATTATAAAAAAATTACGTATAAGAGTGCCCGTTACTCGATTATTGATAAATATGGAGTGAAAATTTTAGATACCAGTGCCTTGTAGGGGTCGGCAATGGGCCGGGCCGGCCTGGCCCGTTGAAACAGGGCCCAGGCCCGGCCCGCGGGCCTGCTTGGCCAACGGCCCGGCCCGGGCCGACCCGTGGCAAAAAAACAGGGCCCAGGCCTGAACGGGCCTCACGTGCCGGGCCTAGGTTCGGGTCCACGGGCGGGATACGGGCCCAAATTCAAAACATTTTATTTTTTTTATTTTACGTTGTTTATTTGTATATAATGTTAAAATAACACAAAATTTAAAGTATAATGTTGAAAAAAATATTTATATCTATTGAATTTTCAAAATAAAAATATTAAATGAATTAATTACTTACAAAAATGAATAATTACATGCACCTAACTAGGTTGACACCTACATAAATGTTAATAATTTGTATAACTCAACCACAATTCAAATAAAAATCATATGTTACTAGTTCATTGGATCACCCTCCATGAGGGCTTACGGGCCAGCCCGAACGGGCCGGGCCCGGGCCCTAGAACCAGGCCCAAGCCCGGCCCGCCCTGAAAACGGGCCGGGCCTGCCCGGCCGGCGAACGGGCCCAGGCCGGGCTTTCGGGCCTCGGGCCTGATGATGACCCTTAGTGCCTTGTGGTATGTGACAACGTAGTCAACAGTAATATGATTTTAATAAAAAATTATCACATGTAAATAACTATTTTATTAAAGGCCTTGATAACACAAAATATTTTTTTTAATCAAGGTTTACTTGTGAACCAAGTAAACTACATTTATCATGTTGAGAGTCAAACAGCTGAAAGAAATCATATCCATATATTCCATTTTTTAACCTCATTCTCATCTCTCTCTTCTCATCCTTTATTTATCATTTTTCATTTTATGATGCTTGATTAATATATTTATGTATTGCTGAAGAGTTTTTCATTCCCTAGATTTATTTTCCTTCTGTTCTTCTCGGTAAATCTTTTTATCATATAAATGTTAAACTTTACTTTTCAAGCAAAAATAAATCTATAAATTCCATTTATCTCTGTTCTTCTCGGTAAATCTTTTTATCATATAAATGTTAAACTTTACTTTTCAAGCAAAAAAAAATCTACAAATGCCATTTATCTATATATGCCATTAACTTATTACATTCTTGATAACGTGCGCGCTATGCTCAGCGGACCCGAAGACGACGCAATACTTGTTTTGCGGTTGTGTGGTAGTGCAGCTGTCTTGGGCGATGGTGGGAGCATACACTGGCCTAGCAACTTCCTTAGCTTCCAAAAAGTGGACAAACTATGAGACGTACGGAAGGCGTTACATCGGGTGGCAGATAATAAAGTGGCAACACTAATCTCGTAAATAGTAGTACGGGCGGGCACATAGTCCATTTAGATAACTAGAAATGACGTGATATTTTGAGACGCGAAGCTATACCAGGAGAACATGTGAAAAGTATTTCGGGAGTGTATGTGAGATTGAGGACGTCACTTAGCGAAGGTGGCCGAGGTGTTGAAGTGTGTTTCAGCAATGAAAGAATAGTGTTAGGAGCATAACCAATGGGTGGGTAGCATTTGGTCAAATAGCTCTTATAACCAATGCCTTTTGGAGGACTCTTGCTCTCCTATTTTGTGTTATTTTTCTATTCTTTCAAACTTTCAAAATTGTAATTCAAAATAAAAAATGAAATTGAGTAACAAATTTATGCCTTTATTAACGTACCACTTATATTTAGCTTTATTTTTAGTTTACATGCACTTTAAATTTTTTTTATAAAATAGTATATATATATATCAATAAAATAGAATCCTATCAAAACATTTATTAACCATGTTTGATTATTAGTAGAAGACTCCATGGGTAACTCTTCCTCATTGAAATGAAATTAATCAGAACATAATGATGATCTGGATGGACGGCGACACCTCGGGATTCGTGCTACATGCCGTACGGTCCGGAGTGCTGCATTGAAACCCGTGCTCCCCAGAAAATGAATTAAAACGAGGTAAGTAAAAAAAACACAGCTGGCGCTGTTTATTTATTTTCCACCCATTATTCGAGATAATACGTCCGAAACGCCAGTGCGTGGGTCCCACGAAACCTCCACGTGTCCTGTATGACGTGACGATAGCGCCGCACGGGGTGAACTTATCAGTACTCCTTTGTCGCAATATAGGGGGCACAATCGTCCATTCGTTCCACTAATACTCTGTAACCGTCAAGATGTACAGATTGGTTACTACTGTTCCTGACCGTCCGATGTACCCTTAATATATATAATATTACACTGAAAACGTGTTATCTGATTGTACGATACGTACATTTTTCATGTCACCTGTTATCACCGGTCACCCGGACTTTGTTTACCGATTATAACGGGTCAAAAGTACGGTTCGTTGTATATTAATGATAATTAAAAAACGTACGAGGACTTTTCTATAATAAAATTGTCCTTGTCCTTGAATGGGCATCTTATAAAACTATATGATTTAATGATTGATTTTTTATTTTTTATTTAAATTTTAAATTTAAATAATATATTTTTTTATTAGTATGTGAGAAAGATTTATCGTAAAATTTTTTAAATTTATAAATTTAAAAAATTTATAAATTGAGAATGATGAAAAGAACATATTTTTTTAATTTATAAATTTAAATTAAAATATAAAAAAAATAAAAATCGATCCTTAAATTATATGAAAAAAACTTTTTTTTTTAACAGAAACGAAAAAGTGAGAATCGCATGAATGTTGTATGTAATTAAAAAAAAGAAGACGAGATTCAGAGATACAAATCGTTTTTTTTTTTTTTTAAATTTGGATTGAAAGCTTTCGTCTTCTGAATCTCCTCTCTTTTTTGGTTTTCGATCCCCTGCCCCTTATTGTGATTTAAATTTACGGTCCCGCCACCGGTGGAGGGGGTGGGAAAAGGTGGGAGCCTTAAAAGGAAAGCAACGATAGGGGGAGTCCCCCCTCTCTCTCGCTTTCGTTCCTTTTGTTGCTTCACAGAAGAAGATAATCTGTACCTCTTCGGATCAGGAGAGTTTGCCGTGTTGGATCTGCTGAATCGTCGACTTTTGAGGGCTGAATCAGAGTCTTTGATCTGTATCTCGGCGTTTCTCTAGTGAAAGTCGCAGTCTTTGAATCAGCGAAGTCTTGGGGTTGCTCAGAATCGGAGATGGGACTTCCGATTCGTTAAATAAGGTTAGCGATTCTGCGAAAGTTTTGATCTTTTTGTGATTTGGGGACTTTGAAGGGATTGGTTTTGCTGATTCTTTGCTTTTTTTTTCTTTTTTGCTTTTTCTCTTTTGAAGGGGTGTTTGATTTTGCGGTGGGTTTGGAATCTTTTATGGTTTGCCTAGGTGGGTCTATAGTGTTTTTGGAGTTCTAGACATGGAGGGTGACGTGTGGGCTCAGGTGGCCTCCCCCATTTTCATGCACCAATCACTCACCCCTCCCATGGCGAAGAAGCGCGACTTGACTTGGCAAAACCCCAACTTTCAACACCCGCAGATGCAGCCGAGGCCGGTCTCGATGGGAGGATTTCACAATCCTAACACTGGGAATTGGAATCCGAAGACTTGGGAATGGGACAGCATGATGTTCGTCGCGCGACAGAATTCCGAGGCGGTGGCCCCCGCCACGGCAGAGGACAGTAGGAAGGGGCCTCCCGAGGAGGATGGGGAGAACCTCACTCTGAAGCTTGGTGGTGATGGAGGCAGGTCGCGAGCCGTGGAGGCGGAGGTGGTGGTGAGGCCTAACAAGCGGGTTCGGTCGGGATCGCCGGGTGGAGGTGGTGGTGGGTATCCGATGTGCCAGGTGGACGATTGCAAGGCGGATTTGACGGGCGCAAAGGACTATCACCGACGGCACAAGGTATGCGAGTATCACAGCAAGACCACTAAAGCTCTGGTGGCTAAGCAGATGCAGAGGTTTTGCCAGCAGTGTAGCAGGTATTAGCTTTCCTTTCCCATCAAGTGTGAGATTCTTGTGTTTCTATGAATGGATGAAATTTTTTGCTTCCATGGATAGCATACCTCGGTTTCTTAGAATGGACCATGATAGGTTTTGATTGTTAGGTCTAGGAAGCTTGTTGGGTTGGTTGAAAATAGCAGTTTTTAGATTGGGAAATAATCCACAAACTTCTTTGTCTCCTCAGATTTCACCCGCTATCTGAGTTTGATGAAGGGAAAAGAAGTTGTAGACGTAGGCTTGCTGGACATAATCGGCGGAGGAGGAAAACCCAACCGGAGGATTCATCAAGGATTCCACTTTCTGGAAACCGGGAGAGCAGCGGTAACAGCAATTTGGATATTGTGAATCTGTTAACCGCGATTGCACACCTACAAGGTAATTGTATGAATTTTTTCAGTGATTAATTTTTGCTCTTTTTGTTCCTTTTTGAATGTTGGGTCAGACATGTGATTTTGATTACAGGGAACAGTTCAGATAATAGGAAAACAAATGACTCATCACTTCCTGACAATGAACGTCTAATACAAATCCTTACTAAGATAAACCCAATCCCCACCAATTCGGTGCCTCCTCCTGGAAACTTAGATCTGAATGTTTCACAAGCTTCCCAAGTTTCGACAAATAACTCATCAAAAGTGAGTGGCAACCCCACCGCCCCATCAACTATGGATTTGCTTGCTGTTCTCTCTGCTGCTGCTCCTACTGCCCTTGCGGCTCTTTCTCAAGGAAATAGCGATAGCGGAGATGATGACAAGACCAAGATCAATTTTCTTCTTCCAACACATGCTCTCAGTGTTCCTGAGAAGAGAAGTTCTTCAGGTGGTGCAGAGTGTCCTCAAGAGGTCCAAGCAAGTTTGGCGTTGCAGCTTTTTAGCTCATCGGCCGAGGATGACAGTCCCCCGATGCTCGGATCATCTGTGAAGTATTTCTCCTCTGAGAGCAGTAATCCAATGGAAGAAAGGTCTCCATCATCATCTCCTCCCATCGAGCAGAAGTTATTCCCTCTGCATTCAATGTCGGAGGCAGCTAGATATGAAACAGTATCTATTTTTAGGGAGGACAATGCAATAGTTGAAGCGAGTACAAGTAGGGGTGGGGTCTCACCTCTAGAACTCTTCAAGAATTCAAGTCAAAGAGCTGAAAACAGTGGAGTACAACATCTCCAGTCGTTTCCGGCAGGCTACACTTCCTCGTCTGGCTCTGACCATTCACCTTCTAGTTCAAATTCTGATCAACAGGTATTATATGTTGGCATCAACTATTTGTTTTGCTTTTATTGTCAGATTTCATGTCATATTGGGTTCATGCAGAGGTTCATATGATCTGTGTGCAGGACCGGACTGGGCGGATAAGTTTCAAACTTTTTGATAAGGATCCCAGTAAATTGCCTGGGACACTCCGTACTCAGGTAAGATGATTTTGAAAATGCTATGTTACATTAAACAAACAGCTAAATTGATCTTGCTTAGTGAGATGTGAGATGTTGTTCTCAACTATCCTTAAAATGATTCTTGTTTCAGATATTGAACTGGCTCTCCCACAGCCCCTCAGAAATGGAAAGTTACATTCGTCCGGGTTGTGTGATCCTATCTATTTATCTATCCATGCCTTCGCTTGCCTGGGATGAGGTGGGTCCATTTCTTGTTGCACGTAAAGAAACATAGCTCTGTGATATCTTTGTAATGATGTGTAGGGTTGTATTGGTTTTCCAGTTTCAAGAAGACCTTCTCTTCCATGTTACTTCACTCATCAAGGATTCCGATTCTGATTTCTGGAGAAGTGGGAGATTTCTCGTTCAAATGGGGAGGCAACTGGCCTCACATAGAGATGGTATATGGTTGTTCTTTTTTATGTTCCACATTTTTTATATATATTGTTTCTCTTCAACTTTTACTGGGAACAAAATTACAGAAGCTGGGTAGGTTGATGATGGTATCATTGTTATTTATATTCAGGGAAGATACGCCTATGCAAATCTTGGAGAACATGGAGTGCCCCAGAACTGTTTTCTGTCTCACCTTTGGCAGTTGTAAGTGGACATGAGACATCACTTATCTTGAGAGGTCGCAACTTAACAGTCCCCGGCACCAAGTGAGCTCATTTCCCCTTTTAGGAAAACAAAAAATAACATGATCTTATGTGACTCGAGTCTTATTAAAACTTCCTCTCATGCAGAATTCATTGCACGTACATGGGGGGCTACATATCCAAGGAAATATTGGGGTCATCTTATCCTGGTACAATATATGATGCTTCCAGCTTGGAGAATTTCAGTTTTCCGGGCGGTCCTCCAAATGTATTAGGTCGTTGTTTTGTTGAGGTAAAACCAAATTTCAATCTGTTCAGCCACCTATTCATCTTAAACCAGTTGTTAATGATCTATAACTTCTCAATGTAGGTGGAAAATGGTTTTAAGGGAAACAGTTTCCCTGTCATAATCGCAGATGCTACCATCTGTGGAGAGCTACGGACGCTTGAGTTTGAAATCGAGGAAGATTTACAAACCGGAGATATCATTTCAGAAGTCCATAATAGGCAGCCGAGTACTAGAGAAGACGCCATACACTTTTTAAATGAACTCGGATGGCTGTTTCAAATGAATGGCTGTTCATCAAATCTGATTTTCCCCGAGTTCTCCATGACCAGATTCAAGTTCCTTTTCACATTCTCAGTTGAAAGGGACTGGTCAGCCATAGTTAAAAAGCTTCTGGATTTGCTAGCGGAAAGAAATTCTGGGCTATCGAAAGAATCAACGGAAGCACTGTTGGAAACCCAGCTCTTGAGCAGAGCTGTGAAGAGGAAGTGCAAGAAAATGGTGGATGTGCTCCTCCACTATTCTGTAAGCAGTAGCAGTGGCGCTTCCAAGACGTATCTTTTCCCCCCAAATCTAGTGGGGCCTGGGGGAATCACCCCTCTACATCTGGCTGCATCAACGCAAGACTCTGAGGATATCATAGATGCATTAACCGACGATCCACAAGAGGTAATGTGAAGTCAAAATACCTTCTTTTTTTTTTGGGTGGGGGGGTGGGGGACCTCCAACAATTGTTTTGCATTATTGATAGATCCCCATTGTATTTAGCTTTTCCCACCCATGGTTAGGTTTACGTTTGTGTTATTTCAGTATTTGTAAATCCTTTGTTGATAATTCATTTTTCTGGTTTTTTTTTTCCACTGAAACTATCACAGATCGGATTGAACTGTTGGAGTACGACATTAGATGAAAACAATCAGTCACCATACGCTTATGCGAAGATGAGAAACAACCACTCCTACAACAGACTAGTGGCCAGGAAGCTCATGAACAGGAGAAGTGGCCAAGTCTCAATAACGATTCGAAACGATGAAATCTCAACAGACCCATCTTGGTCAGCAATGCAGGTAGACGAGCGCAACAACAACGATAATCCACGCATGCATTCATGCACCCAATGCAAGGTGATTGACATGAGAAGGACCAAGCGGAGAATGCTCCAAGGCCCGGTGCTGCTCCACCGGCCTTACATCCACTCAATGCTTGCCATTGCCGCCGTCTGCGTCTGCGTCTGTCTTTTCTTACGTGGTGCGCCTTATATCGGCTGCATCGACCCCTTCAGGTGGGAGAAACTCGACTTCGGCCCGAAGTAGTTCAGAAAATATTTTTTTTAACATGACAAACCTATACTGCCTCACAATGGGCACTTGTAATTCTGGGAGGTTTAAGACTTTGAGCTAAAGAAGGCTTAAAGGAGGCCAGAAACAAAAGGGCCAGAAATGGAGGATGTCAGTTCATAAGGTTCCAAAAGCAAGCATCAGCAGATACCCAGAGAGATACTGTTTTTATAGATATAGATATATATTTTCCTTTTATATTTTACTTACATGCAGTATGTTATTTTGTTCTTATAAATTATGTTGTTTTGAAATTTTAATATTTTTTGTTTTACTTTTGGGGGAGGGGAGGATTTGATGGATCCTGCGAGTGTAAAATTCAGATTATATAGTGGTATTACATATACTTTGAAATTAATCATTAGTTTATGGGTAAAATGCGTTTGGGCCCTGAAGTTTTATAAACTTGCGTAAACCTCTTATAGTTCAAAAACATGTAATTACACCCTTAGTTATTAGATTTTTCATTAAGATGATAAAAGTATAATTTTATCTTTTTAATTAAATTTTTATCGTTTTTTGGTGGGTTGTTTTAACCTTTTAATTAATTATTTTGTGATTAATTCTTATAAAAAAATGTGCCTAACGCATTAAAAAATTAATTATTGAATAAGTTAATATTCATATAGCATATCTAAAATTAATTAATTGATTTTGATGCAAATATTTAGATAATTAAGAAGTAAAACAATAATTTTAAATTACTTTTATATCATTTTAACAAAAACTTAAAATGACATAAGTTGTAAGGGCATATTTTTTAATTTTAGGGGGGTTTTACGTAGATTTCAAACAGTTTCAGGGCCAAATGCAGCATTTTACCCTTATTTTACTTTTCGGTTCTTTTAAGTTTGGTCGGTTGTTTTAGTGGACGTTATTATGTAACGGTCATAGTTCGTTGGGCCTTGGCGGGAGATGAGGTCATCGCTTACGCAAGAGCAGACACGTGTACCGGACAAGTCGGTGGTGGGTGCGTATATGTGGGGTGGGTTAACAAAAAAAGGGTACAAAGTGGTGGGTGGTGAGGATCACGCGTTGAATAAAAAAAGAGACGTGACAGCCGTTCGATCCGTACTGTCGATGAGCTGTATCACGTGTCGCGTGTACTTGCGTGATGTGGTATTGTTTTGGGACCCACCACATCATGAAGATTCTACGTAATATATAAAATTAAAAATATATATTTTTTAAGAAAATATATATTTTATTTTATATAATGTATGTATTTCAATTAAAAAATATTTTTTTAAAAAAAAAGTAGTATGAATTGTAAATGAGACTATACAAAAGGTTCGAACATTATTTTCTATTATTTTCATGCAGTTCTCAACACCCATGGGTCTGTTGGACCGCTACCTTCTTCGTCCAGATCGGGTAGACAACCTCAAATATGTGAAAATCAACGGCGGTGAGGGATTGTTAGATGAAGGGTGGATATAGGTGGTGGCGCAAGTGGACTGCCAAAGCGCAATCAGCCTTCCCTAAATACTGACATTTGGAGACCACTAGTACTCGTGAAGATCAAAGTATTTTTATGGTTGTTTTTTTAGGAACGACTTCTTATTTGTTTGCATATTTAGTTTTCTGATTTTCTCTATTTCTCCCCTCCTCCGTCACCATTCCTTTTGAGAGTTTGTAATTCGATGAACAGCAATGAAATCGGGTAATAAATATCTACATTTCTTTTAAAAACCCTGAAAATATGTATATTCATATAACCCCTGAAAAATTGCAAATAAACATATCGACCACTTATTTTTCTGAATATCCATATAACCCCCTGAAAATATGCATTTAATTCATATTACCCCCTACTGTTACCTAGTTATATAAATATTCAAAAAAATGAGGGGTTAATATGGATATTCACAAAATTTAAAATGGGTATATTGGTGAAAGAGGGGTGGATATTGATATAAGTAAACTTTCAAGGGGCTATATTCATTCAATGTCCTTTCTAGTGGGCCTGAACCCGTGGACGGGTCACGGCCTGGTCTGTTTAACCCAGCGGGCCAGCCCGGCCCGAGCCCGCTGGCCAGGAATTAGCTCACGTGCCTAGGCCTGTTCCGAGCTTGGACTGGGATTCATGCTTGCTCCGGCCTAGCCCGGCCCGAATTGGATCATTATTTTTACATATTTTAATTTTATTAATTTATTTATTTTATTTGTTATTTATCTTTGTTTGTTACTATTTTTTGGGGTTTATTTCCATGGGAATTACTTCCATAAAAAATTATGTTTCTAAAAATATGGAGCCCCATTTTTTTCATTTGCCTAATCCTCCAACTAATTTATCCGTTTTTATTTATTTATATTATTTTTTTATATACTTGAGCTGCTATTGTTTTAGGTGTTTGGATAGACATATAAACAATTCTGGGGCTTGTAACTATTATGAAAATAGATTGATAACTATACCAATTAAATAAGTGATTTTTTTATTTGATTGTGTTCTTAATTATTCTTGTTAGAAAAGTTAAAATATAGTTTTTGTTATTTGGTAAATTGTAAATAAGATGTGAAGAAGATATGAATAAAATTTTATAAAAAATGAAAAAATAATTTGACCTGTAAGCCCCATAATTTCTAGGAAGTGGTGACAATTAATTTAACAATGTGATATATTTATACTAGTGAAATGGATTGGGTAGAATACCACAATTTTAGAGAGATCTAGAATGCAAAAAATAATTTATTCTCACATATCCATTCATTTCTTTCAAATTAAACAAACAATTTTTTTTTTTTTTTACTTCTCCCTAACTCCCTCTTATTCTCTCCCTTATTTTCCTACCCAAACATCCCATTAGTTGTTTTTAGACTTCTATTTTGTAAGAAAATCTCCATACAACACCCCCTTATAGACCTCATATATCGTCTAAATTAACATTCTAATGATGATTAAAAAAAAACACTTCATCAACGTAAACACCTAAGCAACTCAACCAACCGTGATCATACAATCCCAAAAATAATGCATTTGATACCCTTCATCTGTACAAGAACCCACACACACCTCTCTAGGATTCTCCATGTATCACAAACTATATACTATATATCCAATGTATTGTTTTATAGTGTGCCACACAACACTAGGCCACACTCCCTCACAATGGCCTCCTCCCCAACTGAGAAGGCACGCGCAGACCACAAGTTCGACGTGCTGGCGGTGGCCGAGGCCGATCCCGGCCGGCCCGACCGGACCGGGAGGGCGCAGTGGCTCTCTCTTGGTGCCAACGACGGCCTCCTCTCCACCGTCTCTCTCATCCCCAACGCAGTGGCTGAGCAACGGACCCGGCCATCGCGGGCGGGCGCTTGTAGCATGGCCCTAGGCGAGTTCGTGTCAGTGTCGACCCAGCGAGACATAGAAGTTCGACATCAGAAGGTGTTGAATAGATTGTAATATATATATATATATATATATATATATATATATATATATATATATATATATATATATATATATATATGAAACGATTAGGTGCGGCAGACGGCAGGTGCGGCAGCGACATGGGCCGTCCGATCACGGGTCCATCGCATCAACGACGGTCAATGTAAATCGCACCCGACCGTCCGATCCGACCGTCGGATGCGATGGACCCGTGATCGCTGCCGCACCCGCCGTTCCGCACCCGTCCCTATATATATATATATATATATATATATATATATATATATATATATATATAGGGATGTTCACCGGTGCGGTGCGCGATCACGCATGGGTCCATACGGTCGGGTGCGATTCACGTCGACCGTTGGATGCGATGGACCCGCGAGCGGTCCACGTCGCAAACCGCACCGACCGCAAACCGCACCTATATATATATATATATATATATATATATATATATATATATATATATATATATTATATATATATAGGAATGATACGGTGCGCGACGTGCGGTCGTGCGCGATATATCGCGGGTCCATATCGGACGGTCGGGGGCGATTCATTTCGACCGTTGGATGCGATATCCGCGATCGGACGAACGACGTCGTTCCCGCACGACCGCACGTCCCGCATATATCATCCGACTATATATATATATATATATAACCGATTAGGTGGCGAACGGCGGGTAGCGATACGCGCCAGCGAGACATAGAAGTGTAGAAGGTGTTGAATCTGCGGCGAACGGCGGGTCACGATCACGGGTTTTAACGTCGACCGTTGGATGCGATGGACCCGCGATGGATCACGGCCGCACCTAATAATTTTCATATATATATATATATATATAGGGAACTTGAGAACGGCGGGTTACGGGCCGTTACGGGTCCAGCACACGGTCGGGTGTGATTCATACCGTTGGATGCGATGACCCGCGATACGGCCCATCGCGGCTATACCTGCCGTTCACCGCACCTAATCGCGAGCGTGTGTGTGTGTATATATATATATATAGGTGTGCGGCGGACGGCATGCGGCTGCGACATCCGTCCGAACGGGTCCAATTTTATCGCATGACCGTACGATGGACGTGATCGCTGCCGCACCCGCCGTTCGCCGCATGTAATCAGAAATATATATATATATATCTTTTAGTTTGATTCTTCACCTTTTAAGACACTTGATTTTAAGCACAATTTTTTATTTTTCAAAATTTTATTGTACCGTGAATACAGAAAGTTTGAAAAGACAATTTTTTTTTTATTTAAAACAGTTTTTGAGAATTTTAGATTCTTAAAAATCATTTTTTATTCTTCAAAGTTGTTTTCTGATTTTGTCGAAAGAGCGGTTGAAAATAAATTTGGATTAAATAACAATTCTATAAAAATAGAATCTCTAAATATTGTCAAAACTAACTAGCATTTTAAAAATGAGTTGAAAATTTTTATTTATAGCAGCTTGTAAAAATAAGTTTTTAGTAAGTATACTTTTGTCTAAAAATTGTCTTTTACTTTGGAACCATTGCAAGTGTTTATAAACAAATTTGAATAAAATATTATTTTTTATAAGTAGAATCTCAAAAAATTGAACTCATTTCCAAATGCAATATTTAAGACGAACTTGAACAGGAGGAGGAGGAAGTGGTGCTGCCTAATCCAGTGAAGGCGGCAGCGGCGTCGGGTTTTGCGTTCTTGATGGGGTCCGTGGTCCCATTGCTAGCAACAACGTTTATCATTGATGGTCGGTGGTGGATGATAGCGGTGGTGGTGGTGACATCGGTGGTGTTGGCTGTGTTCGGTGGCGGCGGGGCTTACCTTGGAGGGTCGAGGGTGGCAGTGTCGGCATTGCGGGTTCTCGTCGGAGGGTGGATCGCCATGGGGGCCACTTATTTCTTGCTTAAGAACTTTAACAAGGATGATTAAAAAAAACATATTAGTTACTTTGAATTGTCCTAGTGGAATTAGCATAATGAAAATGATGGTGCATGATATTATCCAGTTATTGTCCTATTGCCAAATGATATTAATATTAGAAACAAATACTCTTATAATTTGTGGTCACTTTTATAGTTTTAATATGTTTTGAAAAAAATATTAAAAACAATCATTTTACAATCTCTTTTGCTATCTCAATACTTCTTTGAACTATACATTTTATTTTCCCAATACACTCATCTAATCTTGATGACAATGCATGAAGCCCACATCCAAGGAAAATCATACCATTAAATCCATCTATTATGTAATACATATATATACAAATTGAGGAGCCGCAGAGGATCCTAAAGATGAGGGAAGGATTAAAGAAAGAGAGTAAAAAAATGAATAATTAAAACAAAGATAAAAATGTTATTTTCAAACTGTTACAAGACACTGCTGTTAGCTCACATTTTTTTGACAATAAATGACTGCAGGACCCAACTGAAATATCAATAGAAATTATGCTATGTGCACATAAAATCTTTTTTTTTTTTTCTGAGAATTTTTTTTTCATTGAGGAGTTGAACCATCAAGATGAACTTCCAAGAGCAGAACTGTTTGTTGACATAGAAGCTAGATCCAATTCTTCATCTGAGTCTATCACATTTTCATAGTCGTAATACGCGTTTGCCTGCAATGGAGACATGACTAGGTTTTTCAGGCTTGAAGAAACCAGTGATACAGAAGATGTCCAACCACAATATAGAATGGGTGTTGAAACACTCACCCTTCAAACATTTCTGCAGATGTCATATCACCTACGCAGTATATGAAAATTCTAATATACTCTACTATGTAGAGTTATAAACATATACATTCAATTCATTCAAGTATGTACTTTGTGAAAACATTTTCTTCATTAGATAAGTATATACTTCAAATGGTCTGCAAAAGGGACTACAAGAATGACTTACATTTTCCTATAGAAATACATGCACAACAAAAGGTATGCAGAAATCTTGGTGTGTACTAAATACATAATCACAAGTATTTCAAAAGGTTTCATTTATCGTGTGGGCTTCAAACAAACCAGAGTGGTCGCGCCATTAATGGAATTTCTAGCTAGAAATTTTTCATTTTAATTTTATAGTCCATCTTACCAACTTCTGAGGGTGCTCTTTTTATTCGGTGTTGAACAAGTACCAAATTCTTTCAGAAATTAGTATAAAGTCAGACGCTAATAATATTGGCTAAGAGCAATACATATCACATATTTTTTACAACAAAAAAACGAGAACCAAGCATCAAAGATGCAACCAGTTCTTTTTTTTTAATGACAGGTGCAGCTGATCCTGCATACAACAACATGGTGTCATAGATATGCAAGTTGATTGCTATGACCTTTTTTTTAACATGAACCATTAAAATCACCATGCTTCGACTTGCAGACAAGGTGAAGTACAAAAACCTAATGTTCTAATACTTTCAGAAAGATCTCTGATAGCTTCAACTGTGTTGCAGAATGGCATTCATTGGCACTTTTGACTTATCAATGAGCTATACATGCCCACATAAAAAAAATTAAGTATACAAGCAAATCATATTATAATACTGGGTAAGAAGAGACAACATACCTTCGGCCTCGGGGTAATTGCTTCAAAACTGTGGAAAATTGGGGTAGCATAATCAGGGGGCTGCAGCACAATATAAGCCCCCTTGTTTTTATATCTATCCTCTGTAGCCTGCATGGAAAGATGAGAGAGAAGTCAAACAAAAGTCTATTTGTACACTGCAACATGTCAAATACTAAATGCGGGCATTATCAATATAGTGCATCTATATATCCATATGTACACTAGCAGAAGTTATGGATGGAGAACTTTAAGAACCTGAAACTGGGGATAATCCGGAGCGCTGAACAGAGTGATCAACTTTCCTGGTTCAACCACATGATCAACTGAATACCCCTCCTGCACTCCTGTAAGACCAGGTCGTTTTTCCCTTGCATCAGGGCCTTCATGTGACCTAATTATCAACTGTAGTTCAGCCAATATGTCATCTTTCACAATTAGTATCATAACAGCATTTGATGTGCTTGACAATGTAACAATTTTCATGTGTTAGTCAAATGATCACGTTGATCAAAATGAATGTTATGGTATGGAGAACCAATTTTAAACATTTCACAGTTCATCTCATGGAAAATAGCCAGACAGTGTGTCAGACAAAATTACACTCTTTGCATTTTATTTACTGGTGTAGCATAAAGTTCCTCAAATAATGCCTATAGTTCAAGCAATGAAGGTAAGAAGAAGCCAAAAAAACTGAGTTTTTCATTGACACTTTGTCTTTGGGCAGTCAATCCTAATAAAAGAACAGATTAAATATAAATCTTAAAGATGTGTTTGTTTGATTGTAAATTAACATCCAAATACAAATATGATCTCCGAATACATTCTGCCACACACTCCACCACCATATAAAAGATCACAGAGAAGGATGCGTAATATCATTATATATGAGTGGCGACCAAGTCAACTTAGTCATCATGCATATGTTCATATACTTTGTCATCATGCATATGAGAACCATGGAATCCATGACTAAGGTTAATTTGGTTCTGCCAGAAAGAAATTTAGCTCCTTTGCTGAGTGTTGGAACATTTAATTACAAAGAAACAGACGTCTCTTTGGGAAACAAATCATGCTGTTTAATAAGGTGGCCTCTTCAGTAGGAAACCCGTCCGAGGGTGAATTTAATTTTCCTTCCTTTATTATATGGCATCATGAATTTCTTTGAATATGGAGTTTTTTGTTGCCTGCCTTTCATAGGTTATGACCTTGGAAGACAACAACTATCTTATTGCAGTTTTGATTTTTGAAGCATAACAATGTGTAATCCATCTTTTTATTGTTCGATATGTAAGCGGTGGGATTGAACCCAAGACATCATGGATGAAAATTTTATTGTCAACCATTGAGCTATGGTTTTGGTAATTGCAAATTTAAATTATGTAAAAGCAAAATAATGTATAATCTACCTTATGCAAGAAATTATGACCCTACACAGACAAAGAAAAATAAAGAAGTAAGAAATAGTGCACAACTAGACATCAGGCTAACAGTCCTCACCTTGAGATGGTATTTTTTGAGGAACTCTGCTGTACAATTGGGGCCAAACAACAAGCCAATGCCCCTCTCTTCATTTGGGGAGAGACCTGGAGATGCTGAAGGATCTGACCATAAAACATCCCCAGGTATCAAATTCGATCCTTCCCAAGGGGGGTCAAGGACCATTCGTCTCGCCTTTGATAACTCCTCCAAGGATCCAAGTGCTAGAGGCTTTACGTCTGCATTTACAATAACTTTGCGGCCCTTCTTACCTTTCGACCTCTTTGATGATACAACTGGCATAGTCCTGAAAAGTCCTCCATGAGCCGTGAAGACGGAACCAGCGATGATAGAGGCCAGCGGAAGCTCTTCAAAGCACCTTAGGCATTTTCTATATACAGACTTTCCTTGATCTCCATATTTAGCCAACACTTCTTGTTCAAAGCCATAGACAGAAGTGCAATACTTCGATTCATGGTTACCACGAAGGAGGAATACCCTGTTTGGCAAGTATATCTGCAAAAAAAAAAAAAAAAAAAAACAAGGGAAGAGGAAGATTATATCAAGCCCACATAAAGTACAAAGCCATATCTAGTAAACAAGAAGTTCATGCATCCTTCTCTCAAAACAAGGATGGCTATGAAGAACATGTCAGAGAAACAAAATGACTTGTTTGACTGTTTTTCTCCATCAATCCTCCATTGATGAAGCTAAATTTCTCAGAAGCCATTTGGTTAGAAAAAATAAACCTCACCATGAAGTCCGAGGCAGATTCCATAATAACCGACTTTGAACTTTCTTGATATGCATATAATAATGTTAAATTTTTTCAAGTACTTGCTTATATATAAGTTTAGAAAACCATAAATGTGTATTATCTAGCAAGCTTATACAATAGCCAGTTATCAATTTGAATAGTGAAATATGTCCATGTAAATGTCACATAAGCTTCAAGAGTCCACAATCTTATAAATAGATGGCACAACAACCAATTAACCTCAAATGGTAATTATATGAAGCTAAGCTAACAGGGGTAAGGAGTTAATTTATTTATTCTAATAGCTAATAAAATTTGCTTATATGGCATTTGCATTGTCCCACAATTATCAACTTGCAAGAAAATTGTTCTACCATACGCTTTAATGATTAAAAACACTAGCAAAGATTACTACACTTCCATGGAACTTCATTCTGACCTATACATAGGGAATGCTGAATTGCAAATTTTCATTTTTCAGCTCAACCAAAGATGAAATATCTAAAAGAGAAATGCAGCTTACTCATATAAGATCTTTATAAAGCATAACATGAAACTACAAATCATCAAAGACACTCATCACCTAATCCATACAATCATATATTGGGTTCTAAAAATTAAACACATGCATGCCCATATTCCAGCTAAAAGAGATCTATAATGAACCCAAAAAAAAGTACCCAAAAATCAAATCTTTGAATCAAACAAAGAAGACCCATTTCATAAAATCAGCTCCAAATCAAAATCTCACCTTCCAAGCCAACAACAGCACAAAAGTCTCAAGACCCCAAGCCCCTCTATCGACGTAATCCCCATTGAAGACGAAGAACCTCCGCTCGGAGGGAAACCCGGCATCACCCAACAAGAAGATCACGTCATGGAGTTGCCCATGGACGTCGCCGACGACGACGACCTCCGAGCCTTCGCCGTCGGTCCCGCGGGGATCGACGGCCACGCAATTGGGTTCTCTGTGGAGAAGGTTCGAGGCGGCCAATACGAGGCCGTTGAAGGCGGGGAAGGGGAGGACGGACGGGAATTCCGAGGCGGGGAGGTTGCGTGACGACCAGTCGAAGGCGGAGGTGAGGCGGCGGAGGAAATCGGCGGTCAAGGCGCCGTCTTTGGGCCATGTGAGTGGCAGATCCGGAGGTGGGTCTGTGGTCGGAAGAATGGAAGGTGAAGGAGAGTCATCTGCCAAAGAATCCATTTATTTATTTATTTTTATTTTTTTAGGGATGGACGGAAACTCTGGGAGAGTGAATAGGATCTGCAAATCTTTGAATTCTATGGAGGAATCAAATAGAAAATCATTCCATTTTTGTCCCCCTTGGGTTCCATGGCAAGTTGACCTATAAGTGAAATGTTGTTTTCATCAAAACATTTTATGCAATCACAATTATGTGTTCGGATCCTCTCTGTGGTTTTATCACATTGATCATGTGTAACAACCAATAAAAAGTTACAATAATGTAGGAGGTGAGAAAATGTAAAAAAAAGTAAACATAATAATGCGATAGACTTTTATTGGCAATGAGATCGGGTTAGGTCCAACTCTTTTGATAAGGGGTTCGAGACCGTCCGATCTACTTATTTTGTTGTGATTGAGATGTTTTATAAGATTTTAAAACTAAACATAAAATACAATTAAATTTTAAATTTTTTTTAGGATTCAATTAATTTCTTGTGTTTTAAAATTATAAGATCGGACAGTCACGAATATATAGGACCATGAAATTGTCTCATGCTTATTAGACTTAGCTTCATCCCATTGATAAGAGTCTATTAAAATAATAAATATAATTGTTTGTACTGTTTATGTGTCATATTGTTATTGTTAGTGGTTAACACAGCAGATCCAAACTCCACAATTCTACTGTTCCATTCTCTAAAACTAATACATCGGGCTAATTCTAATCCCAAAATGAGAATTTGCTTTCATGAATGCAAAATGAGAAATCTATTTTTTTTAGAAATTTAGTTTTGATAAATCATGTAGAAAGAAAATTTTAACTTAAAATGTTTAAGATTGAACAAAAAATGAATGATTCATAAAACAATTTTTATTGGTGTTTCAGAAGGCCAAAGAGAACGAACGAAATAGACCTTGTACGAGTTTTGGTCCATGAAGAAAAATGAGTGAAAGAAAGTTTTATTTTAACTTTGACTACTGAAAAAAATTGGTGTTTGTGTCACTAATAAGAATAAAATAACTTTCCTTCATTTTTATTGCTTCTTTTGACTTATTAAAAGAGGATAAAATCTTTTTTTATCTGGTCTTCTAAATATCTAATTTGAATCTGACTCATTCTAGTCCGATAAAGATATGAGACAAGTTTGAAATTCAAGTGAAAAACCCACCCTACCATGTCTACCATTTGTAAATCAATTATATCTTTCAAAATTAATATAATACATAAATAAAATCAATCTATTATATTATTATTGTTATAATTGGTAAAATACATAAACATGTACTAAGTAAATATTATATAATATAACAAATACAAATAATTATTTACTTTATAAGTTGAAAAAATTAATTTTTTTTAAAAAATTGGGATTCTTAAACAAATTCCATTTTAAATGGGATGAGATGGGATGGGTTTAAGTTTTTTAAAATTCCGTTGGAACAAATTTGAGATGGAATAATCAAATCTATCACAAATTTGAAACGAGATTTTGTTAGCGTGAGATTTTATTAACGTGTTTAATCCCTAACTCTCCCCATAGCCATCGCTATGAAAGTAAAGGAAAAATATTATTTTAACACTTTTCTTTCACATGCATAAACAATTATTGTTAATGTTTACCACGTTCCATCACCTGCACAAACAACAGAAAAAAAAATTATTGTTATTTTAACACTTTTCTTTCACATGCATAAACAATTATTGTTAATGTTTACCACATTCCATCACCTGCACAAACAACAGAAAAAAAAATTCTTTTTCCAAATAGATTTTTTTTTTAACTCTGTTCCAAGTCCCCTGATCTCCCATGTAAAATTGCACAAAAGCACACCCTAAAAAATAAATCCCATAGTCACCCTTCATCATCAACCCACAAAGACACAAAAGTACACTTTTTGCTCTGAATTGCTCATTTTCCAAAAACAGAGACTGCATGATGTGGATGGACATTGCAAGAGTCCAAGCCGAGAAGCAATTGAAATCCAATGTTTCAAATTCAAATGTGGACACAAAGCCTTTCCCCCCTCCAGTGGACACAATGCCACCACCACATATGCATTGTCAAACTTCCACAACAGATTTTTTTTTGTTTGGTAAATAGCCCATTGGGCTCCACAACAGATTTTTTTGGTTTGATATTTCTCCTCCTGTAACTCCTGTTGTTTCTCCTACTGATGAACTATGCACACCAAAACCTGCTCTGTTCACTCATGTCTGTAGGTCCCCAAACCATGACCCCCGGCCGGAGAAAAGGCGGCGTCAATGCACACGTGTCCGGCCGGCGGCATATAAGCTCCCATTATATATGATTTAATACATACCTAATTAAGGCATAAAATAACACATTAAATTAGTGGTTGATGGACAACCTTAGCTGACTTTGACACCTAAACTATTCCTTCCCTTTTGTCTAACTTTTGGGCCACATCAACATCCAAACCACTAATGTATGTTCCATAATTTTGTAGCATTAGAGTGGATTCTACTAATCACTTTATGTGTTAGGAAAAGTAGGAAGAACAGAACTTAATATAACATGAAAACAAAATGGTTGTTAACATTTTTGATAGAAGAGAAATCTGTTCTCTTGGTTGAAAGACAAAGTAGCCCTTGAGAAGGACTGAAATTCCAAGAATGATTTAATTAGGATTTACTCTTAACATGGTACTAATGGAGACAACATTAATAAACTTCACATGGTATCAATATAACATGCATTTACTTGTCACCAATCCCACCATAACCATGGGAAAAGATGAAATAATTAATTAAATTATAAAACCTGTCGCACACTATTATCTCATCTAATAACTACTTTTAAAGTATTATTAGATGTCTTACACTCTAGCAGAAGAAGGGGTTGTTCTTTAAGACACAAAGAAGAAGGTCTAATATGAGTTGCTTTGTGAGAAATGAATGGTGTGAGGAGAGTGACTGAGAAATATTGTATTACAATTACTTGTTAACAGTTAATCAACCCTTAGACAAACTGTCAAACCACATAAAATCTGGAACAAATCCAATTTATTGTTTTCTTATCAGGGTAAGTTTTTTTTCCACTTGAGGGGCACTTTTGTCATAAGAGTAGAATTAACAAATAAATAAAAAATGTTAAAGACAAAAATACATGGACAAACTTAGATTCCTTGACTACATGGACAAATGACAAACCATCTTTTTCTTTGTACATGATTTCAATGTCTCAAGTACACAAACCAGGCTACAATTTTCTATGCCCATCCACCTAAAATCCTTATACTAACCCACAAAATAAACTATTCACATTGAATAGTAAAATCAACCCTCCTCACCCCCCCCCCCCCCCCCCCACATCAATACAAGAACTCCTATATATATACATAGTTCTTAAGAAAAATACATGTGTTTGTGGCTTCCAAATCTCATGCAATGACTCAAACCATCAGCTGCACAGGCCTCCGCCGGATGAAAGGTTTCCGGCTGAGCTCTGGCCGGTTTTCAGTTCGAAAGCTTTGGGTGAGGTGGTTCAATCTCATCAGTCTCTTGAGGAGGTGGAGGTCATGTTGTGATCAGGCTCTGAAGTCACTGAAGATAAACATCAAGCATAACCAAATCTTCACCAGCAAGAGAAGTCGTCGCCGGAGAGGCGTCCGGGGAGGACCCGGGGCCGAGAGGATGTGCAGGCGATCGAATTCATTCTACGCTGAAGCGATCTTGGATTGCTTGGAGTTCATCAAGAGGTCCTCCATTTCCATGGATGAAGTTGAGTCTCAAAGAGAATGAATTTTGAATTATGAATGAATTCAAATTTTATTTTTTGGGAGAGTTGGTTTTATTGAATCTTCTTCTGTATATACTTTGCAATTGAGAAGTTTGTGAATAAAAATTTCAGTTTGTTTTGGTTTGAATCTTCATCTACTAGTACTAGTTGGTTTGGTTTTGTGTTTATGCATCTTTTGATTAGTTAAAATTTAAAGCCAAAAATTATTGTTTTAGAGTTCCTGTCAAAATTGATCAACATGGTTGACATATTCAATTAAAGTCTAATTTGGCCGGCCTGGATCATTATCAATTCCCATTCAAACTTTCATTTTTTTCCCATGTATCTAATACATAGTGTACCCCTAAAATATCATGTTTTGACAAAATATTGATTTTGATATCTTGCTTACTGCAATATCCTTCAAAAGAATTTAAGTTGTATTTAAATGTTATGTTCATTTGATGAGTATTCATGTACAACTTAAAATACATATTTATGACGACTAAAAGATATTTGTACACTAACTTAAAAGTTTTTGAAAGATAATAGTCAGGAAATAGGATCTTAATGGGGGTAGTTGGATAAAATGGAGCATTTTTAGGGGTATTTATGCAAATAGCCAAGAATCAATTGACAAAAAAAACAATTTTTTTTTATGATATTGATTTTAGATTATAAATTCATTGTATTAAAACATTTGCCTAGATTGAAACATCCGAACAAAACAACACAATTGATTGAAAGATGTTTTCAATTAGGACTGGCTTTGCCGACCAAATTGATATAATAATCATCTGTCCTCTCTATGAAACCCACTTGATGTCTATGAAACCCACTTGATGTCTATTTCGATTTGATAGATAAGATCAAAATGAATGTCGGCTTAAAAAATTAGAACTAGAATTGATTAAATTATTTTCATAATTTGTGACATTTTTAATAGGCTTAAACTGTCTTGAGCAGATTAAGAAGTTTTGAGCAAGACAATCACTAATCTATGGGATCCATGATTGATTTAACAAACATATAGTTGGTCTAACAAAAAATAATAATAATGAGATTGAACATTTTTATGTAGCCCTTGACACACACACACAATGCATGAACATTTTTTACTTTCTTAAAATTAGGAATTCATAGTTAATGATTAACAATAAAATTTATAATGATGACATTTTCAGTTGAAAATTATAATTAAATTGAGACTTTCAATCATTGATAACAAAATTTATGATTCCGAGGTCATAGTTTTAAATCAAAGTGATTATTTGACCCTCAGATGTAATGTTTACAGCCCTTCCAATTTTATTTTTAAATATATACTCAGGCACTCAACTAATAAAATATATTCTTTTATAAAAAAAAATTAATATTCAAACGAATTGAATTATATATATTCGTAATAACATATAAAAATAATGAGTCATGTGAGAGTGAAGGGATCACCAAAGAATTACAACAGTAAATGACACACTTATCTATTACTTCCCTATTGAAGAGAAAGTGATCCACCTTTTTCTTTTTCATTTTCATTTTTACCCTCCCATAAATTTAAAATTATTTGTATCCTATTTATTCAACATTTAAGATTTCAAATTAGATTTAGATCATAAATATAATTTAAGATGGAAAAAGCCAATTTTTAAAAAAATTAGAAATACCTAAATCAACTATTTTTTAAAATTATATTTAAAAAAGTTGTGTTTCACAATTTTAGAAAGTACAATGATTTGATACCCGATGTTATTTATTATTTAAATATCATCACATATATTTAATTATTTAAAACCCTAATTAAAAAAATAAATAATAATTTTTTTATTATTTGTGCACGAAATTTATTATTATTCTTTTGCATATCTAAATACAACATTAAGATTGAAATTGTACAAAATTGAAAATTTCATTATAAAATATTTTTTTAGATATTTTAAACATTCTAAAGTCTTTTAGGGTACTTATATATGTTTAATATTATGCAAATAAATCCTTATGTAAGGCATTTATAAAATATAAATAACAAAAAAATTGAAATAAACTTTAAAAAGTTAGGAAAAATCGAAAACAAATCTTGTAAATTTATGAATGACAATTTTGATAATTTTAACATTTATGATAGCCTACTTAAAAAATTTAATAACATGTAAAATCATTGTCAAATAAAAATTATTTCTTATATAAATATTATTTTTAATTAGATGGTGGTTATGAAGAATTTTAAATATGATTAATTAGAGAGAGTTTAAAAATTACATAAGGGTATGTTGATCTTTTTAGTTTTCAAAATTGTGAAATGAGACTTTTTTTTGTATAATTTTTAAAAGAGTTATTTAGTTTCCACCCCTCCTAAAACAAGTCAATTATGAAAAACCCCGTCCAAAACACAATATTATTATAAACCCCCTTTAAATGCTAACTAGATTTGTAAAAAACTCAAATAAGTTATTTTTTGACGGAATATGTTATTAAATGATGGATTGACAATAATACCCTTACTAAAAAGTATCCTAACTTGATGGAAAAAAAACTCTTTCATTAACCTAAACCCCTTTCTGTTAATTTTTTTTTAGAGTACTAATTTCTTTTTGTTTTGTTGGCTGTCGGGTTTTACAAATCCATTTAACATTTAAAATGGGTTTATAATGATATTGTGTTTTATAATTTTTTTTATAATAATTTTCCTATTTTAGGAGGGGTAGAAACTAAATAACATTTTTTTCTATCAAGTTAGGGTTTTTTAGTCAGGGTATTATTGTCAATCCATCATTTAATAATATACTCCGTCAAAAAATAACTCATTTGAATTTTTTACAAATCCAGTTAACATTTAAAGGGGGTTTATAATCATATTGTGTTTTAGAAGGGGCTTTTAATAATTTGACTGTTTTAGGAGGGGTGGAAACTAAATAACTTTTTTTTAAATGAATGATTTTGATATTCTAACTTTTAGAAGATTGTTTGGATATTTTTCCTTTTAAGATTTCAAGATCTAATTATAATAAATCATATCGCTATATTCAAAATATTTTTTTGCTTTCAAAAGAAATTAATGGTTACATTGAACTAAGATGTGTAAATTTTTTTTTTGGTAATTCTTTGGTGACAATATTTGATTATATTATTTATTTATATATTTTAAATAAATGTATTATTAAATTCACATACATATTAATGTATTATAATTTTTTGTATATTGCATTCATAGAATATGTATAATTACATATTTTTCACGTATGAAGTATCACGTATTTTGAGCATGTTTATATAACTAATATAATTTAAAAAAAATTTAAAACCAGAAATGACTGTCCATAGTGTGTGTAGGACAACGTTTAATTACACGATTGTAAAACTAATTTTTTACGAACACTAGATTTAAAATTGATTTTGTAAAAATTGCTCTCTAAAATAGTTTTTGGATACTATTTATATAAAATTTAACTGTAGAAAGTTTCCTCGATATTTTTATTTGGTTACACTATTGTTAAAAATAGCTTCTACAAACATAAAATTTACACAATTGTACAATCAAGACAGTCATATTTGAAGGTTAAAAAAAAAAAACCAACGTGTAAATGCGATTAAAAATGTAACATTTTTGACCGATGTGAGTCAACGAGTTTTTGTAGCCGAAACTCTCCGATTTTTCAAACTCAAAAAAGATTTCACAGCGAAATAATATAATAAATAATAATAATATAAAAAATTTAAAAAATCGGTGAATGCGCTTCTCCTCCAACCTCTTCACCCTCCTCAAGCGCTCCAAAACCCTAACAACCTCCGCCGCCATGGAATCAGACCCCCCTCGTCCGTCCCCCCTCCGCACCCGCCTCTGCATCATCGGGAGCGGTCCGGCGGCCCACACCGCCGCCATCTAGGCCGCCCGGGCCGAGCTGAAGCCGATCCTCTTCGAGGGCTGGATGGCCAACGACATCGCCGCCGGCGGCCAGCTCACCACCACCACCGACGTCGAGAACTTCGCCGGCTTTCCCGACGGCATCCTCGGCCTCGACCTCATGGACCGCTGCCGCGCCCAGTCCGTCCGATTCGGGACCCAGATCTACTCCGAGACCGTCACGAACGTCGACTTCACGAAGACGCCCTTCACGGTCTCCTCTGACTCGACCGTCGTCGAGGCCGACGCGGTCGTCGTCGCCACTGGCGCCGTCGCCCGCCGCCTCACGTTCCCCGGATCCGTGGAGTACTGGAACCGCGGGATCTCCGCCTGCGCCGTCTGCGACGGCGCCGCCCCGATCTTCCGGCAGAAGCCCCTCGCGGTGATCGGGGGCGGCGACTCCGCCATGGAAGAGGCGAACTTTCTGACGAAATACGGTTCGAGAGTGTTTATTGTTCACCGGAGGGACGCGTTCAGGGCGTCGAAGATCATGCAGGGGCGGGCGATGGCGAATCCGAAGATCGATGTGGTTTGGGATTCGGAGGTGGTGGAGGCTTACGGGGAAGGTGAAAGGGGGCCCCTTGGGGGTTGAAGTTGAGGAATTTGAAGAGTGGGGGGGTTTCGGATTTGAAGGTTTCGGGGCTGTTCTTCGCGATCGGGCATGAGCCCGCCACGAAGTTCTTGGATGGGCAGCTTGAATTGGACTCCGATGGGTATGTTGTGACGAAGCCAGGGACCACGCAGACGAGCGTGAAGGGGGTTTTCGCTGCTGGGGATGTGCAGGACAAGAAGTTCAGGCAGGCCATCACTGCCGCCGGATCAGGTTTGGGAGCTACTTTTCTCTTTCTGGTTATTTAGCTATGTTAAAGTGATTATATTTGGTGATTAGATATGTCATGGTCTCCTGTGCTTGAATTTTGATGTTTGATTAGTTGATGCCATTTGTTTTTATTTTTGATATTTGGATTAATTGTCTGGGTGAACAATGTGGAATGGGTGTCTGTAAATTTTGTTAAGAAAGTATCAATAAAGATGCATGCTAAACATGAAATTCACACACGCACACACATTCCATGTGGCATGCAAACACTCATATTGTCTGTCTGTGGCATGCAACCAATCCTTTTCTCCTTTTGGGATTAATACGAGAATCAATTGTTGGTCTTGTTGCAGCGGGGGTGCTTTTAAGGAACTTAACTATCATGAATGTTTTCTGTTTCTTTTCTTTTTTATATATACTGAACTAATGATTTGTTTTTCCTTCTATCCCTTGTTGAATGATGTCTTGTGGTTCTGATATGGGCTTATACTTATGTATGTATAAGAGCATAAAACTTGATGAGGAGAATTATTAAGCTAGAAGCTTGTGCTTATTACCTTATTTTTGCACAACATCATTAAAGATCAAATTATATTCGGCAGTGTTGGCAACTTGACATAGTGTATTTCCAAATCATACTGAGGGGGTCCTATATTTATGTGAGTTGGAAAGCCTTGATATTCTCTCTGATTATGTCCACTCAAGTGTTTATAGGATAACATACTAAATTCTTGATGGTAGATTAATACCCCTATAACACGCTTCACGTATGCATAGGGGTGTAATGCATTAAGGCTCCGTTTGGTTGCGCGGTTTGGGCAGATTCCGATTTTTGAAAAGCTAGAATCCAAAATCGTGCAGCCAAATGGTGCGGATTCCAGCGGAATCAAAAGCTGGATTCCTTTGAATTTTTTCTCTCGAAATCCATGTTTTTAAAAGCTCAAAAACTGCGATTTTTTGTCGGAATCGATTTTTTAAATTGAAAAACAACTTTCTTTACCAAATATTAAACTCCTTTCAAATATTGATTCCTGAATTAAAAAAAAACATCTTAAAAAAGTCAAGGTCTAAAATCATCTTAAAAACAGCTTTATTTCAAAAGCTACTTTTTAGTCTGTGTTTCCAAACGGACCCTAACTGTTGTACCTCTCTATGGAGTTATATTTAGCAAAGGATTTGTTCTGAATATACATGAATGTTGGCTCTGATTTGTAAATGTCACTCATTTTCTAAATCCTTTATCCAGTACTTGTTCACATAATATAAAGTTTAACATAGGGGTTGCGATCAATGGTTAGTGGGTATGAGCAGCAGTTTCAGACAACATAAATGGTTATTCAGTTGATCTGGTTAGATAGTTAGAAGGGATGTATTGTGCATTTTCTTTGACCCCCTTTTCTCCGTAATTTAATTTATCATTTTTTTTATGATGCATGTCTTGTCACTGTTTATTCAGAAACATGTGTGGTCTGAACATGCTATGCCTCCCAAACCAAATACCACCGCCCCCACCTTCACCAAAAAAGAAAAAGGCACACCCACAATTGATAAAAACAGATTTTCAGCTATAATTGTGCCATTTCTTGAAGAAGTTAAATATGAATGGAGGAGCTCAGATAAATTCAGACCAAAAGAAGTTAAAGATGTAGTCTGTTGTGGCTTGATAATACCATGGTGGGCTTGTTTAGTTTTCTATATTATCTTTATGTGCGGATTGTCGGAAACCACCATGTATTAAATCAATGGAATAACATTGCTAGAAGTTGATTATCGTAAATCATAACCTTATTTGTCTGGGTGTCATCCACTAAAAAATGTAGGAAAAAAACAACATATTTGATAATGTAGTACAACTTCAATTGTGAGCATTTTTTAGTTTCCAAGTTATAGCACGGTTCCTCGCATGCCATTTCCTCTTGATTGGTGAAGTTCTTCCTGATCAGATCATGCAATTAAATATATGTGTCCATTTCCATAACTGTTGATCCTCCTACCAAAGGAGGTGCAATTTGTTAAATTGAATGCCCGAGCCCTAGTTTTTTTTAAAATGAATGTTTGTGTCATCTGCCAAACAATTGGAATCTCTCCATTGCAGTAATTATTCGTCTTGGAACTAATGCCAAATTTATCCAACATTACCATGCAGGGTGCATGGCGGCATTGGAAGCTGAGCATTACCTGCAGGAGATTGGAGCTCAAGAAGGAAAAACCGATTGACTATATCTAGATTCTGCTTTGGACGCCCCTGCGATGCCATCTCTGAAAGCAAGGGCCAATCTTTAGAGCGAAGCGCAGAACAAAGGTCTTGTTGGGAAGCTTTATTATGCATCAGAATCTTCTTATCTTAGCTATATTATTCTTCCATGAAATATTCAAAATGTATGTTATGTGCCCGATTGCCATTTGAATCTTTATTCATACGATATTCAGATTATTATTGCTGATTATTATGGCTGTTTGCCATTAGATGGTAATTTAGTTTCAAGAGAAGATGACGATGGTTCTTCCTGCCTCAAGACATTTGGAGCCTCTCATTTATATTTCTTCAATTTTGAGTTCGGTTTCTAAAGTGGATTTTTTTTTTGGTCAATGCATCTGACTACCTTACCGAATGAAAATAGATTTAGGTAGCCTTTGGTTACACGGAATGTTGATTTTAGAGTTTTATTTCCGTCTCATTTACACTTCACACTCAATACAGATTTTGATCTTTTTTTAAGAGTACATGTTTTGTAAATTAAGAGTCACTGTGGTCACCCATCTATTATTTGTAGGTCTCTAAAAAAATTTTAGTTTTTTTTAAATCTTTAAGGTGGTGAAAAATTATTTTTAAGTCTCTCCAGTCAAATGTTCAAAAATGCCAAAAATGCATTCGCCCAAGTATCTAAAGGAGAAGTACTAACAGTGTACTAAAATAATTGAGTGAAGGGCATTTTTTATATTTTTAAATAACATCCGATTGAAAGGATTTAAAGATAACTTTTCACCGTATTAGGGACTTAAAAAAAACTTGAAAAATTTTAGGGACTTACAGATAAATAGACTGATGAACCTCTGATTAATTTCCCCTTCAAAATGAAATATATACTCTTGTTTATAAATAAAAAATCACATATATTGCTTCTTTTTTTGGTATTAGCCATGCCGTTCTTTGTTTCGAGGCATTTTTTTGCTTATATTAAAATCTATATTACTATATAAAAGTCTCTTAAACCAAAAACCTGCCATTTGACCTTTTTGCCCTTGTCAATTCATTCAATCACATTACAGTTCATCCACATCACTTTAATGACAACCATTTTTTCATTTTACGCTTACATTTCTATTCAATTCCACTAAAATTCATTTACATTATCTTAATTTCATTTATAATATACTATAATACATACATTTCATCATGTAACACATTTATTAACTTATATTTAAAATTAATTATCATAATATTAATAGGATAGTCCTACATTTCTATTCAATCCCATGAAAATCCATTTACAACAATTTAATTTCATTAATAGTTTATTCTAATACATACATTTCATCATGTGACATATTAACTTATAGTTAAATTTGATTATCATATCATAATATTATTAGGATAAGAGGATCCTTCCAGTTTTTCATTTTACCCCCTACAATTTCTATTCAATTCTATGAAAATCATAGTATTATCGTAATATCATCAGGATAATGGAATACATAAAAAATGAAAAGATATTTAAAATATAATCCATTGTTAGAATATATTTTGTACTCTATATTTTTTTTTATTTTTTGTACTCTATATTGATTATATGAAAATTATGTTACCACATATTTGTAAATAAATTCATAATCCTATTTTTATTAATTTAATCTATATTTTATTTTACTATATAAAAGTCTCTTAACAAGAAAAACAAACATTTGATTATTATATACCCC
Source organism: Acorus calamus (assembly GCA_030737845.1). Taxonomy (NCBI): domain Eukaryota; kingdom Viridiplantae; phylum Streptophyta; class Magnoliopsida; order Acorales; family Acoraceae; genus Acorus; species Acorus calamus. Next base: position 342,409 of record CM060867.1, read on the forward strand.
TACTAATCACTCGAAAATATTATGACAACAATCCCTGTGTATTCACACATTTTACTCTAACATTTCTATTCAATTCATTTAATCCCATGACATTCATTCTAAAACTTTCACTCGAAGAATTTACCCCATCCAATTAATAAAATTCCTCCATACCCTTTTTTAATAAATCATTTATCATTTTTAGACCGTTTCACATGAAAACATTATTTTCATTAATTGCTATTAAAACCTTTATATGAAAATTCGTCACTCATCAAATCTAGAAAATACATTATGATCCTAAAATTAAGACCATTCCACTTCCTTCCTGATGTTTTAAATCCTCTCACCTTCTCCTCCTCAATCATCACCATCCCTAATAAAGGTCCGTGGGTCTATCGGCTCTCTCTCTCTTTCTCTCTCTCTCTTTTGCTTTTCGGTTGATTATTCGTTCGTTTATTGATTGGGCTGTGTATTTTTGTTTGTGTGTTTATTTTATAGAATTTTGTGACAAAGTCGGATATATTTTATAGAATTTTTTATTTTACTCTTACATTTCTATTCAATTCCATTAAAATCTATTTACAACATCTTAATTTTATTTATAATTTATTATAATACATACATTTCATCATGTAACATATTTATTAACTTATATTTAAAATTGGTTATCATAATATTAGTAGGATAGTCCTACATTTCTATTCATCTTATGAAAAAATATTTACAACATTTTAATTTCATTCATAGTTTATTCTAATACATACATTTCATCATGTGACATATTAACTTATAGTTAAATTTGGTTATCATATCATAATATTATTAGGATAAGAGGATTCTTTCATTTTTTCATTTTACCCCTCTACATTTCTATTCAATTCCATAAAAATCATAGTATTATCAGGATAATGGAATACGGAAAAAATGAAAGGATATTCAAAATAATCTATTGTTAGAATATATTTTGTACTCTATTTTGATTATATGAAAATTATGTTACCACATATATGTAAATAAATTCATAATCCTATTTTTATTAATTTAATCTAGAGTTTATTTTACTATATAAAAGTCTATTAACAAGAAAAACAAACATTTAATTATTATAATATACCCCTACTAATCACTCAAAAATATTATGACAACAATCCCTTCACACTCATTTAATCCCATGACATTCATTCTAAAACTTTCATCGAAGAATTTACCCCATCCAATTAATAAAATTTCTCTAAACCCTTTCTTAATGAATAATTCATAATTCACACACTGTTTCACACGAAAATATTATTTTAAATTTACCCCATCCAATTTGTTATCCTGGGATAAGTAATGTTAAGATCCATATAATATATGTCCATTTTTAGAAAGTATCATAACAAAAATTCGAGGGACTAAATTAAAATATTATATTATGTGACACACTCAAAATAAGTCCCAGTAAAATATAAAAAATTTGATTTAGTCCTTTTGATGACCAAAATGCTCTTTTTTCCTGAAAATGTTCCTGCTATCATATACTCACTAACGGTATTTTAAAAAAATGGTACAACTCCGTGGAAACTTATAAAAATGAGAAAACGTTTATGTAAAAATCTCCTTAAAATCAACAACAAATCTCGTTAGTGTCTTACAGTAATTTATCAAATAAATTGTAAAAGGGTATTTCAACTACAAATCTGATTAATTTCGATTACAATAGGAACTAAAATAAATATCGTCTAAAAATATTTAGTGATTTTCATAAGTTTTTAGAGAGAGATTGATTTTTCAAAAATAAGGAGTGAGAGCATTTTATAACTTTTAATATGTAGTTAAAATCAACCATGTCCTTTGTTAATTGAGGTGATGGTAGGTACTGAAACGATATTTTTCTAATAACATAGGTATCTGTGGTGATTTTTTTATTTTACATAGGTTAAAACTGATTTAGCTAACTTTACAGGGACCTGTATCGATTTTTTCCAAAATTAGAAAGGTTAATATAAGCCATGTATGTGTATGGTAGTGTGTTCCATCGAATTCAGTTTGTGTTATATGTTTTTCAAATCATATCTAATATATCCTACATTATCTCTAACAAAATTAGTTTTTTTTTAAAAAAAATTCTTACTCCTGTCAATCATATTCTAATTATCATATTTACTTCTATTTTTGTGGTATATTGTCAATCATTTGTGATTATATTTTTTGTATGTATGTTAATAAAAATAAATTCATATTTTTTTAAAATAAATTCATTACATTACCTAATATATCCTACATTATCTCTAACGAAAATGATTTTAAAAAAAATAATTCTTACCTGTGTTACTCATATTCTCATTAGTATATTTACTTGAATTTTTGTGATGTATTTTCAATCATCTGTTATTATCTTTTTTAAATATATTCCCTTCCTGTAATTTTTTAAAAATTTATATATCACACTTTTTTTTTTTTCTATGGTTCACCTTTTCTTTCCTATTTTAAGGGATGACAATAAGTTGGGTTGGGGTCGGGTTTATCATAATTCAAACTTAACCCATCTCCCCAATATTAAATTCCATTCTTGCCCCACCCCACCTCGGGTTTTATAATTTGAAATCCATATCCACTCCATTACATTTCGAGTTTTCCATCTTAATATTTGTATCTGCCCCACCTCACCCCACCCCCACCCCATTTAAAGTAAGTTGAATTGATCGATCACTGTACTTAATATAATAAAAATATTATATGATAAAATAAAATTATTTTTGACATGAATGCAGATTATATTTATGAAATTAACTTCAATTTGAATACTAAATATCAAAATAGTAATATTAATCTAGAGACATTAGATTTCTTGCATTTAGAGTTATTATTATGAAGATGTTATTGTAACTAAATTATTTGACATTAATATTAATCAAAACATATTTTAAACTTTGTTTATGTGCATCTGCACATGCACAACAACTAGTCAATGTAAATGCCTCCTATTTCAGTATTTCGTGAAAAAAAAGTGCTATGGTCTAAATTTGAAAATTTGTCAAATAAAATGCTCAGAATAAGGAATTATCTAGTAGTAATCAAAACAAAAACAAAACAGACCTTGAAATCTTGAATGTTCAATATCCTGTTATTCGGTCTGCTACGGTTATAAACTCATAAATGTGTTGTGAAAATAAAGAACTGATACTTTAGCTTAAATTTCAAATTTCATTGATGCCATCTTAATATCTTATACCATTCCATTTTCTTTCCCTATGAAGATCCAGTTTATGTTTTTTATTTACAAGTTCCAGACTGCTATTCCTTATTCCAAGGGCACACGGAAAATGTCTTTCAACATTGATTCGTCAGACTGTATATAAACATTATTCCCACTGAAACAACATATGCGCTTATCAATCAATGCAGATGGAGTCCTGAATATTGGTTAGGGAAGACAATACATGGACAATGCATCCTGAAGAAAAAAAAAGCATTTATGTATAAAGTGGAATGCAATTCCCTGCCAAAGAGAGCTTGGAGCTTGACATAAGACACTTCATGAAATGCATGTCTTTATAAACTTCATGATGGTTTTCTCTGTACGATGAGCGATGAGCGTTGTTCGTCAATCACATCCTGTTTATTGAAAAAATTTCAGTTAACCATACAATGCCAGAAATATGCAGTCGTCAACAGCAAGCACGGGAAATTTATGACAAAGGAATATCTTGGAACAAATTCACCTTTCATTATTATTATTTCATACAGATGCAGAGATAATAACTTGTTAAAAGGGAGAATTGGGATAACCAAGAAAATTTCTACACTTAGACAAACAAATAAATCGTTCAGTTTGATACCATGGTTTCACTACAACAGGGTTTTTAAAGGATCCAACAAATTATCTAAAACAGGGCAACACACAGGGAATATGCACATATTTATATAAAGGCTTCTACTGGCACCTGCCATAATAACACTTTACCTTTGACACAATAATTTTCAGAACCAAAGGGCAAAACATAATTCCCACCAAGCGTTCCTAAAAACACAATACACTTGAGGTTACAAAATCATGGAAGCAATGAAAAATCAACGAACACCAAACCGGACATGTACTAAAAAATATCCACCCTAAGCCAATGTTTGGATGGAGAATTATGGGGGAAATCAACAGGGATAAGGTGGAATAAGAGTTTTTGGGTGTTTGGATAGCAGGAATTAGTGGGAATATGGATGCTAGAATTAACTGGTATAATTGAGAATTAGAATTCCTAGTGGGGGTGGAATTGGGTTATACTTGTGCTTGGTATATGTGGGCCCCATAGGTCATGTCAAAAAAAAAAAAAAAACTTTTGTACCCATGCCTTCTCCTTCTCCTCCACGCAGAAGCTGCCAAGGTAAGTTTTGGTTGCGGTGGTGGTGGTTCATGGTGGCAATGGCGGTGGTTCTCGGTGGCGATGGAGGTGGTGATGATTTTCGGTGGTGGTGGTGGTGGTTCTTGGTAATGGTGGTGGTGGAGCTCATGGTGGAGGTGATGGTGGAGCTCACAGTGGAGGTGTTGGTGGTGGCTAATGGTGGTGGTAATGTAAATTTAAAAATAAAAATTCTAATCCACATCTTATTCATATTTTATCTACAACTTATTCAATTTCAACCAAACATCAATAACCAATTATTACGTTTCTCAATGAGAATAACTGAAAATACAACCAAATAGAAAATAGCTTATTCCTTATCCATACTAGTATAGTTATAAATCCTAGAATAATCCAATTCTCTATCCAAACGGGGGCTTCGAACTCTAGGATAATATGCTGTGAAATGTTATAGAAGCTCAGATCAACATCCTTCCGTGCCAAAATGTAGACAGCGTGTTCACTTTCAATTTCTAGTTGGATCTCCAACTCAGTTACTCGAAAAGTTGGAGATAGCATATCTTCCCCATAAAACAAAAAAAAAAGAAGATGCAGAAAGTTTAAGGACTAAAAGACTTTAAAAAATGGAGCCATTAATCAGCATGTCTAAGGGGTCATGATGATAATGGAGTGCAATTGCTCTTATTTGTAATGTGACAGCTAATGTAAATGGTGGGTTTTACAAACTGTTGTAAAGGTAGAAATGTTATGTCTGAACTCTGAAAAGTGCATGCACACAATCATCTGATTGCGGAACAACACTATATTCTTTAAGAAACACACCACAGTGGGCCTGTTTCAACAAAAAGGTTCCACTGGAAAAATGTTTTTCTATATCAATATTCAACAGTGCCAAGTGAAAATCACAAGATGGTACTCGATTAATGCATTTTTTCCCCACACAAAAGCTGTTTCAAAATGATATCATACAGACATTGAAAACCAAAGGATCAGAATCCAACTTACATTTATATTTTTTATGGAAATCAATCATCCATTTTCTTGGCATCTTTCTTCTTTCCATATATTAAACCAGTTTCGTGGAGAAATGCACTCAAATAAATTAAAATTTTGAAAAATAAACAGCAAGAAGAAAACAACATATTATTGCACTATAAGAATGCATAATATTACCTGAGGATCTGGAATAGGTTTTCTTTTCTCAATGTAACGATAAGGATCTGAGGCTGCGGCCAAAGCAGCCCTTTCCTGGAGTTTGCAAAAATTTAATTAAATTGATGAACTCTGATAATGTATATGTATCTATTTAAATTTCAACAGAAACTGAGAAGAATTCCCCTTAAAGCAAATTATATTTAGTATCCTTCACAAAACATTTCTCATCCTAGGAACATCACCACATATCATGCATGCTCCCTGCAATCACATAACTGCTTTTCAACCAAGCCTACCAAAACATTTGATTTATCTACTTGTCCTTTTCCACTCAACAGACAGCCTTAACCACTGAAAACAGGCCAAATGTCTGCATTTCAAACCCTACTACCACTAAAAATAAGTTCTTATTCTAGCCAAATGTAACCACAAAAGTTGTGTCACTAAAAGGATCATTAGTGGATTGATCATGCCTTCATTCTTCTTGACAAGTAAAACGAATTTCCTCGAGTGCCTAACCATAAATCAAAATGCAAAAACAGTAGAAATAAATAATATGATGCCTTAAAAATTAAACCCACAAAACCCCAAACCCAAGATCCAACAATGAAAACATTTTACCCATAATCAAAACCAATGGAAACCCACCAAACATCCAATCAAAACCCACAATACCCATAACCCCAAATCGAACAATGGACGCCTTATCAATCAAAATGACTCAGTAAAACCTAAAAACCTCAAACCCCTCAGAAAAACCCACCTCCAAATCAATAAAATGAGACAAACCCATAACACATAACGATCATATAAAGCTTAAAAAAGGTAACTTTTTTGTTTTTCAAAGATCAGTACCTCTTGTTGTTTCTTGAGATCTCTGGCAGGCTTGACCCAGAGGAAGTAAGCGAGGGTCCCCGCGACGGCCCAAGAAGCGATTCCCGTCGCACCTCTAACGCCTCCCAAACAGCCCCCAACGAAGCCTCTCACGTTCCCTACGTTCCTCCTCCATCGACTGCTCGCCATTACCATCGCCTCCTCCCTCTCCCTCTCTCTCTCTCTCTCTCTCTCTCTGATGATGTGATGAAGAAGAGAAACGGACACGTTGTTTCTCCTTTGCGGGTCGGATCATATGACCGAATCAAAGCCCATTATGTAATGGGCCTCAGGTTCCGAGCCATAGAACATGCGGGCCGGGCCATATCCTTTATGAACCGTTTTTGAAAGAAAAAGATACACTCAGTCACGATTACCGACCAAAACTTAGACCTGAAGTATTTTCATTTTTTTTTAAATATTAAACATCATATAATGAGATATATGCTTTCATGAAAAGTGCATATTGTTCCATTTCAAATTGAATAAACTCATTTTTAGTAAATGTAAGAAAAAATTCAATAAAGCATATACATCATCTAACGAGATATATACAACATTAAATCTGTAACGAGGTATATACAACATTAAATTTGTAACGAAGTATATATAGTCTGTGTTTTGGTTGATAATCGTGATTGAGTGTAGCAGCACTCTTTTTGAAAGCATATCCACTAAGCCTGTTAATTCAAGAGATATCGAACGGATACATTAGTATCTATATCCTAACTTTCAGATTTGGATACAGATATTATTTTTTTGGATAATTGACATATTTAAATGTTAATATTAAATTTGACAAACAAATGATATATTAGAGAGATATGAAAATTAAAATTGAAATTTTTTTTATTCTCTTTTAGATTTCATACATTAAAAATTTAATAGAAAATAATATATCACGATTGTAATTAATCATACAAGATAACAAATATGAATAATAAATAATACAAAATTTTTTTTAATATATGTTGGATACAGATATGTTGATATTCATTTATGCACTCTGGATCTTCGAATATCGGATATTTCTTATTTTTCGGATATGAATTTGGATCGGATTTAAATTTTTTTTGAAAAATTGACCGCACACTTGGTTTTTTTTACAGTCCAAAATGCAGTCCTTTATACCTTGTAAATTTTTTCTTACACTTATTAAAAATAAGTTCATTCAATTCGAAATAGAGGGATATACATTTTTTTATCATATCATAACGATGTATGTCTCATTGAATTTTTTCTTACACTTATTAAAAATGTGTTCATTCAATTCGAAATAGAGTGATAAAATATATACCTCATTAGATGATATTTACTATTTTTTTATAAAATAAAAACATGTATAGTCTAGTTTTGAACCGTAAAAATGACTAAGTCTAACATTTTTCTTTTTTAAAATTCAATAATGATTTTTGGGCCACAATTGGTAGACCCCATTCTAAACTCCATGAGGTGGCAAGACTGAATTCTCCAAAATACCCTTTTATGTTATATTCACCTTTTTTATCTCATATATCATAACCGATCCCCATATCGTAACCGTCCCCTTAATTAGTGGAGGTAAAACCATAATTTCGTTTTTTATGGAAACAATTAATTTAATTGAAAGCAATTGTGTATATTGAATACATTAATTGGTTTAGATTGATTAGAGGAACAGAAGAAAAAAAAAATCGATTCTCTGTTTTGGGGGATTCCATTTGTTTTTATTTTTGTTTTAGTTCAATCAATGAAGAAGAGAAGAGTTTTGATTCATTTAGTTTTTTTTGTAACCAGTTTTTGGTGCAAACAATGACGATCCATTCAGGCTAGTTCTTTTTCGATCTAAATATATTATTTTGATTTTGATTTTGATTTTTCGTCATTTATTTGAATCATCGTATACATGTTTTGAATATGAATTTCATTATAAATTCAGATACATGACGTGTATCTTGATTTACATGTATTGTTGTGTACCAAGTTTGATATGTACAATCATTTATGATTGTGTGTTTGTGAATAATTATGCATAATGTGTCATTTATCATATTTTTTAGCTTTGTATCAGCATTATTCGACTTATTCAGATTCAAGATTTTCAAATACAATGCACATTCACTTGTATGGAATGTGTATTTGTTATTTCAAATTTCAGATACACCTGTATCTGAATTTGAATTCTAGCCCTTTTTTTAAGATGTTTGTCAATTCAAATTCAGATACACCTGTATCTGAATTTGAATTGCAACTCATTTTTTGAAAGTTGTTATTTTTATTTTTATGGATTTGATTAATGTATAGTTGATTAATATTTAATTGCTTATTGTTGGCATTTTGAAAACTTTTTGTGAATATTCTGTGAGTTTCATGCAAACCATATTTGTTTATTTGGATTTTCAGATATATTATTGTATCTTAATTGATAATATGTGATTAATGTTTTTTTTTTTTCACTAGACGTGTTTCAGATTTTTTTCAAAATATGTTATGTCTGGTGTCACCTTTTGTGGGATTTAGTTACAAAGTTTAATGAGGATATTAGTTACTTAGAACTAATTTTTAAAATTATAAAAATGACAGTCTTGTCATTGTCATTTTGGTGGTTAGCAAAAGTCAAATAGGGAACCAATAGGAAAGTGCCACATATTGGGGCTCACAAATGAGGCTTAATTTATGGGGCCCAGGTAGCAGCTCCCTTTAAAATTTAGTTTTTTAAGTTGGGCTCAGAGATATGTCCTTTGGGTGTAGTATACTTCTTAAAGCTAATTTATGCCAGGTTATGCTAGCATAAATAGGTTAAGAAAAATGTAAAAGTAAATTGATTTAATTCATTTGAGTTTATATTTGATTTTTTTCAAAATGTAATAATGTATTCATTTCAATTGATTTGAGGAAAAAAAAGTTGTTTGGATGAGAAGAATAAAATTATATATATGGTAAGTCAAAATAGAAGGGAATAAAATGATATTGATATTCGAGACTCCTTCTAATTTGGGTTATTCCATCTAATCTATCACTTTTGTTGATAAGTCCAATGTGATTTAATTGACTTAATATATTGATTAAAATAAATTTTATTTCATATAACACGAAGAATGAAGGCTTTGGTAATAGTATATTGACTGGTACAATCATTGTATAAGTATTGTAATACCATTTTAATGCTCAAACAGTGATTTAATTAATATCTAATGCAAAGGGGGCTTGATAGATTAAATTTTTCTAAAATGGATCTCAAGAGCACATGATGCCTGTTAAGCATGACCAAATGACCAACATTCATTACATGGGTTTCATGTACTTGTTCTATTTGTCCTTACAGCTCAACACACACCTCATGATATTCCTTTTGTTCTCATCACTGAAATCTTTATATTTTTAGCAATCCTCTTTACATCTCACACAACAAAGACACTGTGCATCCACTAATTTCAGACTGAAAAAGGAACCAATATAATTCAAGTACCCCAACCAACATATTTTCAATAAAACTAAATGTGGTTTCTTAAGCCAATAAGTACCATGAAGTCATTTCATTATCTATGGGCACATGGGTTGGTGTTGTAACCACATGGACTGTACCCCCATCACATTTTTAAGCTAACCCCACATTGTATGGAGCCATTCATTGGAGACAAACCCCATTGAATCAATCTTTATATATTAGATTATATTCCTCAACAAGCCAATGAGACTATATTTTGATATATTTGATACAGTGAATCAGTTCCTAAGATAATTTGTTTTTGTTTGTTAAGCGCTAAGATAGAATCATTGGAGGCATTGTATTGCATTGACACAAGGATAAGTGAAAACATAAGTCAGTAAGAATTTGTTGTCCTTATTTTTTTTTATTAGAGTTGAATGAGTTTTATTTTTACAGAAAATCCACCAAAGATATCTATGAAATGTACCCATCAATCAATCCAAAAATGGAATTCACATGTATTGTTCAGAATCCATACCGACAAAGGACAGACATAATTAATGGAATACAAAATTGGTGATTTTCAATGTCAAGTAAAAAGAAAAACATGGTACAGATCACATGGATCACAGTTATTAGAAGAAGAATAACCTCCACTTCAGTTTGAAAACAATGGCATAATGTAATGCAAGTGAGATTCTAATTTCCAACTGATTGAAAGAAGAAGACCCTCTTAAACTGGCCAATAAATCGGATAGTGGTACAGTCTCTCTGGTGGATGAGATGTGATGATGATCTAAAACCATAATCATAAAATGTACATATGAAAATGACACAAGATAAATGAAACAGTTCTCTAGATATATTTTGATCATTAGTATCACAAACATGCATAACTTTTATATCACGTGTGAAGGCCACTACCACAATTAAGGCTATTTTTTTTTTAAATCATACAATATATATCCAAATTAAACAGATATCCGGATCCCAAGAGATACTAAATGCACAATTTAGCAAACATAAACTTATTCCAATCTACAAGTGCAAAGAGATGTGCAATTGCCAAACTCTGACCCCTAACCCAATTCAAATGCAAAGCTAATGCATGGAACCAAAAACTGATTGTGATGTGAATAAAAATAAAGGAAACCCATAAAAGGATAAAATATATAATAGATATAAAGAATTAAAACAAATCAAGAATCCATGAACAGAAAAAGATATCAAACAAACAACAAGGTACAGATTCCTGCCAAGTGCCCAAGGTGGTCATTTACAAGGAGACAAACAAAGAAAAGGATGTAACAAAGGCATCCCCGTCAAACAGAGAGGAGCCACACACACCCAATACAATCAAACAAAACACTGAAAATAATAATAAAAAAAGGGCAGAAATGGCAGGTCAGTCACATGGAATCAGAGGTGGTGGGGAGACACCAGAAGGGGCTTTCATATGTTAGCACTCCTTACACACCTTCTACATGGTCTCTTTCTTGGGTGTTCCATAAATATTTTTTTATTGATTTTTTTTTAAATATTTTTTTTGACTCTTACTAAGACTTGGACATATCTTTGCTTGATCTGTTGTATTTCATGTGGCTCTTGACAAGCTGACCAGCTGCAAGTGCAGACATTAGAGAGAGCTCTCCAGCCAGAACAGAACCAGCTACAATGGTGGACAGAAGCCTAGAATTATCTCCAGGACTCACCAAACTTGCACCTTTCACACCAAGTAGGTTAAGACAGGCTGCCTGTGAAGCAAGTTGGGTCCCACCCCCCACTGTGCCCACCTGAGTTTCACAATTAAAAAAAGACAGATCTAATCAAAGAAATGTTTGTTTAATGGGTTGTACCGACCACTGATTCTTTATTTAAAGCTTTGGTTTAAGATAATGAGACAACACTTGCAAGATGACAGGCTTAAGATGTTTATAGAAGTTTATTTGTGTTTTTTTGTGTGTGTGTGTGTGTTTTGTTGTTATGGGTGGTGGTGGTTAGGTTGCACTATTGAGGTCTGAGTACTGACAGCTGTTCCAAGGTGCACCAGATTTACAGTTTCTGTGGAGTTGACAACTGTAATGAATTTTGAAAAAGTAGGACAAAGACAACAGGAAACTTTTATTTCTATGAAAATTTGCTTTTCCTAGGGGAACATATAAATAAATACCCATAGTAAAATAGTAAGAACAGCAGTATTTCTTCTTCTATACATGCAATATATGCTGAGGTTTTCAAGGTTTACAGCATTGGCTTTGTAGACATCCACAGTATGCATGAAGATAAGGTGAAAACAACTAAAAGTCTAAAACCCATATCATGGAATAAAGATAACCATCTCAGTGAGAGATAATTCAGATTGGCTAGTGAATTAAGCATGTCAATTATCTAAAAAATATTCGTTTCTGTTTTGAAAATATATTCGAATTTCTGGAAATTGGATACGGATATCAAGGTACCCACTTTGAAAGATACCTAAATCCAACATTTATAGATTATACATGTTAGCATTATATATTGTTTAAATTCAATTATCATGTATAAAAATCATAATCTTCCTTCAGTTCTCTTCCTGCGATCTTTGAAAGAGATGAGAAATTCCAAAAGCCCCGATTTTAACCTTAATTTTTTTTTCACCTACACCATTCCTAGCATGCCACCTGATCACCTAACTACTATATATATTTAGACATGTCAATATCCAAATAATATTTGTATGCTGTATTACTCTTCAAATTCAGAAAGATCTGAATTCGAATATTAACATCCATGTAAAGAAAAAAAAATATAGGCGGTGATATGGATATTAATGGTGAAGAGACTGACCTCAATGGAAGGCATGGTAACAGAGATGTGGAGATCCTTCCCCTCATTGACAGCTTCCATCATGGTAATGCAGTGAGAGCTCTCAACATTCTGAGCTGGGTCCTGACCTGTTGCAATGAAAACAGCAGAGACAATGTTGCTAGCATGGGCATTGAAGCCTCCAAGAGCACCAGCCACTGCAGACCCAGCTAGGTTCTTGAGCATATTAAGCTCAACCAATGCCGGAACTGAGGTCTTCAAAACCTTCCTCACCACATCCTCTTTGATCACCGCCTCACAGACGACCGATTTCCCTCTCCCTTCAATCCAGTTCACCGCCGCTGGCTTCTTATCAGAACAGAAGTTGCCTGAAAACCAACCAATATTATTCTAATATAGAAAACCATTAGAACCTGAGAAGCACAGACACTTTAATGAATATGTCGTTGTGCGACATGCAACTCAACATGACGGGCACATCCCATACATGTCCAATATTAAAAAAATATTTTTCTGAATTTCAAACACACGTTAGACGCATGATGGACATGAAGTGGACACACAGCACAACATTGAAATTTTTTATATTACTAACTATTTGCAAGGTTTATGAACACGAAAAACTAAATGATGCAAGTGTAATATATGTACATGTATTATGTATATTTGTGTGTATGTGTATACATATATATATTCATTGACATGATCAAACATAGAAAACCGCTTATGATAAATATATGGAATGTATATACAGGAGAGATGATAAGGACAACTGATGGAGTAAATAGTGGGTTTTCAAAATTTGGATTTCCACTTTCTTCACAAGAGATAACTATTCTATTCTTTTTCTACATTGAACTTCATGAATTGACAGACAACAAAACGAGCCTTTTTCAAATTGCCAATTATTACACAACAAAATGTACTTTTGATAATTAAACATTAATTTCAAAGCACGAGAGAGCATAGGATTCTAACCAGAGATGCTGATGATGTCCATGTCTGGAAAATCATTCTGAAGGAAGTCGAGTACGTTCTGGACACCCTTTGAAACCATGTTCATCCCCATAGCATCTCCAGTACTGCAAGTAAACCTCATGTACAGGTTCTTCCCTGCCAATGCGCATTGGATGCTCTGAAGCCTAGCAAATCGGCTGGACCTGAAGAACAAAGAAAGATTGACATTTTAAAAGTTGCATAATTTATCATCACAAAATCATTCAAGAAATCAAAACATCAATAACCCATGGAAAAGAAAAGACATAATTTGAATGAAAACCCAAAAAAAAAAAAACTTTTCTCCAAACAAGCATACCAACAAACACATCACAAACAATCACAAAAGAACCAACAGAGCAACCCAAGTCACCAAACCTGTTGAAGACGATAGCAAGCATGTCGAAATTGGCGGGATCCTCCAAGAAGAACTTGAGCTGCGCCGCCTTCTTCGCGCTCCCGAACCTCACCGCAGGCGCCCTCGTCATCCCATCCCGCAAAATCACACTCTCCGCCCCGCCCGAAGCCGATATCGCTTTAAACCCCCTGTTCGTGCTCGCGACGAGACACCCCTCCGTCGTCGCCATCGGCACATAATACTCCACCCCATCAAGCACAAGCGGTCCGGCGACCCCAACAGGGATCTGCACGAACCCAACCGGCAACTCACAGCATTGCCCGAGAATCGACGCGTAATCGAACCCGTCGATCGGGAGCCCATCGAGCGACCTCCCGGTGATCCTCCTGAGCGCCTCGCGCCGGACCCCGGCCGCGCGTCTACAGTCGCCGAGCCTGGATTCGAGCGCGTAAGACGGGAGGGACCCATTGAGGACGGACTGGACGAGGTCCTCGTCATCAGAGGCGGAAACGGAGAGATCGGGATGTGGGGGAGGCGGATCTAGGGATTGGGGGCACGAAGAGACGAATTGGGGGTTTGGGTGTTGTTGTTCTTCGTCTTCGGTGATGTCTGACTGGATGAAGCCGACGCCGCTGAAGCCGATGAGGTAGATGACGGAGGAGACGAGGGAGACGATGGCGGCCATGTCGGAGAGGGAGACGATGTGGAGGGGGGAGGAAGAGCGGATCTTATCGCGCCAGACGCGCATGAGGTGGGTGGCGGCGGCGAAGAAGAGGAAGACGAAGATGATGTTAGTCAGCCACATAGGGAGAGGGAGGGCGTCGGAGGCGCGAGTGGAGGCAGCGGAGGGTTTGGGCGGCGGCGGAGGGTTTAGAAAGGTCGGTTTTTGAGGGGGGAGTCTCCGGCGGACGTCCATTTTTGGCGGCGGAGATGGTGGTGGTGGTGAAGGACGTCCGGTGGAGAGGCTTTGAAGGCGGAGGTGGTGGTGGTGGTGTGTGCGCGCGCTTTATAGACGGACAAGTGGGACTCGCACGTGCCGAACTGGAGAATTGCACGTGTCGATCTCGTACTAACGTCTATGGATCAGTTTAAAAAAAAAACATAAAAAAAGGGAATTTTGCATTTATACCCGTGTTAAATATGATATTTTGCGTTATATCCCCCTTAAAAAGCTAATTGTATCTATACCCCTGAAAAAATCTTTCGTGTTGCAACTGTGCCCCTTCGTCTGTCTCCGTTACCAAGGCTGAGCCAACCATGGTTACGAACCTAACTCTACCCCACATAATTTTGCATTTATACACCTGTTAAATATGATATTTTGTGTTATACCCCATTGAAAAACAAATTGTCTCTATACCCCTGGAAACTTCTTTCATGTTACAACTGTGCTCCTCTATCTATCTCTATTACCAATGCTGATTTTCTGATATGGTTGTATAATTGAAATAGTGTTTGTTGATAGATTTTCTGTTGTGAAAAATAATATCTATCAATGAAACCCAAATAAACACTATTATCTTAGTCTTATGAATAATTATCAATATTTATCAATATTTCTTCTAATTAATTTTATGATTCTTTTTAAAACTAGATTGTTTTTAAAATTGCATATTTTTATGGATTATAATGTGTTGATTAAAATTGAAGATATAATTTGATATTAAAAGTCTTCAAACACGTTATGTTTCTTTTTTGTAATATGTAATTTTGATTATTTCATTTAATTCTTATTTAATACTACTGTGTCATTTATACAGAAGATCAAATAAATAAATAGAAATCATAGTAGTTAAAGTTTTGTAGTATGTTATTTTTTGTAATATGTTTTTAATTTAAATGAACAACCATAACAAAAAAATATTTTAGTAATGTTTTTTTCTTTTGTTTTTCACTTTAGAATGAAATACCTAACTTTTAGTTTAAAAAAGAATGAAAAGACCTGGAGTTAGCACTTCATAATTTTTTAAGGGCAATTAGTCATTGTCTTTTTATTTCAGAATGAATTTTGTAATTATTTTCTGGTATGATTATATGATTGAAATAATGTTTGTTGGTAGATTTTCTGTTATGGAAAATAAAATCTGTCAGTGAAACCTAAATAAACACTATCTATCTTAGTCTTTTGAATAATTGTAAGGTTTTCAATCATCGAAGAAGATGAGAAAAAAAAGGTTTCAGCAGGTCTGGAGGTTGAAGAAAGGGGGTTTTATAAGCATCAGGCAGACACAGGGGTATAGATGCAATTTCAGACGGACACAGAGGTATAAATGCAATTTTCAAGCCCCTACGTCTATTTAATGCTGTTAGTGGAATATTCCCGGTATATTCCACTGTCGACGGAATTTAACCTCAGGGGCACAGTTGCAACATGAAATATTTTTTCAGGGGTATAGATGCAATTAGCTTTTTAAGGGGGTATAACGTAAAATATCATATTTAGCAGGGGTATAAATGCAAAATTCCCTAAAAAAACACAAAATGGTCAAATTTATCAAACTTGCACAATCAATTAACTGAGTACTGTGTCATTTATGTAAAGTGTGGTTCAATATTGATGGTACCGAAAGTTTTCACTTTTTGCTTTATTTTTGTTGTTTTATTTTTGTTTTCTAGTTTATTTTTTATTTTTTTAAAACATAAATTTTTTAAGTTTGTTATTCATGCTTTTTTATTAAACGTTTATTTTGACCCTGTAGAAAACATTTTTTTATATTCAACTTTTTTAAACGTAAATACGTTGGGGCCCCCATTTTATAAGTTGGTCTAGGGCCCTATCTAAATTCACTAATCCCATGACCAACCTCAAATGATTTGTTCAAATCAAGTGTGCAAACCCCTCAGCGGTCTATAATGATTTTTTTAAAAAAAATACACTTGTCTATTGAAGTATATTTTGATATACGAATTGAAATATATTTAAATATATTAATATATTTTTTTAAAAATAAAAAATTACAACCTCATACATTGATAGCGATAAAACTCATATATTATGATAATATAATATACACTGCATTACATAATATATCAAACTGCATATAAAACTATAAATCAGACTACAGATCTACACAGAGAAATAAAAGATCATGAAAACGTTAGTTGGTGACCAAACGTTTTTTTTACAATTAAAACATAACAGGGAAATCGAATCTAAGTAGATCCTTCCATTTTTTTTAATCATTGCCCATCTATTGTACTTTATTTCTCACAAGATTTGCATTATTGATTGAGGATAATAAGTTGAGAACACATTATAACAGTAAAATATATATTTTGTTATCGTAGTATATGAAAATTAATTTTTTTTATAAAAAAAATACATTAGTATATTTTAATGTATACTTATTTTTCGTAACAATATATATATATTTCAACGGATGAATATATAATTTTATAAAAAAAATCAATACAAACTGCGTTCAATGTTGCACACTGGATTATATATATCATTTTTCTAAATAGAAATTAGGCGCTTAGACCCATTACATGCCAATTTATAGGATGACTAATGAACATGGGCTTGGCATCACTAAACATATCAATTATCAATTATTAAAAGAAATATTATTAAATACAGTTACAATTGCAACTTCACGTGCAATCAGCCCTCACATGTTTTTTTATTTTTCAAAAGGTGTTACTTCATGTAACGAAACACATAAGATATGTAATCCAATAAAATGTATGGTTCTACTGATTAAGATAATAATAAAAATTTTATTGGATATATATGAAACCATATGTAGAACTGTAAATGAGACCATTCGTAAAAAATATTTATTCATGATTAGTTTCGCCAAAAAGACAAAATTATTAGATAGATATGTAAACAATTTAGTAGTATAAGGTACTATTAATATCTAATGTGTGTTTATCATGTATTTATTTAAAATTTATTATTATTTATGAATTGCAATACTCCAAATTTAAATGACTCTTTATTTTTCTCTCACGATTCTCAAGAAGACAAATTTCTCTAATGCACTCGTGTTCAGATCCTTTGCTTGTTTTTATATACTTGTATCTTATTTGACTTTCACTGTAGGATTGTCACTTCACCACATTGAAAGTTAGACAGATGCAAATAAGTCAAACAAAATACAAATATGAAAAAAATAAACAGAGGATTTGAATCCATATCACAATATCCCATATTTCAAGGAGTAAGAATGTTCATGTTTAAGCATGATAATTATTGATTTATCATATATTTTCATAAATTTCACTCCAAGTTCAAAAATATAATTGAAATATTAATATCTAATACTCCACAAGCTAGACGTTATCTTGAAGAGAGAGAATTTGGAAGCCATTAATATATCCAATATTGTATATGTCTACTTAGGAAAGTCATGGTGTTTTAAAAAAAAACTTAAAAGGTTTATATTTTGTATTAGATTTTGTATTTGATACTGAGTGTTATATCAATCCAACTAAAGCAACACCAACATCTGATTTGAGTCGTATCTATCCACATTTTAATTACTAGAATCAGTTTTTCTGTTAAAGAGAAAATCTTTCACAAAAATTTGTGTCGGAGCTTTATTTACACATCAAAATTTTTTAGTTGGATTTCAAATGAAAATGAAAATCTATTACTTAGAACCGATTACATTATAAACAAATACAAAACTGTCACTTTATACATATATACAAATACATATTTTGAAGAGGTGCAAAGTTAAGTTTGAGTGTTATCTTCAAATTGCAACCCAAGAAATGACTAAAATTCAATACAGGAGCACATGCATTTGAATAGTACTGAGCACAAAAACAATATATCTATGAGTTCATAATATTTGCCATGCATGATAGAATTTGGAACTAAAATTTCAATTTCAACATGAAGTTTTAATAATCTGATGTACACTGTTCTTGTTGGAAACTTTAGACAAAGACTTCAATGGAACTTCGAGTCGCGTTACAAAGTCGCTCTCCTTAAGACAATATTTGCCCCTAAAACAGTGTGCAAAAGGTTACTGCAAATTCGTCTGTAGGATAACTTGAAGTGATTTTCCACCATCGTTTGCACCAACGATGATGGACAGAATGCTGAAGACGAACCCAAGTAAACCAAGACCTCTGTATTAAGTTCTGCAGAAACTCAATTCAAGAAAACTTTAGAGAAAAGAGAAAGCTTGTTTGATTAATTTGAAGTGTCAAATGCGTCAACAAAGCACCACATTGCGCCCATCACACTATAGTGCTAAAACACCGTATGCATAGCACCTTACCATTCCTAAAGTAAACATTATTTTATACACACCACACTTTATATAGTGCCAAACATTTTCCTCTTTAATCAATGTGGGACTAAAAACCCAACACACTAAGTTACAAAAAAATATCTAACCAACTTAATATACACATGAAAATATATTTTGAAAAATCTCTAACAGTTCTCTACCTTGATATATGAAGAACAGTGGCCTCTCATGCTCATATCAGCCTCAATAAAATCATTATTGAATTTGGAATTTTCAATTTCAACGTGAAGTTTTAATAGTCTGATGCACACTGTTCTCTACCTTGATAAATGAAGAACAGTGGCCTCTCATGCTCATATCAGCCTCAATAAAATCATTATTGAATTTGGAACTGAATTTTCAATTTCAACATGAAGTTTTAATAGTCTGATGTACACTGTTCTCTACCTTGATAAATGAAGAACAGTGGCATCCCATGCTCATATCAGCAATAAAATCATTAAAGCATGAACAATAGTAATGATGTAAGGATTGGTGTAATGCAATCCTTACGTGGAATATAGCTGTGTTCATGTATAAACACAAATTTACTATTTTCAATATACATGTCCGTATATAAAAATTGTATTTACATGTAAACACAAACTCTCATTAGTTTAAGTCAATATAAGAGCTCATGAAATAAGACCTTTGAGCGCTGATACATGCAATTCTTTTTGCAGCCTGTTTTGCAGTCTCATACGCTATGATAACGTAATATATATTGCACTATCAAGGTGTATGAGTTCTATCATAGTATATGACTCAATTTTTTTTTCATTTTTTCATTATGAAAAAAAATACACTAATATATTTCAGTATATACTTTATTTCATATAACAGCATGCACTTAAAAAAAAAGGATGATTATAATTTTTAAATTTAAATATTTTGAAGGGAAGAAAAATTAAGTAGTAAATTTTTTATAGAAAAAGGACTTTGAAAATGTTTATAAGAAATAATTAGAAAAAATGTGAATTTTTTAAAAGATTTGAATAAAACATAAAATGATGGTTGGAGACATATCATATCAAATCAAGTTTTTATTCAAATTTTAAGTGAAATTTAAATTATACTATCTTCTATAATCTTATTTGATTCAAACTTAGTGACTTCATAAAAAAAAAACATGGATGCGATTCTTGATGTACAATTTTATTTCCATTTGTGTATGTGTGTATACATGACAATTATTAAGGTTAATAAACCATATGTTACAACATATCAAAATATTAATTATGAATGACATTAATGGTAATTTTTAGATAAACAGATCCATGTGGGCAGTGGCGGAGCCATGATTTTTATGAAGGGGAGGCCTAATGTGACTTATGTAAATATTTTTTAAAGTCATTATGTTTTTTTTTAATTTCAATAGCATAAATTAAAAAATGAATATGTATAAAATAAAATAAAGATATTCACATAAAACATATCACCAAATAATTTTGAAAGATAATTATCACATTTTAAAACGATATGTCAAATTTCATATCGATGATTCACAAAAAAATATCAAAATATAAATCTGATAAGCAATATATACCTTTAAATTTCATATTATAAAAATATTGAATGATTTGATTATTTTAGATATTTACATAAATATTTTAAACTTTAAATAAAATAGTAATAATGATAATATGGTAAAAGAGAAAATTATATACATTCGAAGTGCTAATAGAAGAGAGGAAATGATCATTGATTGTAGATTCCAGATTGTGGAATGATTTAATAGAATAAAAAGTAAAAATTGTGAAATTTTTTAGAGATAGGGATTGACATTATGAACAATCGAAATACAAAAAAAAAGTGATTAAAGAATCTATTTTTTCAAGATGGGTGCCTGAGTGAGGACGCTGGGAGTGGGGTCCGTGTCTCTATGGCTTGGGGGTCAATGAAAAAGTAGAATCAAAATAGACTTTTGTTTTATCTAGAGGGGGAGAATTAATTAAAATAAGGGGGTGAATGCACATAAAAAATGTGGATGTGGATGGTTTAGATGGCTCGTGGGTGAGTTTTTTTTTTTTGTTTTGAGTGTTGGGTTGTTATTGTTTAGAAAATTTCATATGTAGATGAAGCTCATGACCTATAGACCTTAATTAAAATCAATCTACCAACTAAAAATTAAAAGGGTTTAGAATTAAATAAAAAACAATCCAGGTTTCTATAAGTGGATTAATTAAGGTGAATCATGGCCTCATGGGGTGTTTTTTTATTATTATTATTTAAATTCCCGGATTTTGCATGGTGGGTGGGCTGTTTCTATTTGTTGATTAGTTTTGGTTGTTACTTAATTTGTAGCCTAATGCATGCCCCCCCCCCCCCCCCCCAGGCCTCAAGTGGCTCCGCCACTGCAAGTGGGGGCAAGACGAGTTTTACACATGGAAATCCAAACCTAATCATGCATCAGTGTTGTTTAAGTTTATTTTGATATTATATTATTTATGAAATCATTTCCATCCCAACCCTTTTGGTGGATTGATTATTCAGATATATATCCCAACTTATTATCATCCCCCATTTGGAATTCAAGTTGCATGATTCCCCTTTTGTAGTCAAATCCCAAACAAAGGGAATGCACCAAAATCAGATTATTCAGATATATATCCCAACTTATTGTCATCCCCCATTTGTAATTCAAGTTGCATGATTTCCCCTTTTGGAGTCAAATCCCAAACAAAGGGAATGCACCAAAATCAAACCCATAAATCATTTGTCATTACCATGGAAAATAAAGTGATGTGCAATGTCGATATGGGCATAGAAAGTGTCAAAGACATTGTTAATGAAGATTTAATTATAGTGTGATTCACCATTAATGTTCTCATTTAGTTCAATATGGCTTCTTCCTCTTGATTGGGACTAATGCACAAAATTTCATATCCATATATACAAATTAATTTTTGGATAAATAACATGTGTTAATCATAAAGCTAAAAATCATTAATCAATTAAAAAATTAGTGATGAAAATTTCATCAATTTCCTTTAATGGACACTTTTCTTTTGATAAAATGTAGAGATTAAATGCTACAAGTCTATCACGATTTATATTAATTTAAATCGAAATACAAATTCAGAAGAGGTGAGAGGATCATAAATAAGTCAATAAGAAAGAAAACAAATAAAAAAGGATCTCGATCACATATACTTTTGTCCCCCCCGTGAATCCTCTCTCATGTTAACCCAATGCTTTTGGCCCCGCACTGTCTCGACCCCTTTTTTTATGAATGTTTTCGTCATTTCTCATATGTTTTCAATGTATATCCTGGAATGAATGATAGAAATCTCATTAGTACATACATTCTGAAATGAAAATCTTTCCATTGATGCCATCTTTCTCATAAAAGAAAGATTATTAGCGACGGTCTAAGCCATCGGTGTAGATATTAACAACGAGAGTTTTAGCGACGACTTCTGACGAATTTGACCGTTGGTAAAAGCTCTTTTTTTGTAGTTGGATTTAAAATGAAAATCAAAATCTATTACTTGGAATCAATTACAATAAAAACAAATACAAAATTGTCACTTCTATATATTCACAATATTATATACAAGATGGGATCCAATCATGTTGGATCTCATCAATATAAGTCAGTACCTAATTAATGAATGACATGTGTCCCATCACATAATAAACATGTGATATTTTGAAATGATTTATAACACATATGTCTGTCCTTGATTCAAGACTGACATGAATTAATTAATGGGGCACTGAGTAAATCTAATCATACAAATACATATTTTGAAGAGGTGCCACATTTGATTTTTATATTCAAATTACAACCCAAGAAATTAAATGACTAAGGGTGCGTTTGGTTGCGCGATTGCGCTGCGATTGCGATTACAGGAAGCTGCGTTTGTAATCGCGCAACCAAACAGTTTTGTAATCGCAGTTTTAAACCTAGCGATTGCAGGCAAATAGTGCCCAAAAGCTGCGATTTCAAAAAGCTGAGAAAGTGAGCTTCCTGCAGAATCAGGTTTGCAATCGCAGATTCCTGCAGAATCAGTTTTGCAATCGCGCAACCAAACACGCCCTAAGATTCAATATAGGAGCACATGCACGCATTTGAATAGTGAGTACAATAACAATATTCTATGAGTTTATATTATTTGCCATGGATGAAAATTTGGAACTCAATTTTCGATTTCAAAATCAAGTTTTATTAATATGATGTACACTGATCTTTGTTAAATGAATGAAGAACAGTGTGTGTGTGTTGGGGGGGGGTGGACTGGGACCCACCGAATTAAAAAAAAACTATTACCCCCACGTCCCCACTCGGCCACTCCATACGCACAATAAAAACAAAAAATTAAAAATATCTGACTCTTCCAGTTTCAACAATAACTACTGAACGATTATTTTCAGCTATGAAACTTGTTAAAACAAGACTTTGTAATAAGATGTATGATGAATTTCTTGTAAATTGTTTAATTTTATATATTGAAAGAAAAATAACTAGAAAATTTGACAATAACATGATTGTAAATAAATTTTATGTAGTTTGTCTTATATGTTTTTCCCTGACTCTCCCCATCACTGCTTCGCCCAACCATTCTCCCCACCCCCACCCCCTTGTGTTTCACGGTCACGACACCCCCTGAACTAAATAATTTATTTTTGTTCCATGTATTTTTATTTTATTTGGTTCAACATGGCTGCCACTCTATCAGTGCATCAGCACCAGTAAAATGAAATTTGAAACCATAGTTTAAAGAGAGAAAGTAGGATTGATCTTCTTGGACTACCAGACTTATATACTGTTCTATATATCTTTAAATCATTATAACCAGTGTTTTTGCGGGGTAGTGAATTTGGATTTGTCAATAAAATTTATTTTAATGGGGATACATAATATAAATACATTCATATACATAAATGAAAAATGTACACTCACTACATGTCCAATTCTATTGAACACTAGCTATTGGGCTTCACCAAAGCCGTCGGCCCATGAAAACTTTATCAAAGATGCACATTTTTGTGCAGCCCATATTACCACTGGATTGTGTCAATCTGGATCCGGTAAGGTTTAAGCTTGTAAATAACAGGCCCACTTTAGAGTGTTTTTGCTTTGGACATTGTTACACTCGGTACTTTTTACTGTTTAAAAATACAATCTTATATGCATCAATAAACAGAGTCTATCAATCGTTATTTTTTATCAAAGCATATACATCATTAAATGTTGTTTATTATTTTTTTTTAAAAAAATATGTGATCAGTATTTTAGGTTATAAAAAGAACTGAGTTTAACATTTTTCTTTGGATTTTCTTGCACGTCTCATATAGCACAAACATCGACTTGAAGAAGAGCTTTTAGGCATTTCGTGAACATATAATTTCTTTTAATTTTGGCTTCACTGCATGTTTATTTATATTAATTTTTGCTTTGAATGAAAATCCGTACTTTCTAAGATTTGATCATTTGACATTTTTATTGGTTAGGGACACAAAATTTCTATATTAAAAAAAGTAAAAATAACGTCTTAAACATCAGGGGGCATCTAACTTCCATTCATTCATCTCTCACATCCTCCTTTTCCCTCTATTATTTCTGTTTTATGTTGCAGAATTTTATAAACTTTCAAACCATTCTCATTTTAATACTTAAAAATTAAACTATTCATGTTCCAATTCCAATCAGTACTTACTTGAATACTATGAAAAGAACATCGTTCTGAGTTCATTAAGTGGTTGAGAATTGAGAAGTCGCCATCTTAAAATGTTATGATATTATCTATACTACTATATAAAAATCTTTTAACC
Source organism: Acorus calamus (assembly GCA_030737845.1). Classification (NCBI taxonomy): domain Eukaryota; kingdom Viridiplantae; phylum Streptophyta; class Magnoliopsida; order Acorales; family Acoraceae; genus Acorus; species Acorus calamus. The sequence continues at coordinate 367,354 of CM060867.1, forward strand.
TAAAAACTTGCCAAATGACTGTTTTCCCTACCAAACTATTCAAAACCATTACAATCCACTAACATCACTTTAATCATAACCATTTGACCATTTTACCCCTACAATTCTAATCAATCCCATGAAAATCTATTCATATCGTTTTAATCTCATTCATAATTTATTCCAATACATACATTTCATCATATCTTATATAAAACCATATTAATAATTTACATAAATTATATGTATTTGAATATTTTTATATATACCAACTAAAATTAGATTAAGATATTTATTAACTTATAATTAAATTAAAAAATCATGATATTATGAGGATAAGGGGATGCTTATAAAATGAAAGGATATTTAAAATATAATTCATTGTTATAAAATAAAAGTATATTCAAATTATAATTTGTTGTTACCAAATGAAATTAGATAAACATATGATGCATGACGTTATTGTTTAAATTTGATTTACACACAGATTTTAATTACTGTAATTTATTAATATAATTTATTGATAATTATTAGGCATTTAGTGTTCAATGCAATTATATGACATGCCATTTATTTGCATAGAATCCCAAGATGTTTTCGAATCATAGTTCTGACCATTTATTTACATAAAAATTGGATTTGTATAATGAATCCAACGGTGGGGATCACAAAATCAGCATTATATTATGGAATATCTCATCACAATAAAATCATCATAATAAAAAAAAAAACTAAGATGAATTGGTTGGATTTGAAATCAAAACCAATTAAAAACCATAGGCCCTTCAACTCCCCCCTCATACCGCTACCCATATTCATCCACTCTCCATTCACTTTCTTCACCAAGAAAAGCTGATTGACGCTCTTTCGTGAACCGGCACATTCATTCACATTTCATAGAATACTCATTCACTCTCATCCCCATTCCTGTGAATAAATAGATATATCATCTTTCTGTTTTCCCTCTCTATCTCAAATTTTATTCTGGCCTTAGGTAGGTCAATTAATCTTTGGTATATATATTGCAGTTATACTAAAAATGTTATTTTTTTCCATTAATTCCCTCTTTTAAAATTTTGACTGTTGTTCGTGTTTTAGTTCTCTTTATGGCACTTTGATTTGTATATTAGGAAATACATTTTTTTATTTTAATACGTTTTTAGTGCTATTTTTATTTTTTGGGCAATTTATCATGTTTTTCTTTGTTATTTTGAAATTCAAAAGAAGAAATCTAATATAATTAAGTAAATTGTTTTTCCCTTAACATATTCTTCTTCGTCTCTCTGTCCTGCTTGGAAGTAGCATATGAGTGGATCTGATATTTATTTATAGATCCTTTGCAATATAATTTCATATGATGTTTTTATGATCAAAATAGAGTAATATTTTTTTTCTTCTAATAGTCAATTATATCTTCAATATCCTTTCATTTTATAAACATCCCCTATTAATGAGATAATTATGAAATCCGAATTTAATTATATGCTAATAAATATATAAACTGTTTAGAATACCCTCACTATCAAAAATAAAAAGATTTGGATCCAACTCTACCTCAACATTAGATGAAATCATCATAACCTCATTTGAATGACATAAAAAAGTATTCAAACACATCTTATACATGATTAAAGCAAAATTATGCTAGAGATAAAAAAAACATGTTTAATTAAATGGTTAAATTGACATGGGATTTGATTATTAAAAAAATGAGTGCATTTATATTTTTTTTTGAATTTTGAAGAAAATGTTAAAGAGATGAGGTGGTCTCCCATATTGTTAATGTTGTCATTTTTATTATTATTTTAAAAATTAGTAACTTTTAACAATATAAAGACAATATATTTACAAAATATATTACGATTGTAGATTACATATGTAAAATAAGTTGTGAACAAATACAATATAATGTCATTATGAATGTGTCCATTAAGTGATGTTAGCATTTACTCCATTCACACCGATATCCCCTCATCTTCTTCATGAAGACCTCTCCTCCAACTTCTTCCTTCCATGCATGTTAATTTGTCTTTACTTTCACCATTTAATCCACCATTATCCATCCTTTCACCTTCTTATAATTGCAACTCTTCATCCCCCCGTTTTCTCTTTATATTTATATAAAATGGGATGAATTTTCTTTTTAATATCTTGGTTTTCATTTTCTTATTCGTGATCGTCGACGGTGAGTTATCGTGTAATTTATATGGAATATATCATATATGATTATTTTTGAAAAAAAATCTGATTTTTTCCTTTTTCAATACGACATTGATCAATCTCTAGGTTCATTCCTTCACAACTTCTAAGGCGAGGCGGTGGTCGAGTCCAACGAGCAACAAATCCAATATTTGTGAGAATTGCTTAACTCATTTTCTCTATATTTTTAATTTCTATTCCATGTATCAAATTTTAAATTCTATTTTCCTAAAGATTTAATTCAAATCACAAAAGAAAATATGAGTTTTAAATATTTTTAATGGGTTATTATCACGAAATTATAATAATAAATTTTATAAAAATACCTTTATATATATATATATATATATATATATATATATATATATATTTGAAAATGGTATTATTTATACATAAAAGCCACTTTCATAAAATAATATTTTTTTGCTCGACTTGTGATTCATGGAAAATTGTATTTTTCTGTCTTCTCAAAATTTTTGAAATGTTAATCCGGTAATTTAAAAATAGGATTAAACTTTTAACATAATTTATGGGTTTTTTAATTTTTAAGTCCCTATAAATTATATGATTGAAACCAAAGGACCAATAATGCAAATGATTTTTTTTTGTATATAAACTTGCTTATTTACTAATTCAAATTAATAATGTTTTGGACGAGAATAGGGAATACTTTGTTCATCTCATAATATATATAAATACATTATATATATAAATATTTATATTTCAATTTTCACATGGTTTGCATTGATATTTGTAATAAGATAAACATTCGAGCATTTTCAAGAACATGAGCAAAGAAAGAATGGAAAAAATGTTAATACAATGTATTGTTATAAGACAGTTCATTACATCTCACTTAAAATAACATATAAATATTTATATTATTATCATGCTATGTTTCAATTGCACATATAGATATTTTTTTATGTGTATTTGTACATAACAATAACTAGTTATCTTAAATGTCTCGTCCTCATGATTTTGATCGAGATTTGGGAAGTAATATATGTAGACCACTTTTAGAAATAGTTTAATGGTGTTATTGACTTTTTTGAATTACAATGGATATATACTATGATTGGTTATTTTCATTTCTGTTTGTATCCCCGATAAATTTAATAATAATTAATTATATCTTATTATTTAAAATTTAAAATCTGATTTCGTAAATCATAAATATGTCTAAGATTCCAAATCAAATCTCTTACTTTCCGTTTTTAATAATTAGTTATATCCAAGGGCAGGCCCATGGGTTGGCTGGGCCGGGATAGCCCGACCCAGATTTTGTGAAAAAAAAACCTCAAATAGCAGTTCAGCCCAATTTTATTAGAATACCCTCAATAAAATCCAGCCCATATTTTGTTCAAAATCCCCCAAAACACTTGTCCAACCCAGTTTTTTTTTTAAAAAAAATCCTAAACAACTTGCTATATAAACTTCAATTATCCTAATTGAGCATCTTTTTAAAACATATTTGTAGCCGTCAATGAATAAATCACCCCCTTTACTAAACATCAAATAATATGTAATGAATTTGATTTCATTTGTAAATTCTTTAATTCTTTTGATTTATTATATGTTTTGTAGATGCATTTAGATATTTCATATTTTGACAATATTGGGAGAATTGAATAAATCACCATCGCCTATGTTGGTCGTTTGGAGAATTGGAGTTTCTCCAATTCAATCTTTCATTAAGTTTTAAATATGTTAGATTTATTAATATTTTTGTTAGGGTTTGTATTTGTTATTGACTTTTATGTTTTATTGGCATTTATTTTATTCCAAATAAATGTTAAATTATTCTTGATTATCTTGGTGTCTAATAAGAAACTAAATCAAAACTTTTTAAAATGAGTTTGTATTTGTGAATTTTTTTGTTTTTTGAATATCTTTTTTATGTAGGTTATAATTTTATATAGATTTTAAGCGGAGGATTGTATTTCAGTCAAAGAAAAGAAGAAAATAATAGAGAGAAATTGATTTTTTTATATAACATTTGAGCTTTTGTATTAATGAACTTGTTTTGTTTTACTTAATATTTTCATGAACTTATTTTATTTCAAGTGCATCATATGACTACATTAAAAAATTGATATTTTTATCAAGAAAATTTTCTCTTATATGAAAAGATTAATTCAGCCCACCCAGAAAAAGTGTCCTGGATCCGCCTCTGGCTATCTTATTTATTCAAAATTTAAGATTTTTAAATCTAATTTACATAAATCATAAATATATCTAATGTTTCAAATCAAATCTATTATTTACTTAATAAAAGGATTGTGACTTAACTCTTTTATTTCTGTTTTTACCCTCCATAAATTTAATAATTGGTTATATCTTATTTATTCAAAATTTAATATTTCAAATCAAATTTGAAATCAAATTACATTAACATAAATCATATGAATATATTAAAATTTTAATAATTAATTTACATGTTATATATTCCATATATTTTGCGTATTTTTTATGTTTTTTCTTTCTTTTTTCGGTCGTTTCAATTGTTTATTCCCCATATTTTTTGGATTATTAATTTATTATATATATATATATCCTAAAAGTTAGAAATACTCATATCAATCACTTTTAAAAATTATACATAAAAAAGTCTTATTTCATCATTTTAGAAATACAAAAGACTAATCTGCCCTTATGTAATTAAATTTTTAACATCCCTCTAACCCTCTTAGGTTATTCTACACCAAAAACTTATTTTTCCAGCAAAACAACAATCTCTTTATACATGACCAAAATCAATTCTCTTAGAGGTTTTGTTATTATATATCATATTGTGTGTTTCTTATATCTATCTTACATGATGTTGTTTATCATTTTTCATTGTATATAATCATAATATGTAATATAAATCTGTGTTGTGCCTCAATGCAACAGATAATATTTTAATATTCTAAATTTTTATTTGCATTTTTTTGTGCTATTCACATATTTTTATGACATCATTAATACAAATCTATTTTTTTAAATAAGCATCAACATTTATTGGAATTCATCATAAAAAAACTTAAATTATATTGATACTTATTTTACAAAATCCACATAACTACAAAAAATTTAGAATAAAAAAAAGTTGATCTATATGAAAATGTGTGAAATCTATTAACAAAATTAAGTGAGTGAAATATTTTAACAAAGTTAAGAAGGTATAGAATATATTAAGGAGCTAATTGCATAAGAGTAAATTAGTTTTTTGTGTTTGTAAAATTGTGAAATAATACTTTTTAGGTATAATTTTTAAAAGTAGCTGATTTAGGTATTTCTAAATGTTAGAAGATTTTTTTGGCCATTTTTCCTAATTGTCATATAATCTAAACGTAGAAGGTGTGGCTATAATATTGATATGAATAACACAGTATATATAGGTCAAATGTTTAGAATATTTAATTATGCGTCCAAAAAACTCTTTTCATTTAACACATAGGATAATAAATTTGTATACCGTGTAATATTTTTTATATTATATTGAAAATAACATAGTGAATTTTCATAAAACTTAATTGAGATATATTCAAAGAATATCTTTTATTTTAAATTATTAAAATTTTAATATATTTATATAATATGAAATCTGATTTTGAAATCTTAAAATGCATTCATGATTTATCTAAATTTGATTTCAAATCTTAAATTTGAAGTAATTGTTAAATTTTGCGGACGATAGAAAAACTAAAATAAAAATCTGGTCACTTTCCTTCTAAAAGTAATAGATATGCTTGTAACCTTTACTTTCTATAATGATAAACTGATAATCTTACTAATTTTTTTAACTAAGCATATTTTTAACAATGACAACAAAAAAATATAATACAGAGATGGATCCGACACTCCTCCAAAAAAGCCGGATGTTTTAATTATAAAACAAAAAAAAAACATCAATCAAAACTCAAAAGTCTGTCTCTAATTTTTTTCTTGTGATTTTTGTTCTAGGGTTTCAATCATGGCTCGTCAGAGAACAAACTTGTCCTACATAGCGAACAACACTCCGTCGGCGCACCTTCTTGAAGCGGCAGATGAGCCTCCTGAAGAAGGCGAGCGAGCTGAGCATCCTCTGCGGCGTCCCCTCGTGCGTGCTCATCGCCGCCCCCTGCGACCCGAACCGGGTCATCACCTGGCCCTCCGCTGTCCACGCCCGCACTCTGATCTCCCTAACCCGAGACCTCCCCTCCTCGTCTTCTTCGGCCCGGAGCAAGCGCGCGCTCGACCAGGACGCGTTCCTGTCGAGGGAGGTGGCCAGGCTGAAGGAGCAGATCCAGAGGGTTGAGAAGGAGACCCGGGAGGCGGAGACGAAGGTGGCGCTGATGCGATGCATTCGCGGGGAGGGATGCGCGGACCAGCTGGACGGCGTGGCTTGTCTCGCGGAGGAGAAGGCGAGGGCGGTCGCGGACCGCATCGAGCGCCTCAAGGGTTGGTTTCCTCCTCCTCCCCCTCCAGAGTTTATCAATCAGCCTGAGCTTGGGCCGAATTGAATGGGCCTTCATCTTCAATGTCTGGAGGTTTTTATTAGTATATATGTCCTGTGTTTAGTTTATATATTTGGGTTTTTATTGTTTATGCATATATATGCATGGTTTAGATTGAGAGTTTAATAGGGTTTGTGAGTTTTATTTGGTGAAGATGGGAATGGATTCTGTTATCTTCTTTTAAATTGTTCATGTTTTAATTTCTTTTCTATGATGATGATGATCAATTGTGTTTGATTTTCTTGGTTTGCATGCATATATATATATACACATGCACGTACACATATATGTACATACATACACATGCATTTAAATTTTTACAACTATAGTTGAGTTGTGAAAAAGAATCCATCTACTATTGGGTTCTTGCGGTCCCCAATGGACAGTCCGATCATGAGTTTTTCACAATCGGACGATCCATACACGATTTCGCACGGTGCTCATTTCTCTGCAAGGTGCACCCCAATAAGCAACATATTACTACTCATATATATATGTATATATATTTTTGATAAAATGTTTATGCAATATAATTAGTATAATGTCTGATAAAATGTTTATGTGGTGACGGGTGAAACTTCTTAATAATAAATTAATATACAAACGCTCCGTTTATATAGGAATTTCATGTAAGTGCCCTCTGAATTAACATGGAGCCATGGAGGGTGTGGTGTCCATATAATCTTTGGGGGGCGGGGATAATGTTGACAAATTTTATCTTAGTAGATCATGTTGATTAATTATATTTTCTTTAAATCTAGGTCCTCGTCTTTTTTTAGATATCTTTAGGTCATTATTTCAATATCTTATTATTTTTAAGTCCAAATTAACATATTCCATTTCTATCGTCAATTGACATATCCGAAATGCCCTTTATATGGGTACATTGTAAATTGTCTAGATACATAGTTAATGTGTGTAGATATATTGTTATGTAGTTTAGTTACATTATTGATGTGTTAGGGTATCCGCCACTGTCGTTGACATCTAGAGGAGGGGGATAGGGGGAGAGACAACGAGATTGTGAATACATAGTAAGAGGGAGATGGATCAATGGATGACATAGGGGGTTTCTGGGTGTAAAAGAATGTATTTTAGGAGAGGGTAGAAGAGAGTGAAAGGGTATTTAGGGTACCATAAATTTCCTATTTAATAAATGTTAACTCCATGACAGAAAAATAATAACATATCAAAATAGGGACCAAAACTCCAAAAGATATCTTCAACCAAAACCTAAAAATAGTATGAGGATAACTAGAGGGGCTCCTAATTAATTCTCCCTTTTTAAATGATACGTAACAAAAACCTAATTCAAACTCATTGTCTTTGTAAACTAACATAATCTATCTCTACAAAGGGTGTCCATGACTACAAACTAGTATATATAAATGGGGGTTAGGTGTCACACAACCTTAGAACACGTGACTTCATGTAGCTCTATGTGTAGCTACTCAGTTGTCCTCCTAATTCAAATTTCTTGCCCCTCTAGTCAAATTTTCAATCATATAAACAATGATGGGGTGTTCGATAATTTCTTGCCAATGAATCTCCTTGTATCCTCTCTCAAGACTCAAATATATGGTTTGGTGAGACCCTCACATGAGGCTTCATTTTCCACCTACTACATCATGTCAACCAAATGTATAGCACCAATGTTTCCTTCTTGTTTAGTATTTTGGAAATGTTACACTGATGCTCATTTAATAGTCTTTAGGGTATAGAACGTTGAAAACTTCCACATTCCATGAGTCCATATAATTTATTAAAATTTGTATTTTATTTTTTTATAAAAATATATATCTTGATAAGACTTATAATTTTAAAAAACAGAACAAAAAATGAGAACTGCATTTGAGCTAGAAAAAAGTGCTGACAATAACATTTTTAAATATTATATATTTAAGATGTTTTATTAAATTCTTTAAATATATAATTATCTAATTAAGTAATTATTAAATAAAAAAACTTGAAGTTAATTATCAAAAGCATTGAATGTATATATTGTTTTAGATTTTGTTCTAATAATAATAAAAAGAAAAGAGAAAATTAATTAAAGTCCCTCTAGTCACTCTCATATTATTTTTAGATCCAAATTAACAGATTTTGTATGTACCGTCGATTCATAATTAAGCCCAAAAAGAATACAGAGTGGGAGAGAGACGGATCAGTAGATGACAAAGGGTTTTGGGAGAGAGTGAAAAGTCGGGATTTTTGGGTCTTGAGGAAGGTGCTTTGGAGATAATAGAAGACAATGAAAGGGTATTTTCAGTTTCACAAACGCTCTATCTAACGGAATGTTAACTACAGGAACATAGATTTAATAGAATATTGAAATAGGGTCTAAAGAAATATCCAAATATATCATAGACCTAATAAATAATAGGAGAATGACCAAAGGGACCTAATTAATTTTTAGGGGAATTGTCCAGATGCCCCTTGATCAGGGGTTTAATTTTTTTTTACCCCTAGACTTTTTTTTATTTTTTATTTACCCATAAAATCTGGTCCTAATTTTTTTTTACCCCTGACCAGTTACATAAATATTACATTTTTATAATTGATTGTTAAATATATGTAATTGGTTATTATATTTCTATAATTTATATGTGATACCGAACTACCCCTTACAGACAGTTACATAAATACAGAAATATAATGTGATACATACAGAAATTATACAAATAATTACAGATATTTAATAGTTGTCTACAAAAAATATTAAAATACGCAAATATGTTTAAACACAAAATGGTCATATATACATTTTCAATGTCATTACAATATAATCTGAGTGCATTCAATGTACGCAAAATTGTTATAGATACACTACTAAAGTTTCATTAAAATAGATACATCAATTGTTTGAATTATGATGTTTTCTTCATATCTTAATGATCAGTTGTAGTCTTCCCCTTAATCATCTTCATAAAAAATACGACAAACAGTCAAACACCGAAATAAATTTATAAAAAATTGTAATATTTTAGTAGAATTACTTCTTGATCCATGTACTAAACAATTATAGAAACTAACATTTATATAACAATTACAACAAAAACTACAAATGTAATACCCAATGACATAATTTACCATTTACAGATAATTACAAATTACAGAAATGTAATAACCAATTACATATATTTAACAATCAATCACAGAAATGTAATATTAATATACGGATGAGAATCTTGACACTGATCAGAGACAAAAAAAAGGATCATATTTCAAAGATAAATAAAAAATAAAAAAAAGTTTAGAAAAAAAAAGGACATCTGAACAATTCCCCTTTAATTTTTTCAAATAAAAAATAAGACAATCTTGGCTAGGGCTGCAACTTGGGTTGGGTTGAACCCGAACCCGACGGGTTGAACCCGATTTTTACATGGGTTGGGTTGATCAAATCGGGTTCGGGTTCGGGTTCGGGTTGGCCAATTCGGGTTGACTCACAAATCGGGTTGGGTTCGGGTTGGACTCCGACCCAACCCGACCCAACCCGAACCCGTAAATTAATAGTTAAAAAAATATCATGGCCGTTTATTTTGTAACTTCTAATATGGGTAGTCCAAATTTTAGGTAAACCTAGCTAATCTTATAGGTTGGGTGGGGTTGATTTATTTAATTTACACATCATGTTAGAAATTCGGGTTGGGTCGAGTTGGTTCAATTCGGGTTGAAAATCGGGTTGGGGTCGGGTTGGTCCAATTCGGGTTAAGTCGGGTTGGGTCGGGTTGAAAAAAGTTTATTTAATTCAAAAAATCGGGTTGGGTTCGGATTGGTCCAATTTGGGTTGAAAATCGGGTTGAGTCGGGTTGGGGTTGGGTAGTTTGGAATTTAGATTGGGTTCGGATTGAGGTCAACCCGAACCCAACCCACCCGAGTTGCAGCCCTAATCTTGGCTCCTGTGCCAAGAGAGACCTGACTGAACCTATAATCTTGGAAATGATGACATCTTAAAGACACGTTAGCGATAAAGAAATATAAAATGTGGATGCCATTTTTTTTTTATGTCTACATCACCTTCTACGAACCTGATAAAGATGGGAAACATTTCATTGTTGTTTAGTCACGATAATAATTCATAATATATAAGTTTCAAATTAATTTTTTTATAAATATAATATTGTTATATTTTTTTTATATTGAAATTCACTAACATGTATTATTATTTTTCTTTCCATTTATGGAATGTTTATTGATTGTGAATGTAATGTATTGGTGAATTAAGAATATATAAGTTTTTTTTAAAGGAAAAAATCGCTATCACGATTTCATTACGATCTCAATTAATATAATTTTGAAGGGGGTGAGAAGTTAAAAAAATAGAAATTGCAAATACAAGAGAAAACAGACAGAAAATCACGTTAGAAGAGAGATTTAATCATGACAAATATGTAAGAATTATAACAACATTTGATTGGGATAAAAAAATTTATATGAGCGTTATTACACAACTGTCCTTATTTTTTTCAGTCTTAATTACAATTTTAATACCACAATAATAAATATACTCAAACATCATACTCAAAGCCTATCCTCATGTATTAATTAATCTAATAAATATAAATTAAAAACTGAACGGTATACAAACAAACGGGTTACAGCAATATAATAATAAATAGATATAAAAAAATAAATCGGCTAGGTGACTTATTTGACTTGATGTCATATTTTGACCCTATAGACAACATGCACCCATAGACAAATCAACAATTAAAACAATTACATCATTGGAGTCAATGAAACCACAATTTCACAACTTACAATAACCAAGTCCTCATAGAAAAAATCCCCATTATATATAGAGAGAAGCCCAACATTTCCCTTTCAAGACTACCAAGTCCTGAAACATAGATAGATTGAGAGAGAGAGATCTCTAGAGAGAGAGAGAGAGAGAGAGAGAGAGAGAGAGAGAGAGATGGCAGCGGAGACAGTTTTGTGTGACAGGTGCAGCTAGTTTCTTGGCTTCATGGCTTGTGAAGCTCCTCCTCTCAAAGGGATACAAAGTCCATGGGACTGTTAGAAACCCAGGTAGGCCTCATTTGATATATTATTGTAATATTGTTGTTGTGATTGTTGTTGTTGTTGTTGATTATGTGAACATGTTTTAATGACAATTTGCAGATGATGAAAAGAATTCACATCTGAAGAACCTGGAAGGAGCTTCAGAGAACCTGAAGCTCTTCAAGGCAGACGTGCTCGACTATGGGTCGCTGGCCGCCGCCGTCAAGGGCTGCGTAGGCGTCTTCCACGCCGCCAGTCCTGTGCCAGCCTTCCAGATTGCTGATCCCCAGGTTTTAATTTTGTGTGATAAATACAGAGACTTCTTTTGTGTTGATTTATACGCGTATTGTTGTGCACGAATTGGTATCTGATGTGACATGTGATGTCATTTTAGTTGGTATTTATTGAGGCTATTTATATTTATTTTAAATAGTTTTATTTTTTTAATGTGATGACCCAATAAAGAAACACCACGTAAGTAGTGAAAAATATTTTTATAAATTATTAAACAATTTTTGTGTTATCTTGGGCATGCAACATGTTATGCTTTGGGTGGCTCACACATAGGGGTGTGAACATTCAAAATAGTCTTCCATGTTAAAATAATACTTGAATAAAAAAATCAGTTTTTTAAAGGATTAGATTCCAATCTATCCAACCCAACTCACATGCTTGTTTTTTTGTGCTTGGCCTAAATAGAACTATTTTAATGTTATCAAATAAAATGAGTTATGATCATATGCACTAATCTAGTAAAAACAAACATAAAAGAGGATCTACTCCCCTCTTGGTTAGTATTTGTTATCAAGAGGGATAAATGAATAATTTATCTATTTATATGAGTTCTTTAGTAAAATTTTTTAGTTCTCATTTTCTGTTAAAATATTTGTATTTGCTCTTCGTAGATCTCCAGTTCAAATTTTGTTAGATTTATATGATACACATGATTTATCTATTTGCTTTCATAGAAAAAAGTGGTTGAGCCGACGGTGACTGGAACGTTGAACGTACTAAAGGCGAGTTCTGAAGCAGGAGTGAAGCGGGTGGTCTATGTCTCCTCCATCGTCTCCGTCATGTACAACCCAACTTGGCCTACTGACAAGGCCATGAATGAGGACTGTTGGTCTGATGCATACTACTGCAGAGACGTGGTGGGTATTACCAATAGTAACGAAGCGTTCCGTACTTTTCTGATTCTTCGTTAAAGTACTCCAATTAGATATTTCCCCATACAAAACATACTATATGCATATGAAATTCATTAATACATGTCAATGCTTAAATTATCAAGAAATTAGTTTAATTATCTCTGTACTTTTCCTATTTATCTCATATGATTTATAAATGTACACATATCGTATGGAACATGGAAATTTATCGAATATTTGTCATACATGAACTATTTGTCATTATGAGTTTACTATATAGAGTATGCTCAAGACACTCTATTTGTCACATCATTCACTGCATAATTGGATTGAAAAAAACAAACTATCCTAATTAAATCAATCTATGTTCAATTTTTCAGTTGCAAAACTGGTACCGGGTCTCCAAGACCATCGCCGAAGTTGAGGCGGTTAAGTTCGCCGAGAAGAACGGCCTCGACGTCGTCGCTCTCAACCCTGCGATTGTCATCGGACCGATGCTGCAATCGAATGTGAATACAAGCAGCCTCTTCTTGATCAGCTTCATGAAAGGTACATATCACACTTAATTTTAATAAAAATGACGGTAACAAGAGTTTGTATATATATATATATTAAAAAAAAAAAAAACACTCCGGGATGAGATTCAGTTAGTTAGCATATTAGTCTCTTATTGGGAAACCAATGAATTCAACTCTTAACTTCTACTAATTCAAGTTCCATTATTAATATGGGGGTGGTTGACAACAAATCTGATCATTTTTCAACAACTATTGTGACCACCTCTTACGTTTAACACGTGAAATTAAGCATCGGCAACGGGTCACAGGGCCCAAACTCGGCCCTGAGCCGAGGCCTGCACGGGCCTATTTGACCAGTGGGTCCGGGCCTGGCTGGTCCATGACCAAATAAACAGGCCCAGACCCGTGGGCAGGTTTACGGGCGGGTCTGCGAACTCAAATTTTAAACATGTTATTTCTTTTAATTTTTTAATTTTAAGTTATTCATTTGCATATATATATTAAAATAATCAAAATTGAAGATATAATGTTAAGAAAAAATATTTACATCAATTCAGTTTTCAGAAATAAAATATAAAATGAATTAATTACTTTGAAAAACTAAATCTTACATGTACTTTATTAGGTTGGTTACTACGTAAATGCTAATAATTTGCATAATTAAACTACAATTCCAATAAAAATTACATGTGACTCATTAAGTATATTGCTCCACCACGGGCCTACGGTCCGGGCCCGTGGGCAGGCCTACTGGCCAGCCTGAACAGGCCCAGTACGGGCCAGCCCGTGGACCTGGCCAGGTTTCGGGCCTCAGGCCAAATGAGGACCCTTACATGAAATTGTGTTGTGAATCGTATCACATGTTAGATTTATAATTAGATACTGATGAGACTAATGATTTATCATATTCTTCATAATCTAATAAGCAGATTCTAATTATCGTCACAGTATTCATAACCAACACAAAAGTTTTTTTTATTGTATATTTCACGTATGATTTACAAATGTACACGTACTATAACTAAATATCTATCATACACAAACTTCGTGACAATGATCAGAGACTGATCAAAATCTGATAGGATCGATCTGGTGTAAACAGAGGGATTTGAGGCGATGGAGGACCAGCAGGGGCGGCGCCACCTTTGTTGAGGTGGGGTCAATTGACCCCCATTAAATTTTTTTGAAAAAATAAATTAACCATTGGGTGGTGGGATTATTCAATAGGCTCATTTATACAACTATATTAAGATGCCCATTTCTACAACCAGACCCCATTAATTTTTTTTGGGCGCAGTACACTCATTGTTTTTACAGTTCTATATACCTCGTTAGAAATTCAGTAAAACATATATCTCGTTAGATGATGTATATACGTCAGTAAATATGTTCTTATACTTATTAAAAATGAGTTCATTCAACTCGAAATGGAGCGATATAAATTTTTTATCAAAGCATATACTTTATTAGATAATGTTTATTTTTTTTAAAATGAAAACATGTGTGGTTTGAGTTTTATTTGATAAAAGTGATTGAATCGAATATTTGCCATTTAAAATAAAAATAAAAATGATATGTGCAACTTTAATAGCATTTCACATTGGAATTTTTTTTTAAAATCATATATTATCTGATTGAAGTATACGCAGTTATATGGAAGAAGTATATACTAAGATACATTAATGTATTTTTTTCATTTAAAAAATGATAAAAAAAATTTGTGTTGTACACTATGATAGAACTCTAAACACTATGATAATGTAGTATACTACGTTATCATAGTGTATGGAGCTGCAAAATAAACTGAGTGTATAAGCACTCAAAAACAAACCAACATTTAAATGGTGGGTCATTCAATATGCCCATTTATACAATCATATTAAAGTCACTGACACTATAAAAAAATCATATGATAAGAATAATTTTTTAAAATTTTTAAGAAATTTATGTTTTTAATGACACCATCTATGAAAATTTCTGGAGCCGCCACTGAGGACCAGGTCATGGTGTACGTCGATGTCCGGGACGTCGCCGAGGCCCTGCTACTACTCTACACGAAACCAGAAGCAAAGGGAAGGTACATTTGCAGTCCCCATGTGATCAAGTCGAGTGATTTCAAGGATAAGCTGAAGACCATGTACCCACACTACAATTATCCCAAGAAGTAAGTATTAATTTTTCTTTTGCTCTTTCGCTACATGTAATTCATGTAACTATAGAAAAATATTAAAAAAATATATGCTAAGATGCATTAGTATATTTAAAAAAAATTAATTTTTTTTTCATACACTGTGATACTGTAAAATAAGATACTATACTAAGACTGTGTATAGGCAGTGAATTGATGAGACTTGTAAATTAAACTTAGGTTCATCAATGTGGAACGTGAAGAGAAGATCAGTTCGGAGAAGCTGAAGAGTTTGGGGTGGACATATCGATCGTTGGAGGAATCTCTTGTTGATTCGATCGAGTACTACGAAGGGGCCGGTCTGCTTAAGAAAGATTAAATTTTGATTGAGATTTGATTCAACCTCTAAAAAAATACACAGATGATGTAACGTTTCATTGCCTCAAATGTGTTGTTGTTGCTTCAGCCATATTAATAAAAGAGAGCTATCTCATTCAGCTCTATATTTACTGTTAATCTATATATGAAATATTGTTGAAAAACTTTGCGTCCACGTCCAGTCTTGTTTTTAGCCTAATTTTGAACCTAATTTTTTGTTTGAGGTCATGCATATATATATATAAGGATTCATTTTAAATTGTATGGCCTCCAATAAAATGCATATGACTTGAAGACTAAAAATAAAGCTAAGTGCAATCACATATCTTAGTGCACATGCGTATCTATGTCACTACAATTAAATTGGTAAACAGTGGCAAAAAATATTACCGCTAAAAGTGTAAAATTATTCCGCTATATCTTATAACGGCAATATGCAGCACTTATCTAAAGTGCCGCTATCATAGGGTCGCTAAAAGTTATCACATATAGTGGCACAACAAAAACCGCCACAGAATTTTAAAATGGCCACTATAAACAAAAAAGATAAATGTTTATCAGTGGTGATATCCAGACCCTAATTTATAAGCCTCACTCACAAGTCTTATGAGGTGTCATCATGAGCTTTTGAAAAATGATAAAATGACAAAATACGGATATGTCATTCATTAAAAATATATCTCATTAACTCAAATCCATTTTTTCTCTATTCAGTTATTAATCTTTCACATGAATTTCAGTTACATAAAAATTTATCTATTTTAAAATTTAAATTTGAAATCCTTATCTAATAATTAAATTTTCAATTTTAATTTCAGTTACACTAAAACTTACCTAAATTACACCAAAACTACCTAAATTATTTTTAGTCAGAATCCTTCAAACGGCCTACTTTTTTTTTTCAAATTACATTCGTATTATACACAAATTTTTTTATGAATGTAATTAACTGAAAATTCTAGCAATTGACAAACATTTTTTTAATGGATTTTTATTTTTAAGTCCCCATAAACTATATGATTTAGTGATCGATCTCTCACTTCTTCATATTTCGGTTTAAGTCCTCATATTTAAAGGATATGTTCTTTTTAGTCCCTCCCAGGGACTAAAAAAAAATCAAATAATTTAGGGATAGGTCCCTCCCAGGGACTAATAAGAAACATACTCTTTAAATCTAGGGATTTAAACTGAAATATGAAGAAGTGAGGGATCAATCACTAAATCATATAGTTTACAGGGACTAAAAAATAAAAACCCTTTTTTAATTTACATAAATGAGATGCATCTCACACAATGCAAATACATTTCCTAAGTGTTTACATCCTTTATAATTATTTGTTACATTTACATAAACATTGTTACATTTATATAAATGTAAAAGTTACATTTACATAAATATTTTACACTCTATACAATGTTTAAACAATTTAAAAACATATCATTTCTTCAATAGTCAGTTACATTTTATGGAAAATATAATTGTTGTGAGTTACATTTAACATATATTACATGAACTATTTGTTACATTTTCAGAAAAACTATTATAGTGCCACTGCCTTCTAAAGAAAATATAGCAAATTCTCATGCAAAAGTATATACTTGACTGTTATATTTATAAATGTAACAAATATAAATTACTATTTGCATTGAAAGAAATGCAATACATGAATAAATGCTACATTTCAAATTGTTACATTTATGAATGTAACAAAAATTAGAAAATGAGTATTTCGATGTTCAAAATGTAACATTAACATCACACAAATCTTATATAAATTAAATGTAACAATATTGAGTATTACATTTATGAAATTAAAACGAAACAAAATAAAAAAGTGCAATATGACTATCAATACATAAAAATTCATTTTTTAAATTGAAAACATGTAACATAGATTGAATATATGATCATAAAAAGGTTAATTTTAATTTCGGATATGACGTGCATTCTAATAAGATCATAATATGATAAAAAAATAATTGTCAAACCTGATCCAGAAGACATTGATGGGAGATCCAACTCGAGAAAAAAAATCAGTGTCTTCAAAATTCTCAGAATTGAAATTTTAGATCTGCTACAATGTGTTCATCATATATAATTTGGTTCCGATAACAGGAGATCGATTAAAATTGGTGTCAAGACAATTTTGATGGTTTAATCCAAAAATGATCGGCAATTGACGATACTCCATGATGCGCGGTTGAGTAATTGCATTTATTGTTGACACTCCACACAAAATGGAAAAAATCATAATCGCCAGGTTTTCTAAATAGACTTAAGAGTATAATAGACAATGTACAATTGCCACGTCATAGGGCTTGGTTTGAGACCTGTGATGTTAAGACCTAAAAAATATTATTGAATGTTTATTGATTTTAAAGATTCAAAAATCTGAATAAAAATCAAAACTACCACAACGTATCATACTCATGTGCTTCATAATTTGGATTTTTGATCATTTACTAACACAATCTATCACTTTTAAAACTTTAAAATGAGGGCCCCATAAAAATAATATAAAAATGAGCAACTAGTGTAAAAAAAATGAAAGAAAAAAAAAGAAAAGTTTTTTGATGATACCAAATAAATATATAGTAGAAAGAGAATTCTGAGTCCAACAATGACAAATTAGAAACAGCCAATCTTGACAGAAGCTGCTTCTTGACTTTGGACCACATCAGTGCCACATGTTGGACTGGTTTTCTGCGATTCGGATTGCAATACATTATGAACCAGCATTTGGGCTAGAAAATGAGTGCTCACATTAACATTTTTTTAACATATTATTATATTTCTATGATGTTTTAAATTCTTTGAATATATACTTATCTAATTAAGTAAAAAATTTGAAGTCAATTATCAAAACCATTGAATATATAAAAACTTTGAAGTAATGGTCAAAATCAGGAGATCTGATTCAACCTCTCATCTTCTTGGCTGCATGCAGCATTCCTTTAAATTGAAAGAAATGGATGCCATTTTTTGATGTCTCTACGCACCTTATTCAAACCTGATAAAGATGGGAACCCTAATTTCATTGTTGTTTGACAATATAATCATTCCAATACTATACGTTTCAAATTCCTCAAAAAATTATGAATATTGTTATCGTTTTTTATTGAAATTCACTAAACTCATATATATATTATGATTTTTTTCCATTCATGGAATGTTTGTTGATTTATGAATAAAATGTGTTGGTGAATTAATGCATGGTTTGGCATTGGGATAAATGATTGAGATAAGAAAATAATTAGGTTAAATTACATGTTATCCTATATGGCATAAGAAAAAAAGAAAAAAGCGTGAATAATTGTTTGTATTTTGAAAGAAAAATAGAGATATTTTATTCTAGATAAAAGATAAAACAGACTTAATTTTTTAATATTTTTTAATAACATTTTATAAAACATGAACAACTTTTATTACATCATTCTCAATAAATAAAAAAAACTGCAACTCAACCGCTCTGGTAAGAAGTGGTGGTGCGGCTATATATGACTTTGATGTCATATTTTTGACCCTAATCAATGGACGTGTCGTATAAACAACATGCACACCGACAAATCAACGATAACACTCCATCGTTGTGTCAATATTGAAACAATTCAATTGGTTATTTTTTGCATATATGCCCCCTCTTAAAACCTGTTATTATGAAAATACCCTTTAATTTTGCATCATTGTAAAAATACCCATGTTATAGCGATAAATCGCGCATCTGTACCCCTCCATTACTCATTATTCGAAACCCCTCCTAAACCACGGTCAGTTTCTTAACCCTAACTTTCAAACACCCCCCCCCCTCTCTCTCTCTCTCTCTCTCTCACATTATCTCTTCTTCCCCTTGAAAATCAAGAAAATCTATAATGACACTTTGAGAGTGGGTTGCGATTAATGTTCACCAAATTACTTAGTTTCATGGAGGGTTTTGACTAAAATTGTAGATCAAATAAGAATCCTCAGATCCAGTTAAGGTTTAGTTGCAAGAAGAAGAAGATGATGAAACACATAAAAATGTATGAGGGAGAAAGAAATGGCGGTCGGCCACATGTCTTTATACAGGGGGAGGTATTTTGAACATTTTACAAGTCCTAAATGATGACTAACGGCTCTTCCCTAAACAAACCTCATGGACGCTAATCTCAGGGTATCGATAAACGACTTATTGCTATTACAGAAGTATTTTTACAACTATGGAAATTTAAAGGGTAATTCTCATAATAACACGTTTCAAGAGGGGTATATATGCAAAAAAACCCAATTCAATTTATTTAGATGCAGCAACCAAAGTCCCCATAGCAAAAACCATTATATATAGAGAAGCCCAGCATTTGCTATGAGTAATACAAAGTCCTGAAACATAGATAGCTAAATAAATACTGATTTTGAGAGAGAGAGAGATGGCAGTGGAAACAGTTTGTGTGATAGGTTCGGCGAGTTTCTTGGCTTCATGGCTTGTGAAGCTCCTCCTCTCAAAGGGATACAAAGTCCATGGGACTGTTAGAAACCCAGGTATGCCTCACTTGATATACCATTGTTTTTGTTTTGTTGTTGTTATTGTTGTTGTTGATGCTTGATAACAATATATGCAGATGATGAAAAGAATTCACATTTGAAGAAGTTGGAAGGAGCTTCAGAGAACCTGAAGCTCTTCAAGGCCGACGTGCTCGACTACGGGTCCCTGGCCGCCGCCGTCAAGGGCTGCGTCGGGGTTTTCCACGCCGCCAGTCCTGTGCCGATCGACGCCAGTCCTGTGCCGATCGACGTTAGTGCCTCGCCAGGCGTCAAGGTCGTTGATCCTCAGGTAATGACTTTGTGTGATAAACACAGAGAATTCTTGTGTTAGATTTTATATGTATTGTTTGTTGTGTGAGAATTAATTGTCATCTAATGTGACGAAATTTCAATCTCATACAAATGATGTCGTTTGTGTCATAGAATAAACAGAGAATAGGGCTGAATATTGCATGATAACCCCTATTCGTTGTTTGTTTCACACACATATATATAAACCCTGAGATAGTTCGGCTTGGATAAGCTAGATAAGACCTTATAATAATTTTAATGAAATGTGAGAGATTATCATGACTTATCTATGCTAGAGAATAAAAATACTCTTCTATGTCATTTTAAAATAATTATCCCACCTAACAGTTTCACACACACTTCCTAAAAACAATTACATCTATCAAATCAGTCATGTATCTCTCACATTTATTCAAATGTATAACTGTCATTTAAAAAGTCTTTAACTATTATCCATCTTTATCTATCATTTATCATCATTTTATCCAAGGTGAACCAAACAACAAAACATCACTTTTATGTTTCCGAATGAAAATAACAGAAAATGCAACCGAATAGAAATGTGTTTATTCTGTATAGATGATTTTCTATCCCGGTATAGCTATCAGAGCTGAATAACACTATGTCACTTCCCACATAGGGATTAAAGTTTTCTCATTCACCCTCCAAAGAATTTTACTTGAACCAATAAAAAAAACACCACATAAGTGGTGAAAAGACTTTTTCATTGAATTATTTTTAATTTTTTTATGTTATCCATGCAACATATTTTTATCAAATAAAATAGGTTAGTATGATCATATGATCATATGCATTAATATTTTATCAAATAAATTAGCTTCATTCATCTCGCGTAACTCCATTCACTAGATGAAGTTATGATCATATGCATTAATTATCAAGTAAAAACAAACACAAAAGAGGATTTGCGCACCTCTTTGTTGGTATTTGTTATCAAGAGGGATAAGTGAATCAATTGTGTGTGTGTGTGTGTGTGTGTGTGTGTGAGTTCTTTGGTAAAAGTCTTCATTTACCTTTCAACTTTTGCCTTGCTTTTGCTTATCATAGATCTTCAGTTCAAATTGTCATATAAGAGTTCCAATTTTGTCAGATTTATCTGATACACAGGGTTTATCTGTTTGCTTTCACAGAAAGAAATGATTGAGCCGACGGTGACGGGAACGTTGAACGTACTAAAGGCATGTTCCGAAGCCGGAGTGAAGCGGGTGGTCTATGTCTCATCCATGGCCTCTATCCTGTACAACCCAACTTGGCCTAGTGACAAGGCCGTGGACGAGGACTGTTGGTCCGACGCAAACTACTGCAGAGATGTGGTGGGTATAAACACTCTATACGAATTGAGTTTTAAAAAGTCGCTAGCATCTACTTTTCCTTAAAGAATAACTAATGATCAAATCCTTGGAGCACTAATCTTCAATATATATAATTGAATCAATTTGTTCAATTTCAGTTGCAAAATTGGTACTTCGTCTCTAAGACCATCGCTGAAGTCGAGGCGGTCAAGTTGGCCGAGAAGAACGGCCTCGATGTCGTTGTTCTCAACCCCGTGGTCGTCATCGGACCGATGCTGCAGTCCAACGTGAACACCAGCAGCCTCCTCCTCATCAGCTTGATGAAAGGTATAACTAATCTCAGAGATGTAATCATACTTAGTTTTAATAAAATTGACGGTGACAAGAGCTTACCTTTTAAAAAAAAAATCCAGGATGAGATTTAATAGGGCAACGTGTCAATATCTTACTAAGGATTAGACGAGAACCTATGGAATTTCATCTCCTAGCATTCACTCATTCAAATTTCATTATTTCTGTGGGGGTGGTTGACATTAAAACTGATGAGTTTGCAACAATTGTTAGTGATAGCTTCACACGTTTAACATGTAAGATTATTTTGTTTGAAAATCTTATCATCAAAATCTGACGGGATCCGATGAAAACAGAGGGATTTGAGGTGATGGAGAACCAAGTCCTGTGGTACGTCGATGTCCGGGACGTCGCCGAGGCTTTGCTGCTGCTCTACACGAAGCCAGAAGCCAAGGGAAGGTACATTTGCAGTTCCCATGCTATGAAATCAAGGGATTTCAAGGACAAGCTGGAGGCCATATACCCACACTATAATTATCCCAAGAAGTAAGCATGGATTTTTCTTTTGCTCTTCCATTACATATACTTCATATAACTATGGAAAATGATATGTCCAGCCTTTGAATGCACCCTTATAAAAATTTAATTTGTATACATTGTGATAATACAGTATACATTATGATAAAACAATGTATAAATGGTGAATTGATGAGACTTGTAAATTAAACTCAGGTTCATCGACGTGGAACACGAAGCCAAGATCAGTTCGGAGAAGCTGAAGGTTTGGGGTGGACGTATCGATCGTTGGAGGAATCTCTTGTTGATTCGGTCGAGTTCTACAAAGGGGCCGGTCTGCTTAAGAAACATTAAATTTTGATTGAGATGTGATTCAACCTCTAAAAAAAATAATTCACAGATGATGCTACGTTTCATAGCCTCAAATGTGTTGCTGTTGTTTCAGCTATATCAATAAAAGAGAGCTATCTCATTCAGCTCTATATATACTGTTAATCAATACATATCAAATATTGTTGAAAAAAATAATCACACGGATTCCTTCCCCCAATAAAGTTGTACAGAAATCTCTCGTGTCCTTTTGTTCAAGGGACATCTTTCTTAATAAGAATGCTCCTGTATCTTCTTTATAAATAAATAAATAAATAATCACCACCACCACCAATGGGTACCAAAAACCTAGAATAGTCTATCCAGATCAGATACACCCAAGGTTATAACTAAAGTCAAAAGTAACCATAGCAGAATAAGAAAGGTTCCACCTGAAGCCAACAAACCCACTGAATTCCAGTAATCTTCAATCCATTTATTATATATCATCTCTTTCACAATGCGTACCTCGAGTATTTTCAACAATGGCAATGATTAAAATTTCACAAGATTTACAAAGATGATGACCCAGAAAAGGGAATGCAATGCGGAACCAATTCCATCGCAAACATATGGAAGGAAAAGAAACAACAGGCATGGCAACAACACATTAATTCACATAACGGAACTATGTTCACCCATGAAATGTACCTTGAACAAATCGATGAAAAGATCTCTCGAAATAATGAGCTTCTGTCAAAATTGATAGAATGGTTTCTTGAAAGATGATCCTTCAGTGTTTTACTCAAGCCTCTATGGTCCTTGTGTTTTGCTTCTGGTCTACTTCCGTACCAAACAGAGGTTCAGATGGGAAGACAAAAACAGTAGATGCTGAAATGGAAGGACAGACCCCAGCTGAGTACCTCACCGAAGTAATAGTGATCCGTGGCAGTTGTTGTGGACCTGATGCGAGTGGAACAAGCTTGTAACCGATAAAATGTTCCGACTCGGGCAAAATGAACACAGAATCATTGTGAGGTCCAGACAACACGAAACTCTGAGAGTCTGCGAGTGAGAACTTGATCTCCTGAAGCAAATTTGTCTGGTTTCGGACTCTCACGTCGAACGTGAATGGAACACCAATGATGGCATGGGGAGGACATTCCAAAACTGCTACTATTGGAGGCTTCTCCACGTTTACGTCAGGCAACCTGTATTTTGAAATCACGGCTGGGTCTGGGCTCTGGTCGAGCTTGGAATCTCTAACCCATTTGAGAAACACAGTCCCAATGCCAAGTTTTGTGGAATTGATGTTTGGTGTAACTGAGAAAACCTGTTTGAACTCTTCACCAGGCACAAGAAGAGAAAGGTCGGGTGAACTCCCATTGTTACACTTCACTGTGCACATGTGCTCAACATCTTCACCATCCATTTCAATGGACATGGAAATCAATCGCAATGGCACCTCTGTGCAGTTCTTCGCATTCACTAAAAGGACGCTTGTCTCATTCAAAGGAATTGATGTCAGCTGATTTGGGTTGGATGCGGGCCTGATCTGGGAAAGCAATAGAGGTTCCCGTCGGAATGGCATCATAAACCGGTGGCTGATTGACACAGAAGCTTTTCCTTCAATTTGCAAGCTTTTGTGAACATGGATCTTCTGCATATTTCCTTCTGTGGCATTCGGAGAATAGCCCAAGGACACATAAAGCATGATCGGCTTGGGCCTCTGCCACTTGATCTCTAGGTTGCACAACCACGAGCCTCCTACGCGCAAAGGGGGCAAAGACACCAATCCGAAAGACTGTTGGACTTTCCTGATACTCTCACCCCTTTGTAAATCATTTTCATCAGGCAATCCCACGATATCAAGGAGCTCAACATGGTGACTATCTGACGAGGAGGATTCCATCTCTCTCGGGCTGATCAAGCCCCCTCTTGAGTCCACAAGATTAATCTTGAGCTCACCAGAATGGATGGCATGACCTCTGGAGGTCACTGTCACAGTTACCATAAAGATCTCCCCAACTAATGCAGGCCCAGAAGCACTTAATATCATATCAACTTCAGGGTCAGGCTCTTCAACCTGGATAACCTTCTGACCGTAAAATGAAAGACTTGGTTCTTTGGTTGGAAAGGTCTCAAACCGGTCCTCAAACTTCCATAATGGCAAATCTTCCATAGAAGCAGGGCTCTCAATTTGGCAGTGGATTATGAAACGGTGTCCTAATTTAGCAGTCACAGAGACGCATTCAAGCTTTCCACTCTGTTCTGCATTTTACAAAACACCGAGATGTGGTAAGGCTGTGTTACAAAAAAAAAAAAAAAGGAATTTTAAAAACATAGATGAGAATTCAAGAAGCTGTACCAGATTGAATTTCATACGACAAACGGAACCACTTGTTTGACTCTAGCTTGAGAACTGGACCAGTCTCTACCCGTGTACCCTGCACTACACCAGTAGGATCTTCTGCTCTCTGGGCACTGGTGATGGTAAAATTACAGAGAGGCTGGTTGAACTGGATATCTAACTGATCCACATCCATGGGATGGGGCAGTTGTGACAGAAGGGACAGCGTGAGCAAGGTTGATGCTCCTGGCTTTACAGATTGGTCATGGAAAGCAGCAGAAGCAAGAAACACTGTTCGCATGGGACTAACAAGGTCAACATCAATGCAAAGTGGTTGATCTTCCACAAGATCTGGGGTACCGCCAAATGTTTGTTCTCCTCTCAAGATCTTGAATACTTCCTCTTGTATCGTCTCTCTGTGTGAAAAACAAGCTGGACCAGAAGGGCCATATTCACTTTTCTGTACAGAAAACTCAGCCCCAGGCTTAGAAACTATTGGCAATGCAGCCATCTCGAGCGAGTATTCTACGAAATCTTTCCACAGACTTAGTTTCCTTGAGCACTCTCGAAGATATCCCAAACTCTCCCAGAGCAATGTTACCCAACCCTCTTGCCTATATAGGCTAACAATGTGGCTGAATATCTGTTTTGCATTACTAAAGTCCTCCATGTTGTAATATTCTTTGGCCATCCTGTTGCTACAGTAAGAAGTGATCCTTTGAGCTTTAGTAGTGTTGAATGATTCAAAGGATTTTCTAAGCAGGGCAATGATTTCATACGAATCTTGAAACCTCTTGCCTTCAGAAAGAGCATAGGAAGCATACTCTACATCGGTGAGACTGGAAGGAGAACGAAAAATGTAAATACAAGCAGAAGACCATGGAAAAACAGCATAGAGGACATGGTTTCTAACACTTACGATAGCGTTCCAAACATATCTCCTTGATCAATTAAATGTGCGAATTGACCAACATAGACAGAGGGTGCTACAGATTCAACACTCTCATTTTGGTTCAAGGATTCGGCTGCTTTTGGCTTGGACAAAGAGAGATGCAGACAATGTTTCTTCTTTGTCAAGTACTGGGCTGACAACTGGCGCCAAAGAAAAAGTAAAATGCAGAATAACGATCAAGAGAAGAAGAAAGGCAGGCAGATAAGGACTGCAGATATTAATTTTATTCAGTGTGACAATGACAAAGAGATTGACCTGATAGTAGTGGGCTGGTTGAAATTCCCACTCAGTCAAAGGGTTGTCTGTGGTGCCGAATACAACAGATGCAGCACTAGGAATGGTTGCAGCACTTGTCTCCAGTAGCTCAGCAAATACCAGATATTGTCTACTCAACCACTCCCAATGAAGAAAAGCAACTTCAGGTGCACCAACTAGCCTTTGATAACTAGCAATATGTTTCCGGAACCATGTAACGGCTTCTACCACTTTTCCACCATGCAGCAACAAGGTTGATATTTTGAAGTGAAATTGCTCCACAACAGCTTTTATCTCAACCAGACGTTGTATAGGTGGCAACCTTGTGGTTACTCCAACCATCTAGAGAGAAAAAATTGGATAATAAGAAATAAAAATACAAAAGAATCCTATAATGTTTGTAAATGCAGCTGAATTATTCTGTACCCATGAAAATAAATGCAACTCAATAAGAGAACAACATTTTGTTCAAAAAAAAGAGAACAACATTGATTGAATCTAGCAGCCTACCAGGCCAATACATCCAGAATTGAACTTTATCAAATATGTATGTGCATGGACCTGCAATTTTATTCCATTTGCATTACAAAACAGCCAGATGAATCTCACTAATGAAAATGCTCCATAACAAGCCCTCGAAACGAAACCAACCCCCACTCCTATCAATGCTCATACATGCATAACAAAAGGGAAATGCATTGAGGCCATGCACCGAAGAAAAGTATATACCATGAGTAGAATATGGATCAACAATAATGATTACATGACCTGTCAGCATGTTAAGACAGATTTTCAATATTTACCAATGTTAGACAGCAAACCAGACAATGAAATGATTTCAATATGATGGTAGTTCGTGATTATAAAAGCATAGATCTTCATAAACATGAAGTACTTCACTGTAATTAGTTTCTGAAGAAAAAAATATTAAATGATACCATCAGAGTGCCTGTACATGCCATTACAGTATCATAAATGAGGGATTGTAAGCCATACCTCACGGAGAGCATGGTAGCCATCCTCATAAAATCTCAAGGCTTCAGCCCAATCTCTTCGAAATTCTGCATATACAGCAACCTGACATTTCAAATTTGAACACATGAAAATCAATATAAGCTCGATCTACTCTGTAAAGGTAAAATGAAACTTTTCTTTGCTGGGTAAGGTAGGATGAAATTAATGTGTAATAACATGCTTATGCATCTGATGAAGCTCTTGGATCAATACTACTATAGAACGTAAGATGTAGAACATGAAGCTCATTAGTACATCACATTGCAATCAAGTCAACCATATATAAACTTCTTCTCAATGGTATTACAGAAAGAATAACACAAACAACAAAGTACTGAGACAGGAGAACCGATAGCCCATGAGTAATGAGACGGTTCCAAAGTGTTTAGAATCTTAGAGAGTATAACACAGAGATAGACAAAAGAGCTTTGTTCATATTCATGCCATGTCAAATTTTTGAAAGTTCCTGTCAAAGACCATCTGTACTTGATATGTTCAAAAGGTGTGTAGTTATACAAAATAAAATATAGGATATCATAGTTGTGGGCCAAAAGTTTTATTCGATGCTACTTAAGTTCTCTGAACTAGCAAATATAATAAAATCTAAGGTTTCTTTTTTTAATATTTATAATATAGGTTAATACTTCAAAATTAATAAAATGTACATGGAACATGGGAAACAATGTAAAGCTACCAAGAATATAACTGCATGCTACATCTTTTTTAAAAATCAGTAAAATGATATACATACCTTAAAGCAATAACGGATATTTAGCTCTACAGAACTGAAGCTCTTCTTTTCTATGCGTGCTTTATCCTTCGCCCCTCTTCCCTATAATATATATTAGACAGTTCTGCAAATATGCCAGCCAATCTGCACATATTGTACACTACATGAGTTGTCCAGTTCATTAAATTCCATAAAAAGTGAAATCTCAACGAGTGCATCAGAAATTCAATGCACCTGTTTAGGGAATGCCTTAGTTCGGTTGTGTCCGATGGAAAAAACATGACTAGATATTTAGAATCTATTTCTGCACGTTTTCTCAAAGCAATCAGAACATCGTCACCGACATCATCTGCATCAAATATTAAACCTCTTATGCACACGCATAACCTCGAAAGAATGCATAAATACATTAAGGAGCATAAAACCTCATAGAATTTAATATGCACTTTTTGGATATATAGTTCCAGGTCAGGCAGACAGATGATTTAAATTTTTTTTTTTGAATAAAAGATGATTTAAATATTTATTATTTAATGAGGTCATCCTGACATTGAAAATTATAAGAGGTTCACAAGAATGACGGACGGCATTCACATATTCCAGCAAAATGAATGAAAAAGATTTTTTCAGGCTTGAGCAATTGCTTACCCTTAATAGATGTCTGCACTAAAACGATGACCAATTTGGTATTCCTTCCACGAATAACGGCTCTGCTTATGAAAAAGAGCATGGAAGGAAACATAAAAAGGGAGAGAATAATGAATTCGTAATATATAGGATACATTGAAGTAAATGATCCTTCTTATTTTCAGATTAAGAAAAGATCTATCATCAGGGATAAGAATGCAAAAAATTGACCACTTATAATATCGGCAATCATTAAAACACGTATAGAAAACTAAAATTACATATTCCCTTTTATACAAAACTCCTGTCTTCAAACTTTAAGCAATATAGCCTATAGTTCCACTAGCCCTAAGGCACTGATACCACAACAACCCTTGCAGAACTCTCCTACATTGAAAATCGAACTAGAGGTGCTGTAACTCCACTGAAAATTTGAGATATTAATAAGATAGGATATCATAACGCATCTGGCTTCCCGAATGACTATTTGATGGTCAAAAAATCTATTGTGTCATGTCAAGCACCATATACTACCTGGATTTTAAGAAAAGAGGCAATATGATAAATAATTCACAAAATAATCTAAATTTAAGAATTTAATCCGGTCCAGCAGACCTGGAAATTCTTTCACACGAAAAGCCAAAAAGGATAATAAAATCACAAGGAGGAAATTTATACAGTCCGTCCCTCGGGCAGTCTGCTAGAGCATTTGGCAGTAAACAAATGAGAAACAGTGGAGACTGTGTACCACATGAAGAATACATGGAATAGAATGATGGCAAATCTAAGGGACTAGATTTAACACATAATGGGGGACTGAGACAGTGAGAGTAAAAAGGATCTTTGTAATTTTGGCAGCCTAACAGTGCTGAGAGGGTTTTTTTTATTGCATCTCCCATTTCTAGATGCTCCTCAACTTAGCCATAATATTTTAGGAAACATCCCACATTTGTCCTCAAAATATATAATAAAATGTCGCGAACCAACTTTGCTTAAGTCAGCAATCACCTCCCACCTTCTTAAAAGAGGTCATTATTCATATGTATATAAAATAAAATGCTACAGATGGGAACACATTCTAAAACCAAGGTCATCATTCAAATCTTCATCAAGAATTGTCAAACAAATATTACAAAAAAAAAAAAGAAGAAGCTTTCTTGTCTAGGGTAGCTACTCCGGTCCAGGCAGACTAAATATTCCATCACAATATCCTGATTTATGTATTTCACTCTACTGTATTTGTTTTAATTTGTTAATTTTGTACATCAAATCATCCAACACTGATCATTTGATCCATCCCAGCTCCTCCTAATTCAACCATACATGTTTCCATAGCAAAATTAACCGAAAATCAATACAATAATACATCGGTCCAAACTACAAAATCACAGCTTTTTCACGCAATCAAAACCAAAATCAGCAAACAAAAGTATGAATTGCATCAGAGAGGGAAGAATCCGTACTTTAGGTTCTCAAGATCGGAGCAGACCTGTAGCCACTGAGCAGGATCTCCGGATAGCCGGTCGGCGCCGAAAATCGCCGCCACAACGGCGGGGACCCTCGTCCGGTGCTTCGACAGCCAGTCCCTCCGCAGGATCCCCGGCGCTGGCGCCGCCTCCTGCTGCTCCTGCTGCTTCCGAGCGAAGATGGCGGCCTTGGAGAAGTCCGGCAAGGCCAAGGTGTTGATCGGGGGGTTCTCGGAGTGGAGGAAGCTCGAGATCGCCTGGTGGAGCTCCGGGTACCCCACCAGGGACACCAGCGTCACCGGCGGCGTCTGGAGCTCTTCGCCGTAGTCTTCCATTGTGGGGATATCAAGGAATCGGCGAATCTCAGAATCCCTAATTAGGGTTTCGATGAGGAGAAGAGAAAATATTGGATTTTTATTTTTTTCCGAGACTGTGAAGGCCTCGGCTTCCTCGGCGGTTCGTCGACGAGGGGGCGACGATTATAGATCTGAATCCGACGGTTCCCAGTTGTGGAATTATGAATTAAAGCATACAGAATGAACGGTTGAGATCAATTGGTTTATTATGGCAAGTCAGAATAAATCGAAGCCGTTGAATCATGATCCTACGTTGATAAAGGGTGGGCTTTTGGTTGACTTACCGATCATGAACACGTGACCGTACGTTACATCACCGACTTTCTTGGATCTCAAATCTCAACTATGCCCATTTCGGAATTCACAAATGTTCCTAAAAAATCAATTTGAACTCTTTTATTGCAGTGATGTATATAAATTTTTGTAAAATTTTAAAAATTTGTACATCTGGCTTAGTGTCTGTTTGGCTAAGTATTGAGATCTGAGTAAGCGAAGATGTTTTTAAAGAAGCGTCGTTTTAACGTATCAAAGAAATCATATAAATACACGTTAAATGCACAGGCCGATCATATAATGCAAACTTGACCGGAACGTTATTCCAAAAACGGACTTAAATTTAATAGGAATCTATTCGAGATTATACAATTTTTAAGGGATAAACGTTTTTAACCCTTTTACACGTGACACTGACACGTCATATGCACGTGAACCCAACCCCCGTGTCTCGAATTTATCCAATTTTAATCTGAATAACAATTCAGGTTTATCCAACCCAACCACGTAAACGAAGCTATCAGTAATGACATGTAGGATTCGTCCATACCAGAGTCTGACCTGTGAAGACTGGATAGGCTTTTCATTCTTCTTTACGCGCGAGACCAGAAGCAGCTTTTGAGAGAGACAGAGAGAGACCTAACAATGGCGTCTCTGATTGGGTCTCCACTGCTGCGAATCAGGGTTTTCCCGGTGGTCACCCTACTTAAGCCCCGCGCCTGTCCTTCGTTCGCTTCCGGAGGGGTGGCTCCCCCGTCAAGGCGGCTTCCGGGGCCCCCACGTTCGACGGGGACGTCCGGGTCCGCTTCGCTCCGTCTCCGACCGGGAACCTCCACGTCGGCGGGGCGAGGACCGCCCTCTTCAACTACCTCTTCGCGGGTCCGTGTTCTGTCTTCTCTGCTCCTTCGATTCGGTTAGGGTTTTTGGTGGATTGGGAGTGGTTTTGATGTTTCTGACATGAAAAGATGCGATCTTTCGGAGATTCGGGTCTTTGGTTTCGATTGGAATCTTCAAAAGTTTGATTTTTATTGACCCAGGAATATAGAATTTAAGTTTTCTTTTTTTTGGGTGGGGAGGGGGGGGGGTGTGTTTTGGTGTTTCAGACATGAAAGATGCGAACTTTCAGAGATTCGGGTCATTGGTTTTAATTGTTAAAAAACAAATTGAATTGTATTGACTGAGTAATGAATAATTGTGATGGGTGGCTGTTTTGATGTTTCTGATACGAAAACATGCTAACTTTCAGTGATTTGAGTCTTGGTTTCAATTGGGTCTTTAAAAATTTTGATTTTTATTGACTGAGAAATGAAGAATCGTAGTGGGTAGTGTTGCATTATTTTGTCAGCAAGGCGTGCTAATGTGAATCATGTGATATTGAAGGTCTAAGGGCGGAAAGTTTGTCCTTCGGATTGAGGACACCGATTTGGAGAGGTCAACGAAGCAATCGGAGGAGGCATTGCTGCATGATCTGTCTTGGCTTGGCCTTGATTGGGATGAAGGTAATAATGGTTTACCTAGTTTATTAATGTATTAAATGTTTGTTGCTGTTATTTCTTTTAATCATTGTTTTTTTGAGCATATACATGTCACTTGAACAATAAAATGGAAGGCGAATTCGATTGATTTTTACCATAATTCAGTCTGGTTTAGTTTGACATGATTGGATATTATGATGATTTAGTTTAGTTTGATATGATGATAAGAAAAAGGTTGGGTTACCATCACGTGAGATGAGATTTATGTGTTTCGGTAAAAGACTGCCGACATCCAAGGGGGATGAGAGAATTTTTCTGGATTACAGACTCAGTGGGATGCTACAGGCTCTCCCTCTCCAAATCCTAGACTGGCAGTACATCATATCTCTTAGGGTGTGTTTGTGCATGATGGAAAGTGAAGGAAAGTGAGGAAAGTAAAATTTTTCCTTTGACCATTCAAAAAGCTAGCATTTGTGCCAAACAAAGAAAAGAAAAAAAATTTCATCACTTTCCCTCTCCTATTTTGCCTTTTTAGAAAAAGTGAAAAAAACTTTTCATTTCTCCATAGGTAAGAATTTGAGAGAAAGTGATAGAAATTTTTTCCACCATATACACAAACACTATGAAAGTTGGTTAAAGGGAAATTTTTTTACTTTCCACCATTTTCCTTTTGACCCAAATCCCCTCACTTTCTTTCATTTTCCCTTCAAATTTGTGCACAAATGCACCCTTAATGGTATGAGCAAACCTTACTCAAAAAGAGTGTGTGTGTGTGTGTGTGTATTTCCTGGATACATTACCATAATGCCCTTTACATAACATAATTATATGTGCACAAGAAACATTGGATTAGAGTGTGAAGAACTCTTTTGATTGCAGTTCTCATGTGGTGCCCAGTCAACGGAATGTGATAATAAGCCCAACAATATGAACCTTTCATGCATGAATAACAAGTTATCTGGTCATCTACAGAATTGTTTTGAGTTTTTTGTATCTACCAGGAAAATTTATCATTGTATCGTATCTGATGTCGATATGTGGCAGCCCAGGATGCATTATAAACATTATCCTTTAAGTACTAGAATCTGACAGTTTGTGAAATAATTTTGTAGGGCCTGGTGTAGGTGGGGAATATGGTCCTTATCGTCAGTCGGAGAGAAATTCTATGTATAAGGAATATGCTGAGAAGCTGTTGAACTCTGGGCTTGCATACAGGTGTTTTTGTTCCAATGAGGTAATTTTTTTCGTGACTCCGAAATCTAAATTGTGTACTGGTCTGAATTTTCCCCAACTCAACTAGCATTTTGCTCCTGATCCATGATACAGCAAGGTTTCCCTCTCACTTTTTTTATAATATATTTTATGGGATTTTGTTCTCTCTTTACCATTTGTATATGAAAATTAAACCACCTTTCTTTTCAATATCTAGTCCTTGAAATGCTTCATTTATTTGGTGAAAAACCTCTTTCTGCATTGGCTCACACTCTCTATCCCAGCAGCTAACTCACCCAGCAGGTATTGATAGGCAGATTTACACTTTAATCCTTTGACTAAAGATCCAATCTCCATTCAAAATACATGGTAGATCTTTTACCACTACAGATACACAGCAAACCATCAGCAAGCACCTACACAGGGAACTATACTACAGTGGTTCTTCTGTTTTGATATTTCAAGTCTTTGAGAGATGGTTTTCCCATAATAAAAATCAATGGAGAAGTTTTTACTATAATGTGTGCCTGTGGTCCTTCTTGCTTGAATTCCCACTTTTACTTTTATTATTGTTGAAATTTGCATCCATATTAGCTCTTTGTTTCATATCATGGAAAACTTTCATATGGTTGGAGCTTTTTATTGGTTTAGAGATAATGATGTCAAAGATATGTGATAATTTATATCCGTTTCAATCTTTATATTGAATTGAAAATACATGTTGGTATCCCTGAATTATCCATTTCAGGAATTAGAACAAATGAAAGAAATTGCAAACCTAAAGAAGCTTCCACCAGTATATACTGGTAAGTGGGCCACAGCCACAGAAGAAGAAGCACAGGATGAGCTGGCAAAGGGAACACCCTATACATATCGTTTCCGGGTACCAAAGGAAGGGACTGTGAAAATTAATGATCTTATCCGTGGGGAAGTAAGATATGAATTATATGATGTGATGTTATGATAACTTTTCTTTGAGCATTATTAGTTACATGAATTATGTCTTAATTTGTGTGATAGTTTCATGAAGGTCAGCTGGAGTTTAGACACTCTTGGAGACTTTGTCATTCTAAGAAGCAATGGCCAACCTGTATACAATTTCTGTGTGACGGTTGATGATGCTACTATGCGCATATCACATGTTATAAGGTATACCTGTATATTAGATTAGATATGGACATGTGCTGGTCTTTAAAATAGATATGAGGTGTTAGAGAATTTTAGCTTTGTCCAAATCTGATAATGTTGAAACAGATCAACTTGATTGGATTATATATTTCATTACTTTTAGACTGAAAAGAGAATTTTTATTGAAACAAATAGATAATGCTTCAACTCTTTTTAATAACATTGTGGTAGGATGCCTGCCATTTTGTAAAAAAAAGTAGATAATGCTTCATGATTATGTTAGAGACAGGTATGCACGATGGAATTTAAGTATTAAAAGAGAAAAAAAATGGAGATACTTTGAAACATAAATACATGTTTCCAACAGACATGGAAACATGTCATACTCCCTGTTAATATTTTACTTGTTGATCATGTGGATGCTCAATTTTTTCTACATTTCTTAACATTGATTACCTTCATGTCAACCACTTGTTAACCACTATGTCACACTTATGTTTCAACCTTTTTTACAGGGCAGAAGAACATTTACCAAACACTCTGAGGCAAGCGCTGATATACAAAGTAATCCCACACATTGTTTTTACTTTTTCCCTCCTTATATCTTAATGTTTTATCAGCAACTATGATATTGACTTTGTAATGTTTGCATTATTTTGTTCAACAGGCACTTGAGTTTTCAATGCCGCAATTTGCACATGTGTCTCTGATCCTTGCTCCCGATAGGAGTAAACTTTCCAAGCGTCATGGTGCAACTTCAGTTGGTCAGTACTCGACTGTTCCATCATATTCATTCTTATATTGAAAAAATATTGTAGTTTTCATGAAACACGTTTCTTCTGACAGTTCAAGGAGATGGGTTATTTGCCTCAGGCGATGGTGAACTACTTAGCACTATTAGGCTGGGGTGATGGTACAGAAAATGAATTTTTCACCATGGAACAGCTTGGTTAGTCTTACATTTCCTTTTTAGAGCCTGGGAAGAATATTATTTTCATTGGACGATTTATTTAATCAGTATTTGTTTGCAGTTGAGAAATTTTCTATTGAGCGTGTTAACAAGAGTGGGGCTGTCTTTGATTCAGCAAAGCTAAGGTATATAGTTTCTTTAGATAACTACTACTGTCTATCGTGTATGCTTTTTTGCATTCATTTTCTCCGACATTAAAGTCCAAGAACTTTCTGGTAAATGTTTCCAATAGCTTATCAAGTAAGGCATGATTATCATGTATGTTATCATATCAGTTTAGATATGTGAACAGTATGTTAGCAACATGCAATTCTCAATGAAACTATTCTTAGAGCCTGGACAAACTAGGATCTCCTGGAATATAAGAGCCAAAATTTGAAAGATCCATCATTTCCTGATACCAGTAACTGATAAAAAAAATCACTCTATCATCTATTGTTATGTCAGAATTATCTTAAAAAAACTACAGAGCACTGTAATGGCACTGCATAGATTTTGGGGATTTTGAATTGTTCCTCTAGATGGTAAAATGCCTGACATCTGATTATTAGTCTGCCTATGTACCACATGTATGACCTGGCTGATAAGCTTAATTTACTATACTGACTACTCCTCAATCTGCTTCTTAGTAACAATTGTGTTTATGTTGTACCTCATATTTCTTTTCCTCTTTTACATGCTGAAGATGGATGAATGGCCAGCACTTAAAAGCAATTCCACAGGATCAATTGACAAAGGTTTTAGGAGAACACTGGAAGAGCAATGGGATCCTCACTGAATCTGAAGGGATGTTTGTAAAGGTAGGTTTATGTGATTTTAGCTACTCCTGAAAGTAGACAGA
The DNA here is from genome assembly GCA_030737845.1 of Acorus calamus. Taxonomy (NCBI): domain Eukaryota; kingdom Viridiplantae; phylum Streptophyta; class Magnoliopsida; order Acorales; family Acoraceae; genus Acorus; species Acorus calamus. The sequence continues at coordinate 404,074 of CM060867.1, forward strand.
GACTATACTTTCTATGGTTCTCATGGTACTTCCATAGTTTTATATTGGCATGCATGCCTTCTCAATTGTAAAGAAGCATGCACAGAAAATTGTTTGAAAGTCTAAATACAGAAGAAGATGTGTTTATTATTTTTTTTTTTTTTTTTTTTGTGTGTGTGTGTGGTTTTGAGCATTGTGTACTAATCCTCCAATGTTTGGGCTGGATGTTTTGGCAATTCACATCACAGGAACAATGAATATGCATGTTGGTTTAAGACCTACAAGTTGCATGGAACTTTTAGGTAATTGAAGGAAGTAAACTAAAAAGAACATGGGATGCAATAGATGAAGGTTAAGATAAATTATGGCGAGATATGTCAACTTACATAGAAAAGAAAATGTGTAAATAGCATGATAGTAAACCAGGTTTCAGAGAGAGAGATTTCATGTCCCTGCTTCTTTATTTTCTCTCTGTCCTTTTTTACTATTGGAATCAGTGAAGTATCTTTCTTATATACATATAGAGAGAGTAGACCTGTATTTTGGTTGCTTTATTCTGCCGTCAGCACTCCATTCAACCGGAGATTACAAGTTTAAGACAGAACATGGGATGTTTCTGGAGAATTGATTTTATCATCTTTGAGGTTCAACCTAAATAGATATATATTTTTTTGAAGAAAAATAAATCAAAGTATTTGCTATGGCTGAAAGAAAAATGTCATACAAAAGTGGACCAAATGTTGTCAATATTACTAAATGGTAAGTTCACATGTAATATGCTGACGCTTGTGAAATGTATACATTGTGTAGTGATGCGACCTGGATTCTTATTCTAATTCAGCATGTCGTCATTACATGTATTTCTTATTTTCTCACACAATGAAATCACATGCTTATACGTGTAATGCATTCCAATGTACAGGAAGTCGTCGATTTATTGAAGGATGGAATTGAATTGATACCAGACTCGGATACAGTACTCCTGAACTTGCTGTCATATCCGCTGCATAATACTTTGGCAAGGTAGCATAGTAACCTCCTCATACCTATTCTACAAAAGGCATTCATACAGCTTCTTTAGTTTATAATATTAAACAGTATGCTTTACCGATTTCTGCAGCATGTTTTATAGAAATTTGCAATTTTCATTTCAATACTTATGTACCAGGATTATTTATTTATTTATTTTTGGTACAAAGGCCCAGTCCCAGCCACAGTGGACACCTGCTACTAGTACTTAGGCATACATGGACCAACATAGGCCCAGAAGAGACGGTGGGCCGAAGCCCACCCTATCCCAGCCCATAGGGTTGTGAAACTTCTTTTTATTTTATTTTTTATTTTTTTACCACACCTGCATCCAACGGGATCAAACATGGGAGGGGCCTCTGAGAGGCAGCGTCCCACTCCACTCAGGTCAATGTCGTGGGCACACTTTTGTGCCTGGAATTGTACATCATGAATTATATTTTAAATTTATAAACGACCTAAATCCATATGTATAAGATGAAAATGACCAGGTTCAGGAAACATTGCCTATTCCAATCTCGAATAAGGAAACTAGATGAGTTATGCTTTGTTTGATTATGCTCGGAAATATCATATACTCCTCGACTCATCCCCATTCAGTCAAAGGTGAATAATATAGTCCATGCCAATCAACTCAGTAGCTACTCCTTTTTGATAGGTCTGCCAAAGAAACTTTAACATGACCACTAACATGACCCATCTGATCTACAGTGCAGAAGGTAGACCTCTTGTAGAGGACAAGCTCTCTGAGGTGGCAGCTAGCTTGCTCTCAGCGTATGATAGCGGAGAGTTCCACAAGGCGCTCGAAGAAGGCCACGCTGGTTGGCAGCAGTGGGTGAAGAGCTTTGGCAAATCACTGAAGCGCAAGGTTTGACTTAGGCCACCATCACTTATTGAACTGTTTTGTATTGAGCATTGTTTGGAATCAATTTTCAGAAACTTTTAAAACAAAAACCCAAATCCAAAACCAAGATATGTTCAAAAATATCCATTTGGAACTGATTGAAAAACTATTTTTTTTCAAAAATTGACTCTTTAAACAATGTATTCCAAATGGGGCCTTCAAGTGAATCTTCACACATTTGATTTGAAGGGTCCGTGTTCCTTATTGAATTGATCTACCTTGTCGTGTGACAGGGCAAGTCTCTCTTCATGCCTCTTCGAGTGCTGCTGACTGGAAAGCTCCATGGCCCAGACATGGGGATGGCCATGCACGTGCTACGTGAAGCTGGATTGTGTGGAACAATCACTCCTCAAGCAGGATTTGTAACCTTGGATGAAAGGTTCAAAATTATGAGGGAGGTAGACTGGGAAGCTCTGAACAGAGACTCGAAGGCGGAGTCCGTTGCAGTTGCATCCTCCCATTGATAGTCAGTTTTGATGGCATAATTTATATTGCATTTTTTTCTTTTTGCAACTAAGTTTACTTTGTCTACAAAAACCGTCTTGTCTTGTATTTTGCGGAATTAAACTTTGCCTGTAAGAGATTCTGAGGGTTTGAGCTTGTTTATTTTACAAGGGTTGTACAAGTTTTTTTTTTAGTTGGAAACAAGGTTTGCACAAGTTAGATTCTTAGGTTTGGATTGCGAACCCAGTACTATTTATAATATCTATTGCTAGATAATTCATGTGGAAACCACTGGTTCTTAATTAAATCATTTGTGACCAAAGGTGTATTCAATCTTAGATCATTCATATACAGATATTAATATATGGATTCATATCTCAACATATTCATACTGAATCGGGATATTTTTTGGATAATTGAAGTGTACAATTTTGGATGATGTGATATATTAGAAAGATGTAAAAATTAAAATTTCAATCTCTTTAAAAAATATCATAATTATTTAATTTTTTCGTAATTGTGATTCATTCATAGGATAATAAACATAAAGAATATATAACAAAAATATATAAGTTTATAATATATGTCGGATTCAATGGAAAAATCCACATAACCCTGGGTAAACTGATTGAAATCCATATAACCTTATATATTTTATGTTTATAGATGATGAATAAAATCCATATAGTAAACATAGTAAATCCAAATAACCCCCTGAATAAAATTTATGTTTATAGATGATGAATATTTTATGAATATTATGTTTGATTAATCTAGTAAAAAAACATAGTATCCAAAAAAATCATACATGTGTTAAAAATGCGAAAAATTGTTTATAAATGACGATTTTACTCTTTCATATTAAGTTTTATAATATATCTAAAGAGGGTAAAATCATCATTTTCATAAAAAATTTTACATTTTTAACACATTTTAATCATCATTTTCATATGATTTTTTACATTTTTAACACATTGTAAGAGTTTTTAAATATATTGTATTTTTAATCAGGGTTAATCAAATAAATTATTCGTAAAATATTCATCATTTGTCAACAAATATTTTATTCAAGGGTATTTGAATTTACTGGGTGTTTTCAAGATGTTATATGAATTTTAAGAAAAGTCAAGGGCTATACATATTTCAAACATATTTCAGGGGGTTGTGGGGGTTTTTCCCCAGATTCAAATATTTATTGGATTGGACATTGAAACAGAGGTATTTTACGCTCTTGATTTTTTAAATATTATATTAGTGACGTGATGTTAAAAAACAATACATTTTGTAAGACAGATCGATGGCCATTGAAGATGAGAAAAAAAAGGATGTTGGAATGAGTGATCCTATACCCTTCATTGAACAAAATCATTGATGAGCATGACAAAATGAGATGATCCATCAATCACCCATCTATAGTAAATGAAATGCGAGCTTCTCCATGTTTTCATAGCATATATGGGTTCCATTCAATATGAGCAGCAGTATTGAAGGAAATAGGAGAAAACCAGAGAGATCTAAAGTAGGAAAATGACACGGCACAATATCAATATCAAGGCTAAAGATATAAATGAATCAACACAAGAAATAATTCCAAGGAGAAATGAATGAAAACTGGGGGGGGGGGGGGGGGGGGTGTATATATATGGGCAAATCCAGCATGAATGTGACTGAAACTGAAGCTGTGAAAAGCTTCTGCAAAATATCCCAAACAGGCCTACAAACAAAAGAAAAGAATGATATTAGGATACAGGATACATCTATGGCTGCAAAGAACTACGCGAAAAAAGAGACATTCGGGACAATACAGGTATAGAGAGAAGAAAAGGCAACATTGCGTGCTGGCCAAACTCCTCGAACACGACCCTCCAAGGAATGAAGTTGCAGACACACTCACACAGGCGAGGCTCGGATCATCATCCCCTCGTGTCATAAAGAACACAAGCAAAATCAAAATGGGGGAAGTTTTCATCCAACATCCAACATTTAAATGAAATCATCCATTCGAAGAATCAAACATAGAAAAACCTTACTATACAGTTACAGAAAGTCTGACACATTTTTAAAAAGGCAGTTTCACTAGCCGAGAAAGGCACAAAGTTCAATTCATTTCTAGTCTAGTCCTTCCTCCTGGCACGTCCTTTAATTTAAAAAAAAGAAAGAAGATGGAAGACACAACCATGTAAAGAGCATCACAAAATTTAAAAGAGCACTGTTACACACAATCTTTTTTCCATCCCCAAGTCTAGTCCCACACTCCCATATATCTCGTTAGCGTCGTACACTCACGTTAACTAGGTGTATACCTCTATAGAGGTTTTTTACATTTTTTATAAATTGATTCATGCAATTCATTGAAGTATATGCTTCATTTTTTATTATAAAAACATACACCTCATTAGATGGGGTATACTATTTTAAAAAAATCAAAAACATGTGCGGACTGGGATCGGGGCTAGAAAAGGGACTGCATAACATTTTCCAATATAAATCCAACTGACATATCTATTTCATATGCTACACAAATGAAGAAATCATAGCAACGTATTACAAAGAGGGAAAACATTAATAACAGTATCTCTTTACATATGGAAATCATCAACATCAATTCCCCATACATAAATTGATTCCATTTGAGTATAATCAGACAGTCTTAATGAAGATACTCAAAATTTCTTCCAAAAATGTCTGAATACAATAATAAAAGTCTGAGAGAGAGATACTTTTAAATTTCAAGATAAAGTTGCAAACATTTGAATAAAATATGTACCACAACCAAATAAGTAACAGCAGTGATGTTGCCAGTGTCAAAACATGGTGGTGCTTTACAGAACAGAATACTTGCCTGGTTGGGCTGCACCTGGGAGTGACAAGGACTGAGTCGTGATGTCCTCCAACACCCGTTTCACCTCAACTTTGGCTCTCCTAACAGATATCTCAGTTGGGCCTTCAAAAAACAGGTAAAGCTTGCGCTCTCCAGGACCACATATCCGCCCAGGCGGATAGTACTGTCCCCTTGTAGTGATAGCTGCTCCAGTCCACTCTGATATTGGTCCCAATGTCTCCTTGTGAGTGACTCTCCATCGAGCATTCTGTGGGAAATCATTGATCTCCAACTCCGCCTCATAATGCTCCGGAATCGCGTCAGCCTGTATTCTTGCCAAATTGTGCTGAAGATTGATGGCTGCAACTAAAGCAGCTGCCCGGGCAGTGGCATCACTGTTAGGCAGAGCAGCCCCAGGAATAACCCCTGCATTCGGCATACCCATCACACCCGGAATCTGCCCCACAGGAAGAGTTCCATTTGTCAAGAGCTGAGCAGCAGTGACTGGGGCAGTGGGCATCGAAGTTGCGGCCTTTGCAGCAGCAAATGCAGCCGCCTGAATTGCAGCTGCCTGAGATATATCACCACCTGCTTTACGGACCCCGTCGTCCTCAGAATCTGAATCAGACTTGTCCTCCTCAAAACCATATTCCCTTGCCTGTGCCTTCTTCGCAGCCTTCCTCGCCTCATCTTCTTCTTCGTTGAACTTGAACCCACTACCACCATATCCCGTTCCATGGGCATGTTCTGTCCCTTGATTCACCTTCACCATGAAACCATCGGCCAGCGCCTTCAAATCATCTGGCACAGACTGCTCGGAGAGTTCAAGAGCCTTCACAAGATCGGGAGCATATCTAGCATCCTCTTCTGAAATGAATGTGATTGCACACCCTTTACGACCGGCTCGACCAGTCCTTCCAACCCGATGGACATAGTCTTCATAATGGTTCGGGGCATCAAAGTTCACCACCAGCTCAAGTTCCTTCACGTCTAGACCCCTGGCAGCAATGCTGGTTGCGATCATCAAATTGCAAACGTTGCTCTTGAAATCTGACATCGTGGATTCACGGTCTGTTTGATCCTTGGCCCCATGGTATGACAAGCAAGGGTAGCCATGCTTAAGTAAGTCCTTGAACAGCGCATCACACTTTTCCTGGCTGTGGACAAATATGAGGATCTTACCCTTCTCGTACCACTCCCCGAGGAGCTCCAGCAGCCTCCAAAACCTATCGCTCTCTGGCCTCACCTCAACCAACTGGGTAATGTCCTTGTTCACAACACTCCTGCCACCAACTTGAATCTCAACAGGCTTATTCAAAACCTTACGAGCTAATGCTTCAACTTGGCGAGGAAAAGTGGCCGAGAAAAGCACAGTCTGCCGGTCTGGTCGAGTGTTCTGGACAATCCTTGTGATCTGGGGCTCAAAACCCATGTCAAACATCCGATCAGCTTCATCCATGACCATGTAAGTGACCCTGCGGAGGTTCGAAATCTTCCCACCACTCGTGCAAAGGATGTCTATCATCCTCCCTGGGGTGCATACGACAATCTCCGTGCCCCTCTTCAAATCACTAATTTGCTGAGCCACACCAGAGCCTCCATATACAGGAACACAATTGATGCCCATGACCTTGGTAAACTTCTTGATGTCGCTGTGGATTTGCTGGACGAGCTCTCTCGTCGGAGCCATTATGAGTCCAATGGGTCCGTCCCCTGGAACCACCATAGGCTGGTCCTTGATGTGCCTCAGCATTGGAAGCACGAAAGCCAAGGTCTTTCCAGAGCCTGTCTTAGCAATGCCTATGCAATCCCGGCCGCTCATAATTATCGGCAGCGCTTGAGCTTGGATGGGCATCGGTTTCTCATAGTTCATCTTCTTTATCATATCCAAAATTTTGCTCGTCAACCCCGTCTGGTTCCAAGTTTTGATAGGCTTCGGAACGTCTTTCCCATGTAACTTCAGCTCGAGTTGTTTCCGATAAGCCACGACCTCCTCAGAGGTCATCTTTGATATCTCCTTCACTTCAATGTAGAAGTTCTTCCTAAATGGAGGGTACTCAATCTTCGAGTGGTCCACAATGGATAACTTCTCAGCCTTCGTCTTCTTTACCCTCTTCATGAACTCATCATCATCCTCGTCTTCCAACGTATCCTCATCTTTATCAAGCTCCCCATACTCATAATCAGAGTCCTCTCCAGGGATTATCCTACCCATTGCTGCATTCTTCATACCCTTCTTCGATTCGTTCCCATTGCTCAAACCTTTCGAATTCTTCTTCTCGGAAATCTGAACATTCTTGCCCTCGGATTCCAAAGTAACATCCACGCTGGTCAGCTTCTCAACCTCGGGCAAGACCATGGAATTCATGAAAGCATCCAAAGGGTCAACCTCTTCCTCATCCCCTTTCGAACCGCCTTCATTTCCATCAACAGGTAAAGATGAATCAACAATCATGGTATCATCTCCACCATCCCCTCCAGGTTTATCCAAACCCCCATCAGGGCTGGCCTCCTTATCCGACTTGGCCTCCTCATCATCCGACTCCCCCTCCAAAGTCCAATTCTTTCCCGACTTCGGCTCTTCGGAACCCGCTCCCCCGAGCTTCTCCTCCTCCTTCTTCCTCTTGAGCTCCTGCCACTCCTGCACCCTCCGCCGCCTCTTCTCCATCTCCTCATCCAGCTTCCGCTGCTCCTCCTCAGCATCCTCTTCGGAAGTCTTGACCACCTTGACGTCCGCACCCTCTTCGCTCTTCCTCCTCCTACTACTCTCATCTCCATCGTCCTTATGCCTCTCAGAACGGCTCCGCTCTCTCTCGTCCTCCTTCCTCCTCCGCTTCCTCTCCCGCTCTCTCTCCTCCAACTCCCTCTCCTCTTCCCTCTCAATTTCCCTCCTTTTCGCTCTCTCCCTTTCTCTTTCTCTCTCCTTCTCCCTCTCTCTCTCCTTCTCTCTCTCCCTTTCTCTCTCCCTCTCCCTTTCTCTTTCCCTCTCCCTCTCTCTTTCCTTCTCTCTTTCTCTCTCCTTTTCCCTCTCTCTCTCTCTCTCCCGTTCCCTCTCCTTGTGACGGGACTCCCGGTGCTTCTCCTTCTCCCTCTGCTTCTCGTCGACGCTCTTCTCCCTCTCCGACCGTTCCGATCGACGGCTCTCACGGTCCCTCTCGCGATCCCGATCTCCTCTGCTGCTCTTCTCCTTCTCCCTGTGCTTCTCCTTCTCCCTCTCATGGCGATGGTGGTGCTTCGACTCTTCCTTCCTCTCCCCCTCCTCTCCCCTCCTCGACTTATGCTTCCCCTCCTCCATCTCCCCCCAAAACCCTAACCCTAACAAGATATCAGAAACCCCAAAAAGTGCTGCGAAAAAAAGAGTCTATAAGAGCTTGAATTTGCGATCGAATTCGAAGAATCTATTCAAACCGGATCGATTGAAATCAAAATTCTTACCAGATTTTTTAGGGTTTCGACGACGAAAAGCTTCTTCGATCTCAGACACTCTTCCGCGCGTTCTCGAATCGCTTCTGTCGTAAGTTTACGTTTATACCCTCCTATGCTTCATAAACGAAAAGGAGGTGAGTTTAAGATCACACTCACCTCCCCAGAATCTCGTTTTCAATTAGAGGTGTGTAAAATGTTTCAAGAAACCTACACGGCATGATAACACACAACACTGCATGTGAGTATGACATGATATACATGTATATTGTTACATGATTAGATGAAAATGAAATAAAAATATAAAAATTCAGTACAATAATTATTAAAACAATTGAAAAAAGGAGGAGGAGTGAGAAATGAATGGATGAAGATGTCCATAGTGACGGTTAAGGTATTATTTGACTTCTCTTATCCATAAGTCATGAATCAAACTGTCCTTAGGATTATGCGGAGTGCACGCTCAGGTGAAATAAAAAATTGACTCAGAACTCTATTACCGTAAAGGCACTTGGACTACTAAACTAATATGATATCTAGGTTGTCTTTCAAAAACTCTCATGAGAATCAAACCATGACCAGGCTTTGAGTGGATGTTCAGTTTTTTGAGTTGGATGGATGAAATGATAAACAAAGGATTTTGTACAGGCATGTAACCAATCAATTAGGAAGAATGAATTTATAAATATTTCATGCATAGTTCATTGTTTTATAGTCAATGTGGATGGAAAATGAAAAATTCAAGGTACATAATAGACTATTTTATTGTCAATTTATATATTCAATCTAGATGCATCATTAGAATAAGAATCTTGCATATTCAATGCCTTGAATAAGATTCATTACATCTTAGGTTCATCTAAGAATTCTACATAATTAATGCATTAATTATGGTTCATTCCATCCTATATACTATTATGTATCTTAATATTCTTAATATTGATGGTATAAATTGAATTTGTAACTTTAAATTTAAAACTTAAATTCTACACAAAAAAAAACTTTAGATTTTAATGTTTTAAATTAAATTTAAAAATTTTAATTGTAAATTTCAGTTTAGAAAAAATATAAAAAAATTAGTAATGGGCCAGCCCAACACAGACCAGCCCGGTAACCCATTGACCTGGTTTCTTAATCCGGACGAATCATACTACACACGCGGAGTGACTTAAATAACGACTTCCATCTACGTGGCTACAAGAGAAAATCGGTTTGTGAAACTATTAAACTGTTCCGGCATGACAACTTACATAATTTTGAATTTCAAACACAAATATAACCGTTGTGAGACAACGGACAAAGGGAGCCTCAACGAATCTTTAAAAGGGCTTCATTTGTGATTTCATTCAGATTTGTTTTTTGTGTTCTTGATTTAGAGAGAGAGAGAGAGAGATGGACGCATATGAGAAGCTTGAGAAGGTTGGGGAAGGGACGTACGGGAAGGTCTACCGGGCGAGGGAGAAGGCGACGGGGAAGATCGTCGCTTTGAAGAAGCAGAGGCTTCATGGGGACGAGGAGGGGGTCCCTCCGACGACCCTCCGTGAGGTTTCTCTGCTCAAGATGCTCTCTTCCGATCCTCATATCGTCAGGTTGATCGAATACCAATTTGGGTCTTCGTGATTTTGATTCTTTCTGTTCTTTTGGGATTGGTTTTTGGATTCTGTGATGATGGGTTTCGCGAAATCTGGTTACGATTTGGTTCTTTTGGGTTTTTATTGATAGTTTTGTAAATGGGTCTCTGATTTGTGTTCTTTCCATATCTCTTTTGATTTTGATCCTCTGATCTTCTTTTTTTTGACATTGATGCGATTATATGATGTGTTCTTGATTATTAGTGTTTATAATTATGGTTTTGGTTTCCACGATGAGTTGGGTTTTCTTGGGTTCCCTCATATGGGTCTGCTTGATATGCTAATCATGAGATTTCAAATTTTGGCATTTGATTTCTTGAGTTTCTAAATTCTTGTATGTGGAAGTTGATGTTGGATTTGAAACTTCATATGTATAGTCTAATATGGGTTATTTGATATATAGTGTATATGCTTTCTTTGATGTTGTTCTTATATGGGGTTCTCTCTCTTTTGGTCCAATACAGACTTCTGGAGCTCAAACAACGCCTGAACAAAGAAGGGAAAACAGTTCTGTATCTGGTTTTTGAGTACATGGACACCGATCTCAAGAAATACATCAGAAGTTTTCGCTCGACGGGATCGACGCTTCCACCACAAACCGTGAAGGTATACACACATCAAGGATCTTCTTCTCCTATCTTTCCAGATAAATCGTTTACCAAAGGAATGTTACAATAGTTGTACTATGTTATCTTCAAAAAATATCCGTGTTTTAGCTCAAGAAAAACATTGATACCATAATTGTAGGTGAATGTTATGATCCCAAAATTTTGATTTCTTACTGGGTGAAGTATTGTGTATGAGCAGATTTTGATGTACCAACTTTGTAAAGGCCTTGCATTTTGCCATGGTCGAGGAGTCCTGCACAGGTACTCTTCGAATTCCCATTGTAATTGGTTTGTAAGTCTTTTCACCATTGGCCTTATATAACTTACTTTTGCTTTCTTTTCCCCTTGATACAGAGATTTGAAGCCTCACAATCTGCTAATGGATCGGAAGACTATGATGCTGAAGATCGCAGACCTTGGACTGAGTCGGGCATTCACAGTTCCACTCAAAAAGTACACTCATGAGGTAATGTGTGTTACCTCATTGTGAGTCACTGTGAGTCACTGTGACTGAGTCAATGTGAGTCACTGTGAGTCACTGTGAGTCTATGATTCGACTAATATCTCATTGTGGTTTTAGATCTTGACACTGTGGTATAGAGCACCCGAAATTCTTCTTGGCGCCACAAAGTACTCAACCCCGGTTGATATGTGGTCTGTGGGCTGCATTTTCGGTATAACTACCTATCTCTCTCAAGTGTTGTATATGGAAACTCGGATAATTAGAGATATTATGTTGACCAAAACATTCTGAAAATGCAGCTGAACTGATCACCACTCAAGCACTGTTTCCTGGAGACTCTGAACTTCAACAGCTACTCCACATTTTCAGGTGCTGTGTATGGTTTTATCCGCCTCTGTGGCCTTTCTTTCAGCCTCAAGTTTTAGTTTTTCTTGTTGTGTAATCTGTTTTGGTTTCTTATGCAGGCTTTTGGGCACTCCAAATGAAGAAGTGTGGCCTGGAGTGAGCAAACTAGCAAACTGGCATGAATTTCCCCAGTGGAACCCGCAGGACCTATCTCGCGTTGTTCCCTCTTTGGATGCTGAAGGGGTTGATCTGCTATCGGTGAGTTATATTACATTATTAGTTGGATTTATTTGCTCAGATTTGATGTATCATTTATTTTATGGGGACTACAACCCTGCAATAATGAAGTGAATGAATATTGGGTTGTTGGTTTGTTGCAGAAAATGTTGCAGTACGAACCATCGAAGAGGATATCTGCGAAGAAAGCGATGGAACATCCCTACTTTGATGGCCTGAATAAAGCATCTCTTTGAAAATTCTGCTGATTTTTGCCAGACAGTATAATGAGTCATGAAGCCTAGATGCCTCTGTGGAAACTACCAAGTCTCATTTGCTACTGATGTTTTTTTCTGGGCGAAATGTGTTTCCCCAGCAATGAATGGATTTGTGTAATGTTTTTTTGTTAACTGAATCAACTGACCCATATTGATTATGGAAGTAAATGTTTTTTCCTTTTCTTCCATGGAATCGAGTTTTACGGGAGTTCTGGGGAAAACATTTGTTATCATCAGGTGTTAATTTTGAGATTGCTAGAATTTCTCCTCTGGTTTGTACTGAATGGGTTCATAATTTCACAGTTGGTTTGATCACCAAATGCAACAAATTTCTTGTGTGTTAGCAAAAACTCTCATTTATCCCAAGCCATTAAGTTTGATATGCAAAAATATAAAATTATTAAGAATCACATTACAAGCAATTCTGAATAATAGGTCACATTAAGAATGGTGTAGCTTTTACAACAACAGTTTCAATGCTGATGCAAGACCTGAACTTTCAATTGTATGAACTCTTTGAACTTTGTATCTTCTGGTGTTAATTTTGAGATTGCTAGAATTTTTCTCTTCTCTGGTTTGTACTGAATGGGTTCATAATTTGTGTGCGTCTGCAAAAACTCTCATTTATCCCAAGCCATTAAGTTTGATATGCAAAAATAGAAAATCATTAAGAATCATCACATTATCTGCATAATAAGGTCACATTATGAATGGTGTAGCTTTACAACAACGGTTTCAATGCTGATGCAAGACCTGAACTTTCAATTGTATGAATTCTTTCAACTTTGTGGGAGGGGATCAGTATTGCTCAGAGTAAAAATGTAGCATCACATTTGAGTGATTGCCATCTTTGAATGAATATAAAGTTCACCAGTGGAAAATAATCATCTTTTATGGCATGGTACCCGATATATATTTTTTGAAGAGACACTGAGAGGATGTTCACGATACGAGCCACATGAAATATGTTGACCACAGGGTGACTGCAACTGATGCCAATGCATATGTCCATAGGAAGATAACAGAGCACTCACTTTCACCTGTCCCAAACAATTGGGTTATGGTACCTGGAAAAATAAATCCACCAGACTTGCTTATAAAAAATTGTGGGGAAAGCAATCATTGTACAATTGAAACTTCAATTATACATTTGTTATAACAATAAGTCTAACAATCAGTTGAGTGTGTGGAGGAGAAGATAGCTATGATTTACATGCAACAGTGTGTTATGTCAGTGAATACCAATAGTACTTGTAACTATGTCGAATACTCGTTATGATATGAAGTTATAAAGTGATCAAGCTCGTTATGATATGAAGTTATAAAGTGATCAAGTAGTAGAAAAATAAAACAAATCAGTATTAAGTGTGGCAATACATCTCTCAAATCAGAGTTTGTTGTTACCATATCACCTCCTAGCAGGTTTGTAGAGATACCCCTCTTCACTGAGGGGTCCTTGGTTCAAACTTCAGAGTCTCACTCTTGTTGATAGGAGAGTATTTAACCAGGAAAAATAAATACACTTTCCTACCAAAAAATTTATACGCCTCAGGAAATTGAGTATTACGCTCTATATGGGATGATAAAAAGTCAAATTCTAAGCCTCAATACATGCTGGAGACAATTTCATAGAACTATTAAAAAAATTTGTGGTTCTAAATACTTGTCATGTTTCATATACAAAGAACTCAGCCAAGATGTTTAAATAACATACACATGAAGTGAACCATGATTTCATTGTTTTTACCAAGGCATACCTATGTTCATCGCCGGAGGGACTGCATATTGAATCAGAAGAACAAACTGATACAGAGGATCAGAGTGCACCAGACCAAGGCGAACTGCTCCTTTAACAATGACAACACCTATAAGAGGCAATGCAATGTACCGAACAGCGATGACCCCAACAATGAGTGAGGTACGGATATTTGCACCTCGCAGACCTGAATGGTAAAGGCAATGAATGTAAAAGCATGTAAAATTCACGTAGGCTATTGTTTAATATCAACTTTTATGCTCGCAATTGTCAACCTACCTTTGATAAGGTTTCCTCCTAGAATTAGAGTGAGAGTTGGGATTGCTCCATCACTGCAGATAACATGTGAAATGAAAACTGAATAAATGCTTAATGGACTCTTGAGAAATGGACATAAACTATTGCTCATAGAATTGGATAACTGATCAAACAAAGAAGAAAGACAAGATCCATTTTTGGTATGATTTGAAGAACAGAAACACATTTTGTTAGGAAGAGATAAAACAGAAATCAGTGTTCTCAAACTATATCAGATTGATGACAGATTTACATTTACATAAATAAGTCAAGAATACATGGGGCGGAATGCATGTTGTAGTTCAGCTTGCTAGCTTTAACTCTTAAATGAATGGAAAAGAAGATGGACAAGATCCATATTTGGCATGGCTTGCATGTACATGCAGTCTAAGTTTAAGTAACCACTACTAAATAGGAATTAGTAATAATTGAAAATTCAGGCTTATACCTCAACACAGTTGCAGCATCTTGGATAACTCGAAGAGGAGCATTTTCACCAATCAATGACTTCCTTATCTGGGGGACCACTCCAATAATAAATCCAATAATCTATACAAGGAGACATGTACAAATTTAGCCCCAGAATCCTAAATAAGTCTTACAAAACAAACAGGACTTATCATATGCATGTCTTGGTGAATATAAACAGCAACCAAGAATTCGCTGCTAAAAATGAGAGAGATGAATACGAGATGACATATTGACATGTTTATGTAAAACTGTAGATCATGGTCCTTAAGTGTGACAAGTGAATGGTTCTCTTACAGCCTCTAGGGAAACAACTCTTTACATGTACAACTTAACAGACCTAATTTTATACACCTACTCAACAGTGACCATTTATCCACACATCCTTGATGATGAACCTATTCTCACAGGCATGATATTTAATTGATATTATGAATTGAAGATGTTTTAATTGCACATCTGCATAAGCAAGAACTAATATCTAGAACCTACAAGCACTTTAAACAAGTGAGAGGCTTAAAATAAAATAAGAATTGCTAGATTTGGTAATATGTGTTAATTGATGGAAATAGTGCAAGCATCAAGCATGACTATATATTTCATCCATGCAAGGAGAACTATTACAAGCAGCCAGATTTATAGATGATTTTAACATTTTCTAAAATGAAACAAATAAAGATTTATTACTACTGTTTACAGGTGTATGCTGCAGCCAAAAAAAATTGAACTATTCTTCAGAGATCTTGGCAAAACGTTGCAACTAATACATTGATTTTCACATAAATTAACTAATAAGGCTAAATTATGTATAAATGATTTCATCAGCTTATGCTATAGTTAGTATTAAATAATCTTTGCTAATTGTTAAAGAGAATCAACTTCTGGTGTATCAGGGTTACATCGACTATCAAAGAAGTGTATTGTGGAGAGAAAAAGAAAAGGAACAAAATCATACCACTCCGATAGTTGAAGGAGCCAACAACTTCCTCAAGTCAATTATTCCTGAGATTTTCTGAAAATATAATTTGATTTTAACTGAAGCCGATACCTGTAAGAGGACTATTGAGGTCAGAGACATATGGCAGCTAGCATAAAACGATGTATTATTTGACACTTGGACTTACATTTAAATGTTCTATCATTCACATATTATATAGAAACAAAATAAAAGATTCAAAGTGACTATTTGAATATATCTAACTTCAGATTATTAATTAATCTATACAGAAGATAAAGCAGGAATGCAACCTTGGTTTTTCCACTGGAAAATGTAGGAACGGAAATTGCATATTCGTTTGCTGATGCTTCAGACATTAAAAGATCCCCAGGTGAAGTTATTGATCCATCATGATTCCCTGTGAGAAGCGGTGATGTCTCATCAGATTGAGCTATGATGGGTCCATGTCCATTTTCTTCATCTTCTTTCGCAGTTGAAGATATCCTCACAATATTGTACACATAAGACCACAAAAAGATGGCGCCTAGCTGTCATGTTATGGTAATTAATTTTCTTGGGTTTTCAATCAATTATTTAATTGTGGTGAAAGCAGATGTTATAATAATAATAGGATGTTTCTTCATAGTAGATATTACGGAAGTACTACATTTGTCATAATTAAATTTTAAGTTTTTGAAGGCTTACCGCCATAGATAGAGATACATATGTTAGTCCATATGTACGGCAAGTATCAGGATCCCCAAATGGGCTACCTTTTTCCTTACAAATAGCAGGAACAATGATAAGAAGAATATTTCCCAAGTTCCCTGTTCATATTCACAGAAAGAGCATGGAAAAGTCTGATTAAGATAGAGAGATCCTCTAGTAAAAACATGGAAAATATGTAAAGTTGACCTAATGACTACCGGTAGATAATGTCAACAAAACATGCAATACTTCCAATACATGACAATGATTCTCAATGCAATTATATTCAAGAAAACCCCGTTCTTCTATATCATCTAGTGGAACCATGTCAATGATTTCAGGCTGTTAAAACTAACAAAGGAGAAACCATGAAACTCAAGAATCACTTAATTATATGAAGAGTTGTTCATATTCTTAACTGACAAAGAATTATATCAAGAAATGACTACTGGTTTGAAGTGTAAACTTTCTTGTGGAGAAATGCCTACTTTTATCCTTATGGGTTAATAGAAAGATTGATTGAAGAGTGTTGTTTACCCAAACTCCATTTGTTTTGTATTCAACTCCCAACTGCACTGACTCTGTTATAAATTAACAAGATCCAAGGACACTTTCATTGATGAGTTCTAAGCTTTTTGTCCAGCATTGCCAGGATATAGTAGAAAATTAATTTCTATATTGTTAAAACATAACAAATTCACATAGTATAATTTTAATATAAAAAGGAATTTAATAGGGATCGGTTTGGAAAGTCCAAGCTATCTTCAACTCTATACATGTTGTGTTTGAGTTCCAAGCCTCCAAATTTGAATGTATATTCAACTACGAAGTCCTTCCGGTTAGTACAAGCTTGTAAACAGTGAAGACTAGAAACATGAAAAACCAGATTCTAATACCTTGATGTCGTCAAAGCAGGTCAATGATTTTAAAACCAGCTCAAAGAAAGAAAGAAAAAAAAGCTTCTTGAAATATCAAATTAGCTCGACTTATCTATAAAGAATGAAACTTTTGACATTACTGCAGTGAGATTTACCAGCTGCACAACAGCCCAAAATCAGGCCTTTCAGATGTGATGGGGCTTTTGTAATTTTGACAAGAACCCATCCGAGTGCAGAGCCAATAATGAAGGTGAAAAAGACATTGAATGGCATAAACCACCTGTAAAATCAACTAAAGTAAATTCCTTTCCAGATACAATGCTTTCATATTCATCTGATTATGTACTTCATGCGATAAATAGAAGTGTGTCATTGGATGAGCATAGTGACCCAACATTTCCATTTTGTGGAGGGCTTGCATGTTCACTACGTCAATCTTATGAAAAAAATTCCAACATAAACATTGAAAGAGACAAACCAAAATACATATTCTTTCATGAAACATTGCCTTGTGAAAGCGGACTCAAAATATTTTTTTAGTTGCTGTATGGAAGATATAGCGGATCAAAAGATAGTGAATTAATTCTAACAACATAAATTCAATGAAACAAACTTATTATGAATCACTTCAAAACTTCCTAGAGAGTAGCATAATCATGGTTTGCAGGAAATTATAAGAGCTGCACCATCGCAATGTTCAAATTGCAGAGGAAAGAAAGAAACTTACAATAAAACAATGCTGTCAAATGTGATTGTTCTGGACAGATTGCTTGCTACAAGTGATGGATTAAACACATAAAACACAACCTGTTTCGGAGACAAAACAGTCATCAGTTCAATGAATAGAAGTTGAGACTGTAAATTGAATGTTGGTATATATGTTGTGGTAACATAATATTATAAAGGAAAAAGAAATGTAAAAATATATTATACCAATAAAAATGTGAAGATGCATTTATAGATGAGCATTTTTCAGTTTTGTTAAACATCAATTCTTTTGGAGAATGGAGCAGTTTAACCTACAACCACCAAAATAATAGGCATGAACCAATGTGAGTTAATATTACATGGTATTCTCATATGAAGTGAAAGAGATGGATCAATAGTGGCTTCATCACTGACAATACTTTCGGATTAAATTTGTCTTGGAGTGAAGGGGACAAGATGGAATTACAAATGCCTAGAAGGTCTACTTTCTTTTCTCCATATGCTCTCTCTGTTTCTTCCACTAATTGTATCCATAACTTACTCTAATTTTAAATTCTCAAAAGGATATTATCAACTAATTGTTTGAAAGAGGCTTGGATCCGTGGCTCAGTAGTTGACAAGAGAATTGAGTCCTATCAATTACCTACCAAAATAATTGAATGAAATAAAAACATCATGGGCATTCACAAATTCAAAGTCTTAGTGAAGATAGCACGAACAGTGCAGCCAATTTATATAGTTCAAACTCTGGTTCGTGAATAAATGCAGCTTCTCCCACACATATATTTGATTTCATGTTCTAGACATTGCAGTTTGACAGAATCCAAGACTTACTCATAAAGCACTAGCAACCATGTTCAAACACACTGGAAGAAAAAAAATTGTAGAGTCTTTTGAATCACCACTTACATTATTCAAATGATGCCTAGCATCTGCGCCCAGTATATTGATGCGACCTGTTGCGAGAAACGCCCCAACTCCAGTCACTATGAGCACATTCAGTACTGGAATTGTTGCAGCAACAAATAAATCTAAAAGACCCATCTTTATATCCTGGTCTTCCAAATTTCAATTCCCCTGCAAATACGCGTAACGATTATAAACATCAAAATATCAGAATCGGGGATTTCCAATATCAAAGGAAAACAACAGAATTTCAATAACCATATATGAATAACCTACTTCATCATCACTAGTAATACAATAAGAATCAAGTAACTTATTTTCTCCAATGCAAAAATAACTCAAATGATAGGTGGATCCACTTTAAAGTTTTCCAATTGTGGACTTCTAAAAACATTTCCTTCTTCTGTATATGATATCAAAAAATCAAATAATACCTACGAATACGATACAAATCAAACTGTGTCACTCTAGCTAGTAAGCGAGCATCAAATGTGCTAAGACACAGACAAAAACCACCCAAAAAAATCTAAATGAGTCATCTTAGAATCCATAGATCCTTACATTATAGCATCCAAATGAACTTTCCAAACAAGCACTGAATCAAAATCTATTCAATTTTCAACAATCAGACACAATGTCTCATTTTTTCATGAACAAGTAATCCTACAATGTATGTACCCATATGTTCTTAACAAATTATAATGACCCAATTTTAAAAAAATTAATCATATGTTCTTGATCATCAATTCTAATAACAACCAGCCACAGATACCACTTCATATGACAATGTAACCCATCAAAACAAAATCCAAAGAACAGAATACATACTTACAAACATGTAGAGAAATCAATGAATGAAGAACAAATGAAGATTGCATGAACAGATTTTGATTTTCCCTCAAACGAACGTACAACCCATACATGAAGGGGCGATGGCATTCCTCGTAAATATCATAAAAAATCAGTCACAGATGATTGTCTTATGTTCATTAATGACCGTCTGATTGATGGGCCCAACGCATTTCACTGGTAACCTTAGGTGAGGTTACCTACTGTCCGGGAAGTCTTCAGACCTGTCTTCAGACCTCTGATACGATGGTCGGTCGACGTGAGAGGAGAAGAGTGAGTGTAAAGTAAGGAAGGGTATTGTATAGGGGGCAATGCATTTATGGTTAGTTAGTACTACTGTCCCTAGTTAATAAATATGATATTTTTTTCAAATCTTTAGATCTTGACTACTGTCAAATTGAGGAATATAAGGTAAGTACTTGACTCAGACATTACTTGTATAGGCTGTAATTTATTAATTTATAGCCCCCTTGAAAATTTTCCAAGTTGTTAATATTTTATAAATCAATCAAAATTAATTGCTTTTATTATAAATGAAATCACACCAGCAGCTTATTTATTATTGTTTATAACTTAAAGGGAAAATAATAAAAAAAATCTTTTAAAAGTTAAAAATATCCAAATCAGTCATTTTTTAAAAATTATACCTAAAAAATCTTATTTCACAATTTTAAAAATACAAAAGACCAATTTACCCTTATGCAATTAGATCCTTAATATATTCCATACCTCTTTAACTTTGTTAAAATATTTCACATTTTTAATTTTGTTAATGTATTTCACACATTTTCATATAGATCAACTTTTTTTTATTCTAAATTTTTTGTGGTTAGGTGGATTTTGTAAAATACGTTTCAATATAATTTAAGTTTTTTATGATGAACTTCAATAAATGTTGATACTTATTTAAAAAATAGATTTGTATTAATGATGTCATAAAAATATGTGAATATCAAAAAAAAAGTAAATAAAGATTTAGAATATTAAAATATTATCTGTTGCATTGAGGCATAATACATATTTAGATTACATATTATGATTATATACAATGAAAAATTATAAACAACACCATGTAAGATATATATAATAAACACATAATATGATATATAATAACAAAACATCTAAAGAATTGATTTTGGTCATATATAGAGAGATTGTTATTTTGTAGGAAAAATAGGTTTTTAATGTGGAATACCCTAAGAGGGTTAGAGGGATGCTAAGGATTTAATTACATAAGAGTATATTAGTCTTTTGTATTTCTAAAATGGTGAAATGAGACTTTTTAGATATAATTTTAAAAAGTGACTGATATGGGTATTTTTAACTTTTAGGAGTTTTTTTTGTCATTTTCCCTAACTTATATCTAAAAATAGTTGATGAGATCCTATGTTAAATGTGATCACATTCTTAATATTAAAATGGATATACTTTGAATAATTCAAAATTATTCCTTTTTTTTAAATAGACAACTCATGTTTTCTAAAAAAAATTTGAATAACACAGAATAATTTTTTTTCCCTATCTTATAGTTTGAAAATATATTTTATACATTTTTTAGGGGTTTTTTGGATTTATAATAAATATCAAATGGTTTTTTTAAGTTCTAGAGTGACTTGAGTCCAATGTATATGAGAAACATTAGGCAAACACACGGGTTCTTTATATAATTATATTTGAATACGGTGGTATAACTATTTTGAATTGTTTTTAGTGGTAATAATATAAATAAATTCAGTCACTGTGATTACATTATACTTAATTATATTACACTTAATTGTTATTTATTACTTTTTGAAAAATAATATAGACAAACATGAAATTATTGGTTAATACAAGTAGAAGGGACATGGACTTCCACTTAAGCATGTCAACGGGTCGGGTCGGGGTGGACCCAGACCCGACCCGTTTGATTGTCGGGTCCTTCGAGTCGGGTCCATATTGGGTCTCGGGTCGGGTCGAGTCGGGTCGACCCATTAACAAAAGTAGGTCAGACAAAAAGAAATTGATAAACTTCTTAAAGGCTTATAATGGTTTCATTTTTATTTCTTTTTAATAGAGTATAATATATTATAAATAGTTTTTCACTATTTTGATTTTTTAATGTTTAATAAGATGACATTTGGAATATGATTTAGATTATTATGCTTTTACGTGAAGTCAAAAGATTGTAAAAATATTTCAAATGCTTAAAATTTTAAATGAGTATTCAATATTTAGTTATAAATGTTTGGTTGGATCATAAATATTGAGTTGGATCATAAATAAAAAAAATCACAAAGTATTTGGGTTGGGTCAATCGGGTCCATCGGGTCCATAGGATCGGGTCAGGGTGGACCCAGACCCGACCCGTTTTCATTGTCGGGTCCTTCGGATCAGGTATTTATGCATTCTATCGGATCGGGTCCGGGTCAACCCGCGACCCGTTGATAGGCCTACTAGTTCCACTCTTATGATGTACCCGGCCTATTGTTGAATGGCACATATATATTTTTAATACAAATTTTATAAAGGGTGCACAATAAAGTCCTATTGACATCTTAATTAATGTGCAAAGTCCATGAACTTCCATTAACGCAATATATGTTTCAATTTAATATTTACATTTGAAAAAAAAAATTAGGGGTCCCATGATCACTTGTATATTAATTTTAGG
Source organism: Acorus calamus (assembly GCA_030737845.1). Taxonomy (NCBI): domain Eukaryota; kingdom Viridiplantae; phylum Streptophyta; class Magnoliopsida; order Acorales; family Acoraceae; genus Acorus; species Acorus calamus. The sequence continues at coordinate 426,375 of CM060867.1, forward strand.
TCCCTGAAATATTTTAAGTTTTTTTAATCCTTAAGGTAAAAATTATCTTTAGGTCCTTGGAATTGAATATCGTCATTGTGTCCATCAAAAATACCAAAAATATCCCGTGATCCAATTTTTTCAGTATACTATTAATACTTCCCAGTATATTGTTAAATATATCTAGTATAATGTTAATATTTTTCAATACATTGTTAACATTCAAAAAAATGTTAAGAAGTGGAGAGAGGCATTTTCTTTATTTTTAACGAACAAATTAATGGCATTCAATTTGAATGACCTAAATGTAATTTTTCACCATTTTAGGGACCTAAAAAAGCTTGAAAACTTCTATGGGTTATCACAAAGACTCCTAATTAATTTCCCCGGGAAGAAACACAGATTTCGGCGAGTTTTATTCACTCCAATTCCATTTGTATTTCACCTGAAATCAATGGTCACTTAAATTCCTATTTATCTTGATTTATTTAAATATGTATGTAATGCTATATTTTGCATTGAAGATCCTAAAAAAAAAGTGAAAGGTCGATTAAAGAGTGTAAAATTGAGACAGACCAAATAAAAGGAACATATCAAACTTGCAAAGATCAAACAAGCTTTTAAAACAAGAAATTGCAAGCAGAGAAGAAACACAAAAAAGACACACTCACCTCTACTGAACTGATTGATATCATGAAGAAGTGAATTACACCTTCTTTTTTTGTCCAGCTGAGAAAACATGTGTTGAATTTCGAGTCTCAGTTGAAATCCATTGAAGAAACTATGAGAGCAGATAATGAGATGAAAATGTGTGAGGTAGAGAGAGAGAGAAAGAGAAAAGCATAATATTTTGTTTTTTTGTTATTTTGCGTTTGTGATTTGAGTTTTGCGTTCAGGTTGGATACGTCTCTCATGTGCTTTTACATTTAACCCCACATAAAATATCCTCATCATATGTTTATTATGGTGGGAATCACAGGATGAGATCCTCCATTGGTTTTTTTTTTTTTGTGTTCAGATCCTACTTGACGGTGAAGGAACGATGAAAATTGTTCAAACTCTAAATTTATCAAATGAAATATAAATCACACATTTATCATGATAAAATTCAAACACAAAAATACAAACAGAAGATCCAAACTCGAGAATCGCATGTTTTATTATGGTGGGAGGAAAAAATGAGTGAGCTCTCACACGATGACGTTTGTCACAGATACAAAACATGGTTTGAGTAAATTCTAATAGGTCACAGGTCGGAATTTCTTATCACAAGGTGGATTCGACAATTGACCCGATTAATTGAGTGTTGTGATTCAGAGTTGTTATCTATTCACTTTGTGAGTTTTGTTGTATTTTGTAAGTGAATTGCTTGGAACTCTTTAATAAACTCTTTTGAGTGCGGTTAATTATTATATTAAGAAAAGTAAATCAAATATTTTATCTAATTAATTATATATTTCATTAACAAAATAAGATTTCACATAGAACTTTATACAACAACTACCGTGTAACAATGTTTCAGTACAGATATTTATCAAGTGAGTTGATATGAGTGAGAAAATATGCTGCATAAAAGGGAGATAGAAACAGACAAATGAATAAATCCTTTTTTTTATAGTCACATTATATATGAATCATGATCAGCCACCCAGTATGCATGTTCACAACAACAGATCTCAAACTGCCTATCATGTTCACACCAAGTTACTAAATTTAGAAAATTTAAGCACACAGACCATGTTTTTTTTTTTTAAATAGGAACATCACTCAATAAAATATATATTTTAATAAAAAAATATATATCAATCTATTTTAAGTTGAATGAATCTATTATTAATAAATGTAAGAAAAAATTTAGCAATGTATATATAATGTCTAATAAGACATATACTTCACTAAATTTGTAACGATGTATATAAAATTGTAATTTGAACTAAAAAGAAATTGGGTATGACAACACTTAAAAAAACTCAAACTGGCCAGGGTCCAATAGAGGCTCTTTACCCATAGCAGGATTTTTATTTAAAAAGATTTTACATCAAAATGTGAGAGTCTACAACATCAAAATAACATAGACTCTAATATATACTTCGTACATATGGTAGTAACAAACGTTGAAGACGATTGTCCTGTAAGGAGCCTGTTATGACAGTGTCATGTACATGTCATGCGATCTTGTTTGGCTAGTGTCTCTGGTGCTATTATGACCTGTCGAGGCACTTTAACCGCCTGAATGCTTACACCATTGTTCTTCACTTTATTAACCCGCTTAAGGATGTTCTGTACCTATGGAGGCCCCGGTGAATTTGATTGCAATAATCTAACAACTCCTTTTGAATCCGTTCCAATTAACATATTCTTGTAATCCATTGCCCAAGCTATTTCGACTCCTATTCTTACTGCCTCTATCTCAACCTTTAATGAGCTAGCCCATGGCCACCCTATATATCCTGCTCCCCGGATGATCCTGTGATCCATAATATGGTAAAGAGCGCTGATACACGCAGCCCGTCATTGCAGCTCGTACGCTATGATAAACCAGTATATAATTTTCCTAACATAATATATGACCCAAATTTTTTTTCTATTTTTTCACCATGAAAAAAACACTAATGTATCTCAGTATATACATCACTTTATATAATAGCATTCACTTTAAAAGATGAGTATATAATTTTATAGAAAATGAAAAATGGATTAAACTACAAAACAGGCTGCAATGAGAGCTACGTGTATCTTTTTTCTATGGTCAATGATAAAACCTGCTCCATCAGTGAGTAATACAACTGGCTGGTAAGAAATAGGTTTTGATCTGTGCACCTGGAGTGATTCAGTTAGTGATTGAAAAAGCTTATTCTTCGATGAGATGTTTTTATTGTCCAATGTCTTTGATGAGTTTTCACATCATTGATATATGATCTATTTTACAATTTCATTTAAAAAATATTATTTTCAGTCTCTTCAACAATATGATTATGGAATACAAAAAATTAAATTTTTATTTATCTTTAAAAAAATTATATTAATATATCTTAGTGCATACTTCACTTTTATAACAATATGTATTTTAATGGATAAATGCATATTTAAAAAAAATAGTAAAGACTATGAATGAGATTACCCATAGGATTAGATGCATCATTTTCCATATAAATAGGTGGATTTGTATACCATAAGAATTAAATTTTTTGGATAAAAGAATAGATGTGAAATAAAGTAGAATAAAGGTGACTAAATTCAAATAAAATGTTTGAATGACTAGAAAAACCTAGTATTCCTATGTAATTATACAATAGAATTAAGTGGTACAACAATTCTCTCTCCCTTTAATTGTATTATTCCAACCTATTTATTTCATTAATACAAGGGGATTCACATGTTAAATCATTTTTTTCTCTTATAAATTAAATTGTTCACAAGTTAAATCATTTTTTTATCTTTTATAAATTACTCTACTAAAAAAATGGCTTATTGCATTCTATTATCCACCTATTTTAGTTATCTAAACAGGGATCTGAATAACAATACCACTTTATTCTCAGCTATTCTCAACTGCCCTTTTGTTTGCATTGTTTGTGTGATTGTGGTCCAAACCGAAGTCGGTCCGAGACGAGCGAAACCGACAAGGACGACAACCATGACAACGAAGGTGAAAGCGTCGTCGCCGAAGCCGAAGACGAGAACCCCGTCGGGATCGTCCCATCGGAGGAGGAACATCCGGCGCCGACCACTGCGGCGGCGGCGGCGGAGGAGGAGCAGGTGAAAGATGAAGACGAGGAGAGGGACGTCGATCAGACGGTGAAGATTCCTTCCGGCGAAGACCACCCGCCGCAGGTGGCGGAACCTGCGAATCCTGCCGTCGGAGAAGACGTTGATGGGAGACTTCCGGTGGATCGGATCGATGGCCTCTCCAACTCCGCCGGCATTGCCGTCGGATTGGTGGTGGACGGCGGAGAAATGGCGGGGGCGGTGAAAATCGAAGGGACTGAGGAGAAGATCATAAAAGAAAGAAACTTTGGATCGGGAGAGCGTGATTTGGATGGAGGGAGACGATTTGGGGACGGAGGAGGAGCAGGCGGGGTTCATGAAGGAGCTCGAGAGGTTCCACCGTGAGTCCGTGAGAAGAGCTTGGATTTCAAGCCGCCCAAGTTTTACGGGGAGGGCTTGAATTGTCTCAAGTAAGGATTTTTTTGTTCTTTCTTTCTTTGGTTTGATTGAATGTAATTCTCAATTCAACAATCTTTGATTTGTAGGCTTTGGAGAGCTGTGACCAGATTGGGCGGTTATGAGCGGGTAATGCTTTTTCGTGTTTTTCGATGATTTATTTGTTAGCCTATGTTAATTCTTCAAAAAAATTGTTCATTATGCATTCGGGTTGAAAGTGAATATCAAGGATTTGGTGATTGGCATTGGTTCCTCATCTGTTGTTTTGGTAGATGTTGATCAAATTGGTTTATGATTTTTACATTGATTTTGTTTGTCATACATGGGTAACTGGTGAAGGACTCTGCCATGAAGGGTGTGAGGACTAATTATACATTGAGGTCTTGATAGTGCAGTCAATTATCTGTCCAGAGAATGATGTGGATCTTCCATACATTAGGGATTGCATGATGTTAATTTGTTTTCTTTTGGCTCTAGGTTACCTTATGTAAGCTGTGGCGCCAAGTTGGAGAGTCTTTCAAGCCTCCAAAGTGAGATGCTAGATCTGAAGTCTTTGATAATCTGTTCTGTATATTATTCTTTTGTTTAGTAAAGCATTAATTCTGTGTGTCTATTTTGTACAGTTTATCATTTGTTTTATGTCTTAATTATGGTGACCTCCTTTGCAGGACATGTACTACAGTATCACGGTCCTTCAGATGTTTCTATGAGAAGGTGATTCTCAGACTATGTTATGATAATGGACGCATATACTCATTCCCGTCTTTTCGTGTCTACGATGTTCTAAAATTTAGTAATACTCGAGTTGCACATATAATATTGCTACTGGCAGTGATAGCATGTTTTTTTTTTAAGATTAATGCCCCAAGGGCTTGATCCCTTGACCTCCTTTATGGAGAAGGGGGTGCTAGCTGACTTTTCCAAAGCTTACGAAATATATATCCCCCCACCCAGGCCCCTGCACAAAAAAAAAATCACTGAAGAACATATGAATGATAGGTGTTTCTGAAATCTGGTTTGCAGTTCAAATTGACATGACACGAAAAAACATTAACATCAAACAAATAACACGCCTTTTCACATTAAAATGGGGTTGGTTAGTTGTGCTCATCTTAGAAAAAGGTCAAAAATAATTAACATAACTAGACTTCACATCAACTCAACCTAAGATGCCTGCCAATGTTTTTATGCAAAGGCAAGGGTAGGTGGTTGGGCTAACATGATGTGGTCAATGCTAGATTCCTAACTAACTTCAGTTGACAACTAGATGAATGATAGTTTGATTGCACATGAACATGATAATAAGGCAAGGATTAGCTAAATGGCTTGTTCACATATCTAGTGCTTCACATTGGGAATGATCCATATCCCATTTATGACTCGTTCATATTAAGCTGTAAGATCTTCCCTTCTTTTGTGACATCCATGGACGTCAATAATTTCAAAATGGATAAGATGCACAATGGCCTTCTTATTCAGTGCATTTTGATGCCAGATGCTCTCGTTTTCATCATTGCATTACAAATTTCTATTGCTTTTATTGGATTCAAGTAGAAGCTTTTGTCTACATTGCAACTGACATATAGTCTCATTTTGTTTTTGTAGTTGCTTCTGATGTTTATCTTTCATGTGTATGCAATGTGTTTTCTTTTGCTATAGTCAATCTCTCTCAAATCTCAATTTATGAAGGGCTCCGTAACCCTAACTTTTTGCAGTTTCTTTAGGCACTTCTTGAGTATGAGAAAGATAAAATTCGTTGTGGTGAGCTACATGTACCTCCTGCTGGTTCTCTCAGAGAGATGGTTGCTGTTGACAATCGTGTAAGTCTGTAATCTTGATTTCTCCAAGTTTATTTTTGTACCCCTTCCTTAAAGTGTATGGTAGCGGTTGCAGAATAAAATAGGTGATCATGGCTCTTTTTGCCTCACTGAATTAATCATAAGATTTACTCCCGATCTGCCTTATCTCTGAAGTATCAAGCCATAGAAAAGGTTATAAATACCATGTTACTTTGCTTGTAGATCGTTGATGAAGCTTCTTTTCCATTATCTGACCGAAGCAACAGGCCAAGAAACAATCACAATCACATTCCTCTGCAGGTGGGTGGTAACCAAGCACCAGGATCAGGTAGAGCCAGAAGAGATGCTGCAGCTCGTGCTATGCAGGGTTGGCACTCACAGCGCCATCTTAACAATGGTGAAGTTGGTGATCCAATTATCAAGGTTAGTGATGCTGACACATGAATATGCATCTGTTGTTTGTTCTTAGGTTCTTGGTCATGCCATGTTAACTTTAATATATTGATTACAGCAATCCTTGTAATCTTCTGTAGGACAAAAGCTTGATATCTCTGTCAAAGCGCGAGAAACAACTCAAAAATCTTGGTAAACCTGAATGATCACCTAACTGAAGTGTTTTCTCTGCTGTGGAAGTTAATTACATCTGTTACTCATGCAGGTCTGAAGCGCAAGAAACCTTCTAGCCTGGATCGTAATGTTAAATCTGTGCGTCCTAAATTTGCTAAACCACAGTTAAGATCTCTCACATATATTCAGTATGATATTTACTTAACCAACAAAAGGTTAATCGTTTCTTTTGAAGGCATCATTCTTGGGCATTGTCGAGTTTGATTCTGATGTATGATAAAAGAACCAATATAATCGATTTAATTTCTGCATTTTTGCTCTTTAATATATAGTTCTTGTCATCTTTCAAAGGGAAACCATCAATATTCTTCCACAGACAAGTATAAGAAGTGGGTGGATGACCTTTCTCAGAATTAAAAACATAGTGTCTTTAATATGCTTAACTAATCACTAAATTGACTTTTGTAATTACGAATATTCACTTGTTTATAATTGGAATATGTTTTTGCTAGATCTGATACAATGGTTATTGACATTGGCACCCGTGCTGACTGGGTAAAGATCAGTGTGCAGAGAACTGTAAGTCCTAGCAAATAAAAAAATGACATGTTGCTTAAGTATCTAACTAATCTGATTGATAAAATTCATGTGTGCAAAATCACACCCTGTAAGAGATGTGAATGAATGCATGCATGAAGCTCTCATACTTGTACCTCCCAAACGCGAATACCTTCCAATTGCCAATTAAAATGCATGACTTCTCTCCTCTATGCAGAAGGATTGCTTTGAAATCTACGTTTTAGTTCCTGGCCCTCTAAGAGAGGAGGTATACCACAATTTTCGATTGATCGAATTACCTTGTTCTTGATGTGAATATGGCAATGGACATACAAAATATTGCAGGTGCATGTTCAGTCAGCTCCAGCTGGTCGTTTAGTCATATCTGGTGAACCAGAGCACCTCGATAATCCATGGGGTGTCACACCTTTTAAAAAGGTTATCCATACATTTCAAAGAATCACTTTTTGTTTGTTCATGCTGTACCCATCCCATCTGATGCGTTTTTTCCCATTGTGTGTGAAATATAAAAAAATCTTTGCAGTTGATCAGAGCCTGCCTTTGAGAATAGATCCACACCAAACATCAGCGGTAGTCACCCTTCATGGCCAGCCATTTGTTCGTGCGCCATTTGAGCAGTCTTTTATGTAAATTCTCCAGGTGACCATCAGCATTGGAAACAAAAAAAAAAAAAAAAATCAAATGATGATGCTTGACTTGCTGGTTTTGCCTCATTTTCAGCTGTAAATGTGTTCCTCGTCGAAAGGTTTATTTTTTATATAATATGATTGGGATGCGCATGCATGTTTATTGCATCATAGAAAAATGCTCAGCTTGGTCTGCTGTAAACTGTCTCTGCCATTTCTATGTTTAGGGTTTCAGGACCACAGAAAGAGCTCAAGCCCCACAGCCTGATAGATTTGCTGCAACAAATTGTGTTGCTAAAATGAAGTTCAGGTTACAGGCTTTTCCTTGTTAAGATGCACAGGTGCCATTATCAGGATATATAATGATAATCTATTTCATCTTTCTTAAATTGAGCTTCATTTATTTTTCATTAATTTTGCTTAACTTTCCTTGTAATGGCGTGCCATGGTGTGCGCATTAAAACCAAATAGTATGGCTCCATATGAGCTTGGATGTCTCCTGGTAAGTTTTTCCAATTAGCACCAAATACTTGCCACCAGGAGTAAAACCAATTTGGAATTTTGGCCTGGCAGACAAAATGGATAAACCAAGAATGTTTTAAGACACAGTTTTGGACTAATAGTACATTTTCCCAGGCTTTCTGGTAATCCCAATAATTATAGTAATTGGGTCTGATCACTGATTTTTGGAATCGCCTAGAGGCATTGGGACCCTTATCCCAGTCTTTTAAGGATAATATCTTTTGGATGCATAGTTTAGAATATGAGATCTCTAAGGTGCTCTTGTTCTTATAATGGTGCACAATTCTGACACTGTTTGTTTCTAATAGGATGTTTTCATAGTAATCAGGATCTATTCTTAAGAGGAATTTTTGGTTTAAAATGTCCCCTTGGAATTTTGTTATGCAGTTAACTATAGCTAGGATTTCCTTTTTTATAGTGGAATATTTTCTTTGAGCTTCATTCCATGTTCCCGAAGTAAACCTTACTAATTGTTCTTTGTTGTCAATCCTCTGTTTTAGTATCCCTCCATATCCAATGTCAGAGGCATCAGTTTCTATAATCTTTACCAAATAGTATGGATATACATAATTGATGGACATATAAGGGATGAGAGATGATGCAATAAAAAAACTTTTGAGGGTTTTTTTGCAATTTCTATAAGGGTTTTTTTGCATATATGTCCCAAAAAATCTTATATTGTTAAAACACAATTCACTCCATAATTTGATTTTCAAGGTGGTGATAGATAATTCACTGTGCAACGAGTTTTTATTGTAATTTTTTATTAAAAAATGTAAAAAATATACGAAACTTTTTGTTGTTCAGTTCACTATGCATAAACTGATGATAAGTAGCCAATAATAGATGAATAAAATATTTTAAATTTTAAAATGAATAAAATATTTTAAATTTTAAAATGATAATCCCTATATGTGTGATGATATATGTGATAATATTAGGTGAGATAATTTTTTAAAATCACAAATAAAGTTATTTTTATTTATTGACATAAAAAATTTGAATAAAAAAAATTAAATTTTTTTTTAAAAATCTAATAAAAATATGCAAACTAATTTAAAAATTGTTTTAATTATTTATTTTTAAACTTGTTTTCAAACGTACCTAAACTGTTGCTATGATGAGTCATCCACATGGTCTTTAGTTTCCTTTGAATTTTTATTAAGTCATAATAACTACACAATATAAGTGTTTTATGTTTTACAAGAATACTCTTTAAAAGGACATTTATGCACGATTTAAGTCTATTATAAGGGTATTTTTGAAAATAATAATTTACCAGGGGTATTTTGATAAAATGGGATTTTCAGGGGGGTGTGCATGAAAAAAACCCTTTCCATATACAATATCAAATTCAAATTTTTTTCAAACAAAAAGGATCCCTTAATATTCATTCCGGACAGATCCTAAAAATCTATAAAAAGAATGAATTACCAAAAAAATAAAAATTAAAAACACTTCAAAACCTGTACATGCAAACCAAAATGGACTATAAAAAAAAATCAACGTGGACACAAAAACTTTAAAACGCAGGTAAAAAAAATCAATGAGCTGATACAATATAATATATCAGTTTGTTTTGTAATCTCATACACTATGATAATATAATATAATATATACTATATTATCATAGTATATAAGATCCTATCATATAGTGGCGCATTGTTTTTCATTTTTTCAAAATGAAAAAAAAAATTATTATATTTCAATATATACATCATTTCATACAAACAACATACACTTTTAATGGAAGAGTATATACTTTTAATGGAAGAGTATATGATTTTATAAAAACAGAAAAACGATATGAACGACAATTGAGGCTGAATGTATCATTCTCCAAAACCAATTTATCTTCCTGATGCCAAGGCAAGCAATTGACATTCAAAGAAAAGAAAAAAAGATTCCATGACACAAATCAAAAACAGATATTTTGTGAGATATGGAGGGGAGTTCAAGCACTGAAACCAGAGTCAATGAAACCATGAACCAGCACCAACTTGGGTGGCTGCCCTTGGGCAGGTTCATGACCATCTATAGGGACATGTCGCGTCGCTCGTATATAAAATTAGTTATAACTAAGGACACAAATAGCTATCTATCCCAGAATACCAATTTATGCGAGATGTGAGACAAACAGGGCCAAAAATAAATCGACTGAAAAGACATGGATCATTCACTACACCAGGTATCATAATAGAAAAATATAAAGTCCTGACAAAAAGCAATGAGAGAGCAAATGCGAACACTGTAGAAGAATCAATTAAATGGATAGTACACGAGACCCGATCGATCAAGGTAATTGTTGTTTCCCTTGCATGAAATCCTAGAATTCGGATAGTTTCATGAAACCATTGCTAAAGAATTAATACAGAACATGCTAATCTTACATGCTTCCCATGTTCTCTTTCTTGTCGGTCTCACTTGCTTCACACCTATATCCGTACTAACATTCTATTGTTAAACCCCTAACACTATCAAAGCCGGGAATTTTAGTCTTACATGGCTCTGCAGCACCAATGAGATGCCTGTGAGGAATGATCCCCAGCACTAACTGAAACATTCTTTGCATAAATCTGGCCGAAAGCCCAAGCAAGTGCCCCTTGTGGCTCATAATGAACCAATGGAGGATCTCTTCCGTGCCTTCTAGGGGTGTATAATTCTACAGATTGTCCTCGATTTCCTCTGGAACATACAATTTTTCCATCGCGGCCTATTTAGAGAAGATATAATACACAATTATTTAAAATAGTATATATTTTGTGACACACAGTGATTGTCCTTAAAAAAATGAATAAGAAAGAGTGAAGCAAAAAAAATGTGTTGAACAAGGCAATACCTTGATGGAAGCAACATCAGTAGCAGGTGGCTTAAGATCTAGAGCCAGACCAAAATGAAACATTGCTTTTTCGTGCATGTTGCGCCGCTTGTATATCTTGCCCATCAATGCATAGACACTGCTCTCACGCGGTGCATATTCTTTTAGCTGTTCTAACTCTTCTAGAGCCTCATCGTATCTCTCAAGACTCAGTAGTATGTTGGCCTTCTGATACATGGGGAGTGGGTTCTTCTTATCAGCAAGAATAGCTTTCTCAATCATCTCCAATGCTTCCTCATATCTCTGTCAGTTGACATTGTAAGTAAGTACTGTATGTATACAATACTTGTAAGAAAAGTTCAGACAACAGGAATGTAGAAACCTTCACTTCACAATGTGTTGCCACATCAAAATAAAGGAGTACTGTATGTATACAATGCTTATAAGAAAAGTTCAAGACAACAGGAATGTAGAAACCTTCACTTCACAATATGTGTTGCCACATCAAAATATAGGAGTACTGTATGTATACAATGCTTATAAGAGAAGTTCAAGACAACAGGAATGTAGAAACCTTCACTTCACAATATGTTGCCACATCAAAATATAGGAACTATGATGTATTGTTATGTAGACAAAATCATGATTGATTTTACCATGAAGAGAAAATAGTTGCGATTTGCAATGAAACATGGCAGCTAACCTTCAAACAGTGCAATGCCATTCCAAGATAGCACATAAGAACAGACGATCGTGGATTAATCTGGAAAGCCCTTTGAAAGTGATGCTCTGAAAATTCATACTTCTCTTGGCGAAGGTATATCATTCCAAGGCCATACCAAGATTTATAATGCCTTGCATCCAATCTAAGGGCGTTTTGGAAGCACTTGATTCCGTTCTCGAAATCCTCCAAAGCTACATATCTGTAAATAGAAAGAATAAACAACAGATGTACATCAGCTATGGTTAGTGATTTTAAGAAATAAAAGCAGAGAATAGAATGCAAACAAATGTGAATAAGGTGAATAAGGCAACTCGGGGGATCCATACTCATGTCCGCAAAGCGTGTGAGCATATGTAAATCTTGAATCTAAATGCACAGCACGCTGGAAAATTTTTAGCGCAGTTTCATGATCCTTCTGCAAACTGTAGCAGTTGCCCATTGCGCACCTGCATGACCATTCAGATAATGTAACTTGTGGTGTGACATCCATATGCAAAAGCATTAGGTGAAGTACTGGATGTTGGGTTAATATTTAGCAAAAGCTGCTAAAGCAATAAACATGTTCCCAGAACAATCGCTATATAAACAAATAAATCTTGGGGAAGGTATCGCTAGCATCTTCCACCAGCAGCAGGTTTAATTGATAAAATCCTTTAATTTTTGGTTTTATAACAATGTTTAGTGATGGATAATGCTTAAATGAAATCAAGAATCAAAATCTAAATAATATTATCTGAAGTTTGTTCTTTCAGTCATATGATACTGTTCTCTGCTGATCACAAATATCAATGTCAATGATCTGATCCAATATGAAGAAGAGAAATACCATGCTTGAGGAGATAATCGATCGGTTGAGATCAGCTCTTGGGCTAAGTAGCTCAACTTCATCTCCTCCTTCAAATGCTGCAAGATATAATATCAATATTTAGTTAAAAAAAAGAAAAGAAAGAGTGAAAGCTTTCTCAAGCCCACAAATTTCAAACAAATTGAGTAATAAAGTTCATAGTGTCTTTGTGAACTTCATTTGTTCATACTATTCAGAGAACACAATGGAAATGAGAAAAAGAAACTTAAACATTAATGAATATATTCATTGACTGATTCAGATTCTAAATAATTGATGGCTCATGAGTAATGCGGCCCTCAACTAGTAACCTCAGTGTTTAATCAACCTTTCTCTACTTTAATCCTTACCTTGGAACATATTTTTTAATAAACAAAAAATAATAGTTACCAAAGAGCCTATTTAAATGATTCAAACATACGAGATAAGATCAGGTGTCCTGATATCAGACAAGAATAGGTTGGCCATGCATTAGTGCTCCAAATCAAAGCTTATGTCATGCCAAACTCTCTGTCTGACAAATGCGTATGACTATGATGATGAATTATGACCTGCTGTCACTGAAGTTATGGAGTAGATATTTTGATATGCATAATAAACTATGCACATCAGGGAAGGAGATTTCATCTTGGTGAAAGAAATCTAATACAGTTTCTTGTGTTGTTGTTTGGGATTGGGAATGAGTCTGTGTGTCCTCAACTCTCACTGAGGCTATCAAACTACAAGTTGCAAAACAAAGAAACTCACAAAAAGAACAGTTGAGTAGATATCCATCCCCCCTAAGTTGTATGGTGATATACGGCGAGCCAGGCTAAACGCCTGATCAGCTTCAAAATAATCCACCAACTCAGCATAAGCCTTCCCAACCTGCAGCAAATGTATATGTGATAATTGCACAACCAAGGAACTTGATATATGTACAGCCCCGTAAGAAGAGACCAAAAACATTAGCCCCATAAGAAGAGACCAAAAACATTTAAATAAAAAATACAAAATACAAAAAATGCTATAAACTCCTGGTAGGTGAAAAATCCATAGAATAAGATCATGGGACCACCAACTACTAAGTTCTCAATTCTCACAGGACAATTTTATCAGTTATAGCTGATTATATCACTACTTTCTAACCAAAAAAATGTCAAATCAAAATTAAGGGAAACAGGTGCCAAAAAGAGAAGAAAAAAAAAAGAAGGAAAAAAAACAGAAAAAAAAAAAGAAAGGCTCTTATCAGCAGTGAAAGGTAAATGAAGCACAAGATATTCCCTATGCCTATGATAAAAGATAAAAAAGAAGAAAATGCATAATTTACCTGGGAAAGCACCCATCCTGTATTATATTGCTTATGCGACAATTTAAGATAAACTTCCAGAGCATCCTAATCCAAATAGAAAAAATTATAAGTGATACATCCACAAGGAAGAACTACTTTTATTGTGTAATTCAATGGCTATAAAAGTTGTACCTGGCACCTATACATACAAGAAAGCCTGTATCCTTCTCCAAGGGTCCGCAAGAGGCCCAAAAGCTCTGAAGCACCAGCTGTAACCTTTGACTCATGTGCACTGACAGCATGCAAATCTGTTCTCTCTCTCAAAAGAGTTCTTTCATCAAAAGAAGAAGATAGAGAGGACGAGGTCGTTGCTGTATTATCAGCCCGGAGATTATCGTAACTTTCCAATCTTTTCCCTGAAGTTAAATGGAAGTAGTATTAAAATGGTGAAGGGCTGTAGAATTATAAAAGGGGGCTTAAGGGAAGAGACAAAAAATTCATCAAGAGTATTATTATGAGCATAAGGTCAACATTCTGATCCCAATTAAACTTTCACTTGCATCCCTTAAATAGGGGGATTTGACACGCAGGAGGTTTTGCAAAATTCAAAAATATAAATGCAGCAGGAATAGGATAACCTTCATCAAAATTTTCAGAAGCCCAGGAACGCCCCTTGCGAACTGTCACAGAACGAAAGTTTGTAGAATTTGTTTTAGACGAAGATGCTCCAAGAAACCTAGCAGAATAATGATTGCTTCCGTTTCCTCCTGCTTGCAAGGCATTCAAATTCCCATTTAGTGTTGCTTCACCAGCAAGCCTTGTACTCCGTCGAGGTCCTGAGTCAGAAAATAACCTTCCTGAAACCTGGAAGGGGCATTTAAGACAAGCCTTTCTTAGAAATGAATGATACTAATTAATTGCATCAAGTACTGGGCATTGTTGAATGCATGAAGCTCCAAGAACATGAAAAAAACTTAAGAAAGTCTCCCATAAAATGACAAAGTCTGCACTCTTGAATCTAGTTGCTTATTTTGCAAGTGATAGAAATCTTGAATTTAACAAAGATTATTATCCATTCTGAAATTGCATAAATGAACTACAAAGTAACATGGAGATAGTGTATAACAAGTAATTGTTTCTTCTGGTATAAAAGTATAAAACATAGTAGCAGTCTTCTATATTTTCTTGACTAGTGATATAAACTAGTTCGAAAAAGGCATTGAGATGGACTTGACAATCTATTTACCTTGCGTAATTTTCCTTCATCCATAACTTTCTTCTTAGGGGCTTGAAGAGCCACATTGATGGTTGACTTTGGAGACCCGTCACCTGTACCCGCATTTGGATGGACATTTCTACATAAAGGTGGGGGAACCAGACTTGACAACTGCATAGATGTATGTACAAGCAGGTTAAGGATAAGCCTCAAGTATGGAATGGTTCTGTACTGAAGCCATCACACATAAACATGACAGTTCATAAGAGGGAGAGATACTGAAATATATATCGCCACTTTGAGAACGAGAAGAACCTCACAATATCGTACCAAAGCAACAATTGAATGAAAAAAAGATGCATATTCAATAGAGATTCACTAAACAAGAAAGAAATCAATAGGACAAGAAAAAAGCATGAGCACTTCAATATAGAAAAACCGGTAAATTTAGGGTCAAGTCAGGTGCAGATTCTGAATATTCCAACTTTGAATATAAGAATAAGAAACAAGATATATGCACAATGATTCTCGTTATCTGAATATGGAAAGAATATACTAGCCATTTGACTATAATAGGCATCAGATCAAAAGTTCAATAACGCATTCTTACCACAAGCTAACATAAAAATAATCTTGTCAAAATGAGAAGGCATGTTCTATTATCTTTGTCATGAATTGCAGTAATTTTACAAAATCAGGTCTATAGCCTAACTGAAGCAAGCGTCTTCTTAAACCGGCTGAGACAAATTCAAGCTTCTGAATGTATCCGTAATCCCTTGTGCAACATATATGTTCAGATTATGCATTTATTAGTAATTTAATATATTTTCAGCCATAATATCTATGAAAATACAAGGCCTTCTTCACATCAGTTTCACACCAATATTTAATATCCCACCCGAGAATTATCTTTTCTCAACATAGCTAAGAATACCCAGAGTAGTGGAGTTATTCTCATTAACATGCTGAAAAAGAACAGATGACAACTTACCTGTGTTGACATTGGTGAAGGAGTTGCATACAATGAAGTACAATTTGCAGGTTGAGTTGTAGACCCTGCCAAAATAACTGCACCATGAGAATGACCAGGAAATTCTTTCATGTTGTTCATCTGCAAACGTTTAAGTTGCCTAGGGCTCACATCATTTGAGCCCAAGGTCCTATTATAAGATATACTGAAATCTTCACAACCATTTTGCATGCTCTTAGAGCTCATCTCAGAAGATTGTTGCTGCTGAATGCGAAGAGCAGCTGCTTCGCCAAAAACTGCATTCGCTGCTTCAGCAGCACCTGAAATGTAAAGCAACATTCTCACGCACAAATGTATGAAAAAATAATAGTACAGATTCTAATGAATACTGGTCCAGATATCCCCTTGCACCCCTTGCTGTATGATCAGCTAACTTAACACCCATCACTCCAGGTTCTAAAGAAAATCCCTTCAATTAAGTTCCTAGGTGTTCAAATCCTTACAATTAATGCATTCTTTAAAAACTGATCAATACTAATGAATGACCAGGTTCTTGTGGCAATTAAAATATCCTACACTACAAAAAAAAAGGAATATTTAAAACTGATAGGAAGAATCATGAAAAATATGAGTTGATGACCACTGGAAATATGTTACATGATGAAATTGAGAATTAGTATAAACTTTATACTAACCTAATATACATAGTTCCTCATATGCGGCCCATAAAAGAGGATCTATCGCCAAAGCCTGCATAAATTGATCAATGGCGCTTTTCACTCTATCAGTGTACCTAAGAGAACCAAAACACAAAATGGATCACAGGCTGGCGAGATTTAACACAATTAAAGCAGACATGTACTAGAAGGGAAGATGCAACATGTGTACATTGGTTCAAGAGAAAAACGGAGTGATTTTTCCTCATGGCACTGAAGAAGCATAGGGATGGGCTGAAAACTATTTATATCAAAATATGATGCAACATTGATCTATCACAGTATGAGAAAAGTAGAATATACCTATAAACAAGTCCAAGGAGATAATGGCCAGCGGCACCATTTGGAACCTGCAAGAGATAATTATAAGGAAAAAAATTGATGTTGTGTGCTCTGTCTAAGAAGCATGTTAAAAAATAAATGAAGAAATTTTATGTCTCATCTTAGGACAATGATACCAAAACATAAATGATAATTCTCAACCTATCTTACACGGGGAGCAAAGACATTTTTGCAATAGGAGTTATAATTCAAAGAAATTGTTCCACATGGTAAGTAACAAGCATAATTTTCCACATTCTTGATAATAATGTGTGAATTGTATATGCTGGAGTAGGGATGTCTCTCAAAATTTCATTTATCACCCAACTGACTCCTGTTCTATTCATTTGTTTCACCAACCATATCCTAATGATACTCGAAATACCTCCGCATTAGCTTCATTGGCCGGCAATAGTGCCGCTTCAGCTTCACGGAGAAGGTCCATGTGGAAGCATGATACAGCAAACAAATAGCGTGATTGAGCCATTTGGGTTCCTTCATGTTCAAACCCAAAACATAATGAGCACCCTTGCACGTCACTTTAACGAAAAATAATCAAAATGGGGGAAAGCAAAGAGGCTGAGATTTACCTTTTAAAATATGATATGCAGAATAAGCTTGGTTGTTGTGCAAATAACAACTAGCTAACAACTGCAGATTCAACTGCAAGAAGTTCATCAACAAAGATTAAAGAAAATGATCAATCTTGGCATACAATAATATGTTAAAGCAACAAGTTAACAAAAAAATTATAAAATGTTCTACATGAAAAGTTCAACAGTAAATAAGATGATAAAGCAAGCATGACATATAATATGTTAACAAATGGGGGCATCGTTGAGGAACATCAACAAAGATCAGAAAGAAAGCAAATGACCAATCTTGCACTCATATCAAAACACAAACAAACTTATGAACATCTGAAGATCAGAAGACTAAATTAGGATGTCAGTGAATCATCCAAACACGACACCACTTTAAACAATATGCAATTTTCAATTTTTTTTTCCAATCGCGGCAGCTCAACGAGTCATGCATTCACTTATTTTTTCAATCCATTCAACCAATGCTTCTGATATTACTATTTCCACTAACTGGATTTCATATCATACCTATATAAAAATTATTCCTTCGAACTTAGTCATGCATTAACCTAAACATTCCTTTATTACTGAACAACCAGTTCTTCATAAAAACATAAATGCACCCAATTTAAACCGCCAGAAACCCTACCAAAAATTTAATCTCACTGAATCCACAAAATCCAAGTCGCCCAGATCACGTAAAACAGAAAGAAAAAAAAAACCTCCTCAAAAACAAAACACAGATTTTTTTTCCCTATTTTTCAAAATTTAAGAGATCTTCAGAGAGAGAGTGATCTCGAGCTACGAAATTTCCATCGAAAAGACGAGAAACGGAGGACGAGTTGGGTGCCTCGGAAATCGCGCTCTCACCTCGGATGGGAACTCCGCGCAGAGGCGCTCGCAGAGGAAGATGGCGTTGCCGTGCATGAAGTGGCCGAGGCTCCTCTGAACGCACTCCACTAGTAGGGTTTCCA
Source organism: Acorus calamus (assembly GCA_030737845.1). Lineage (NCBI taxonomy): Eukaryota > Viridiplantae > Streptophyta > Magnoliopsida > Acorales > Acoraceae > Acorus > Acorus calamus. The sequence continues at coordinate 445,048 of CM060867.1, forward strand.
TCTCCGCCTCACCCTCCTCTGTGAAGAAGAAGAAGAAGAACTTGTGAAGTTCAAATCACACAAAACACACAAACAGAGAGAGAGAGATTGATTTGGGGGTTTTTTGAGTTTCGAAAATAAATAAAGTAATAGGGACGCCACACGTGCCCAGTGACACGGGTTATTTACGGTGTATATATTTGTAAAACGGGCCGACACGGCCCGATCTGACTCTGATTACTTGACATGCCTGTCATTCCGTGTCCGTCCTTCAACCTCTCAACGGGTCGGGTTCGTATCGGGTCGGGATGGATTTAGACCCATTCTGTTTTGATGATGGAGTTTTTCATGCTTAAATTTATATCAGATCTTGAGTCATTTGAATCGAGTGTTTTATATTTTTTAACGGGTTAGATTGAGGTTTAGACTGACACTAACAAATCTAAATGTAGTGTAACTGATGTGCGCGGTTCATCATCTTAAACTGGACAACACCATGTTATATCATGCAAGTGCTCTAACTGGAATGTGCTTTTTAAACTAGTCTATCATCCACCACTTCAGATTTATTAATCTTTATTTTTTTAAAAATAAATATTTAACGCCCAAAAATATGTTTGGTAAAAAAAAAAAAAATTGCAATAGATTTATCTCATAAATTACCATGATTCTTAATAGTAATTATAAGAATCGGCTAAAAGAAATTGTCACGATTTATATAACCTAAAAATCACTTATGATAAAAATAATGATAACATAAAAAAAAAACTACATGTCATACCTTAAATGAGGGTTTTGAGCAAAAAGTGTTAATACACTCAATCATTTTGTAGTCTCATCTATAATTTAGAAGTAATCCTCAGCTGTCTAAATATTATGATAGAGCATCGCAATATATTAAAAAATATTAGTGTATTTTAATATATATTTTATTTTTCATTATATATTTCAATAAAAATATATATTAAAAAAAAAAGATGACACTCGTGATGGATTGTTGTCGGGCCACTCTGACGTGTAGTGGCACGGCCCGAACCTAAAACGGGCCGGGCTCAATCCGCTTTACACCTCTATTTTGGGGCCCAACGTTGGCTCGTCTTAGGACCGTCCGATCGGAGAAGATCGTTTAAATCTGGCCGTACGATGTGGACCGGGTTCGGGCCCGGTCTGAAGACGATGGACCGTTCTTTAAATCACGACGGGTCCGACAAGGTTCGCGAGCTTTAGCTTCACTTCATGGTGAAACCCTAGAAAGGTCAGCTCTTTCTCTCTCGTTAGGGTTTCATAGTGATACGGGGTTTCTGTTCATCGATCGTCTATAGCTATTGCCGTCCGAAATTGTTGCTTTTAAAAGTTTCCATCTTTTCTATTGTTTCCGAAGGAAGCTCAGTTTCTTTTACATTTCGCTTTGGGGTGGTTTGTGATTCCGATTCGATTTTTTGGTGCCCCACCTCTCCCCCCCACACAAGAAATTTGAGACTATTGTGCAATCTATGGTTTTATAGTAAAAATTAAAAAATTTTTTTGCTTGTTTTAGGAATTAGGGTTTTGATATGGGGATCTGATGAGTGGCCTTTGTTGGAAGGATGAAAGTGAACGAATTCTAGGAGGTAAGTAATGTTGGACTAGAATTCAAGAATTGAAATTGTTACGCAAATTAGGGTTTTGAGTCTCTGATTGAAGAGACAAACCTCCACTACTAGATTTCAAAAACCCAACTTTTTATAATATTATTCTCACGGCCTGGTTTTTCCCGTGGCCTTTGAAAATTAGGGTTTTGAACCATATGTTTTGCTTCAAATTTGGTTTTCTTTTAAGGTCTTGTTACACTCGAATGCTTCTGCAGTCATTCTTGCAAACGCCATGATAACACAGTACATGAAAATCACCTAAGGCAGTGTATACTCTATTATGTCAATGAATACTCTACTATGAAAACGTAGAAATGTATGCATTCAATTCATTGAGTACGTTTTTTTTTTTTGAGCTCTGTTACACTCGGTCATTTTTACAGTCTCAAATGCAGTCTTATATACCTCATTAATCTCTCCACTCACTATATCGAGGTATATACTCGTTGGAAATTTTTCATATTTTTTATAAATGATATCATTCAATGCATTGGAATATATATTTTACGTTTTATAAAAGTATGTATTTCATTAATGAGGTATATGATTTTTAAAAATATGATAACATGTCCAATTTGCGTTTTGGATTGTAAATCGGACTGAGTGTAACATTTTCCCTTCTTTTTTTGTAAAAGTATGTACTTCATTAGTCAAGTATATACTTTTAAAAAATTTCAAACTGTGTGCGTTATGCAAAAGCGACTGCAAGTATAGCATTTTCCTTTCTCTTAAGCTATTTTTAGTCATTGAAGTTTTGCGCAAAGTGGCTGTTCTCTGCATTGGAACCTTCATACTTCATAGTGTTGATATATCCTTTCTTTCAAAGTCTTACATCACTTTGTAGGTGAAGTCAAGGTAAATGACGTTAACGATTTATTTATTTTTCTGTGTAGGGCCACTTTAAATTTCACTTGTTGTACTTACTCTTCTCAAAGCCCAATCAGTGATGGCGGAGCACTTGGCCTCGATATTTGGGACGGAGAAGGACCGTGTGAACTGCCCATTCTATTTCAAGATTGGCGCATGCCGCCATGGTGACCGTTGCTCCCGCCTCCACAACCGCCCCACCATCTCCCCGACCCTACTCCTATCCAACATGTATCAGCGCCCCGACTCCATCACCCCAGGTCTCGACCCCCAGGGCAACCCCATCGACCCAAAGAAGATCCAAGAGCACTTCGAGGATTTCTATGAGGACATCTATGAGGAGCTTAGTAAGTTTGGTGAGCTTGAGAACCTCAACATCTGTGACAACCTGGCCGATCACATGGTTGGGAATGTATATGTCCAGTTCCGTGAGGAAGACCAGGCCGCTGCGGCCATCCGTGCACTGCATGGGAGGTTTTACTCAGGTCGGCCAATCATTGTAGACTTTTCACCTGTCACGGATTTCCGTGAAGCCACATGCAGGCAGTTTGAGGAGAACAGTTGCAACCGAGGTGGGTATTGCAATTTCATGCACGTGAAGCAGATTGGGAGAGATCTGCGGAGGAAGTTGTTTGGAAGTTCACATAGGTTGAGGCCAAGCCGGAGTCGGAGCCGAAGTGTGAGCCCAAGCTGGAGGAGGGACCATGATAGGCGCGGTGGAGACTATAAGGATCACAGGGATCACCATCGTGGAGATCATCGAGGAGGCAGTGGAGGAAGAAGGGGTGGGGAAGGTCGCCATGGCAGGTATGAGAATGATGGAGGGAGGGGGAGGTACGGTAGCCCTAGGCGGGCGAGGAGCCCGGGGAGGGAAGGTAGCGAGGAACGGAGGGCCAGGATTGAACAGTGGAATAGGGAGAGGGAAGAAAAGCAGTGATTTTTAGGGTTCTTCAGGTCATCAGTTAAAGGGCATTGGAATGCAGTTTTTAATCTTTTCTTCTGCTCGTTGTGGGTGATGATCAGTCATCCTACTGTGTTGTTGTTGGAGAAATTTGAAGAGAACATATATCTGACGGTTTGTTTTGTTTCATTTGTATTAGGATCAGCGACGAAAATGCCATTTCATTAGGTTTGTAAACTTAAATATCATTATCCTCCCTCCATTCACTCGGGTACGAGAACTGTCTCTTTATTAGTGTTATTTGGTCCTTTTATGTGCTGGTTTTATGTTGTTCCATTTTCTTAAAATATTTAATGTATGTTTCCCATTTATTCCATAAAGCTCAGTTCCCTACTACCTTTGAGAAGGGAAAGGTTTCCATTTATTCTATGGACTTGGATGGCCAATGTTAACATACTTTGATCATCCTTACTTTTGCTAATCGGAGTTTCATTTTTCAGGGTACATGGACAATTTCTCCATCTATAATTGGTTACTGTAGGAAACTATTTTATCGTTCATCGAATCAAGTGTTTAGCATTGAAACCACAGGGATCACATATCATCGTACCTAAGAAAAACAAAAGAAGAGAGAACAAATTAAAAAAACTCGTCATTCAGGGCACATCACAAATTATGTTATAGCTTGGTATAGTTGGTCATTTCTAATGGTGATGCATAGTGTTCTTATATCTAGTTGGTTCCAATAAGATGGGTTTATTTTTCATTCAAAACCTTGGGTTTGTGGATTTGAGGTCTGAGGGTACGTATTAGCTTGTCCATCTAGAGGGGGGAAAAAGGTGGGGGAAAGGAAATAAGTAACCCAAAGCATTCAAGGAGCATCACAGAATAAGTCATAGCTGGTGTCTGTTTCTACCTGGAATTGAACTTGATTTAGTAGGTCTTATTTACCTTACCATTGGGGGTCATTGCTAAGTTGGAGTTGATTTTTTGTCAGAATTTGATGACAGAAAACCACATTATCTGGAAATTGATTACTTTAAAGAACATATAAATAGTTTTTATGGTGAAGTTTCATTTTAATTAAGCATTATTGTTGTATGTCAAGCCTGTGATGTAAATTGCTTTCAACATTTTCATTTCAGACAAAAGGTGATCAGTACTTTGGGGTGGTTCTCTATTAGTGAGACTAGGCCTCTGCTAGATTTGCTCATGCATGCAACTTGTGAATGAATTGTGCTTATTTCCAGTTCTATATGCATTGTCTTTCAGCATAGCTGCATAGGTGCTTTTAAGGAATTGCTGCATCGCCTCCTTGTTTCGTATTTGATAGTCTTTGAAGACATTTGTTGGAAGCATTTTAAACAAGCAAGACAAGTTCAGTCACCATCAGCACCTTAATATACACAGTTTATTCAGTAGCTAGACTTCTGTAACAAAGTTGCTGAACTTTGTTTGATATGTTGCTCAATCTTAGTACCCCTTCTTCTCCAGTTTAGTATCATTTAAATTTCTACAATTAGTGTCTGGAGAGCAGTAGTAGTGGAGTGAGCGTTGAACCTATCACTGAAGTTTTTTTATTATATACTTGGGGGGCATGTCATGTGCAGCCTGAATTTGACCTGAGAAATACTCTTCTTTAACATCTTATTACACTGCAAGACTTGCAAAGATTTTATGATTATCCAATTTTTTCTGCTGATCAAGAGATAATGGTGCAATCAGAACTCAAAAGACAAGCTTCAGGGAATGTAACATGGGGTGTCTAATCCCACCAACCGCTGCACTCGTTTTTAGGAAAACTTAATCCCTCCAAATATTATTTATTATTATCTTTTGTTGACTATAAATAGAAGCATACATTGTATTCAATATATGATGTTTAAAAAGATAGTAAATACAGAAAGGGTCATGACTTCTCTCTTCCATCTTTCTACTTTGTGGTTGGTACGTTGAATTTTATTCCCCTACGATTTATAACACCAACCAATTATTATCCGTATAACCCCCTGTAATCACACTTCTATATTCATAAAACCCCCTCTGTCAACTTTCCGTCTGTCTAGTTAACGGGGCAGGGGGTTATATGGATTTAAACCAGATTACAGGGGGTTATATGGATTTTTCCCTTTTTTTATCTCTACATGTGCTTTAAAAAAAATTCTAACATTAACTATATTCATTTATTCTCCTTACCCAAACAATATTTTTTATTTATTCTCCATCCATTTTTTTTGTTTATTCTCCTCTATCTATTTAAAATGGATATGGATATGGTTACATGTTCATATCCATTTTAAATTTTTTATTTATTTATTCCCTCTCTACCTGTGATTTAAAAAAAAAATTCTCACATTATTATGTAAAACCATATCCATTTTATTTTCTCTACATGTGTTTTAAAAATTGAGTTGTTTAACATTTACTTTTGATTTTTTTTTGTTTGGGTAGAGAGAATAAATGGATATGGTTATATATAATAATGTGAGAAAAAAAATTTTAAAATCACATATAAAGAGAGTATATAAAAAAAATTAAAATGGATATGTATATGGTTATAGATACCTATATCCATTTTAAATGCATAGAGGTGAATAAACAAAAAAAAATGATGAAAATAAACAAAAAAAAAAATTGTTTGAGTAGAGAGAATAAATGGATATGGTTATCCATAATAATGTGAGAATTTTTTTAAAAGAAAAAAAAGGGAAAAATCCATATAACCCCCTATAATCTAGCCCAAATCCATATAACCCCCTGCCCTGTTAACTAGACCGATGGGAAGCTGACATAGGGGTTCTATGAATATAGAGGTGTGATTACTGAAGGGTTATATGGATTTATGAAAATTAAAAGGGGTTATATGGATTTAGACCAGATTATACAGGGGGTTATATGGATTTTTTCCATAATTTTAATTAGTTTCTCCAAAACTGAGATGTCTAGGTACCACAGAGTCCTTCGGCCATGCATACCAACTAAACAATATCCAACCTTTATGACACTTGGGCATGCATTTCATTGGGTTAAAAAACTGATTGCGTCATAATTTAATTAAAATATCTAAAACAAAATCAAATTCATAGTTTATTATAGGGAAAATGTTATAAAATAAAAAGTGCAAATCAATAGCCTAATAAGGGTGAGCGGCATCTTAAGGATTTTATTACATAAGGATAAATTGGTATTTTTAGTTTCTAAAATTGTGAAATGAGAATTTTTTTGTATAATTTTAAAAAGTGATTGATTTGAGTATTTATAAGTTTTAAGAGTTTTGTTTTAGTATTTTCTCATCATAATAATCACATTTTAGTTGTGAAATTAGAATTTAGGATTTTTAGGATTTTTAAGATTTTTAGGATACTAAGATCATACAATCAAAGATCCTTAAAATCCTAAATTATTTTAGTATGTGACAGAATTGGAAAAAAATTATTGCATAATATTTGATTTCAGATCAACCCTCAAAATATAGTTTTATGAGAATTTGTCATAATTACAATTCTCAATATTTAAAATAATAATAATCCATTTTTTATTAGTGAAATTTGAATTTAGGATTTTAAGGATCATATATATGTTTTTATAAGATTTTGATTTAGTTATTTTAATTTTAATAGATTTTACTGTCATTATAAATAGGAAAAATGACCAAAAAAATTTCCTAAGAGTTTGAAATATCAAAATCAGCCATTTTTTAAAATTATACCTAAAAAGTCTCATTTCACAGTTTTGAAAACACAAAAGACTAATATGCCTTTATCTAATTAAATCTTTAATATCCCTCTTTATTCCACATTAAAAACATATTTTTCCTACAAATCAACAATCTCTCTATACATGATGAAAATGAATCATCTTAATGGTTTTGTTATTATATATCATACTTGTGTTTCTTATATATATTTTACATGATATTGTTTATAATTTTTTTTTTATATCGGAGGGACTCCCCGTGGCTGACCTTATGGTCGAGCTGGGAAAGCTACCTCCGCATGCTTGCCCCTGTCCCACGGAAAATTCTTTCGAATAATCGCCAACAAACAGGTGGGTAAGTCAGCGCCAAGACTCGAACCTAGGACCTATCGGTAACACCGCTAAACCCTGAACCGTTGTGCTATGGACACTGGGGACTTTGTTTATCATTTTTCATTGTGTATAATCACATTATGTAATTTAAATATGTGTTGTGCCCTAATACAACATATGATATTTTAATATTCCAAATCTTTATTCACATTTTTTAAATTTTTAGCTATTTATATATTTTTTTATATCATTAGTACATATCCATTTAAAAAAACATCAATATTTAATGGAGTTCATCATAAAAAATTCACAAAATCCACCAAACTACAAAGAATTTACAATAAAAAATTGATCTACATGAAAATGTGTGAAATATATTAATAAAATTAAGAGGGTGAAATATTTTAACATAGTTAAGAGATGTTGAATGTATTAATGAATTAATTGCATAATGGTATATTAGTCTTTTATGTTTCTAAAATTGTAAATTGAGATTTTTTAAGGTATAATTTTAAAAAGTGACTGATTTGAGTATTTCTAACTTTTGGAAAAAAAATTTAGTCATTTTCTCTTATAAATGTGTCTTTACTGTTTTTATGAGATATACATTATCTCAAGATGATAAATAATAACCCAATTAAAATGAAATGATTAAATTTCCTTGTTAAATGATTTTTGTCCGTGTCGTTTCTCTTAATAGTAAAGAGTATATAGATATAACACGTCTACATGTCATGACTATATAAAAGGCTCTTAAACACAAAAATGCAAACGTTTGACCTATTTGTCCCTGTCAATTCATTAATCCCATTACAGCCATTCACACCACTTTAATGACAACCATTTTTCATACCCCTACACTTCTATCCAATTCCAAAAAATCCATTTACAATCAAATCTTAATAATTTTATAATACATACATTTCATTATGCAACATATTCATTAATCTTATAATTAAAATTGGTTATCATAATATTATTATGATACTCTTACATTTCTACAAAAAAATCTATTTACAACATATTAATTTCATTATATAGTTTATTATAATACATATGATATTGTTTATCATGTAATATATTGATTAATTTATAGTTAAATTTGATTATCATAATGATTATTAGGATAAGACATATATTATACATTAATAATATAATTCGCAAAAAAAATCCATTTCATATACAAAAACATGATACCATTAAAAAAAATCAAATATTAATATAATTCACATCTATTAATATTTATTTAATTCACACATATTTGATTAGCATTTACTCTATTCACTTGGACTTCTCGACTCTATTAATGCCCCAAATAATCAATGACCCATAAGATCTACCCAACAAAAAAATATAATTCACAGTAATTAAAAATGTAATCCAATAAAAAAAAAAACGTATAAAATACTGTTATAAAAAAATATTGCTATTAAAATGGACAAATTCGGATTTGAGCTTTGTGAAAATTTAACAATAGATTTAATCCAATGAAAATCCATTCATATCATTGTAATCTCATCCATAATTTATTCATATTTTCATCATATCATGCATGACATATTAAAATTTTAAGCTTCACATTTCATCATACTTATATGATTACTACTAATAGGATATATCATAAAATAATATTAATTTTACATCATCTTATGACTATTCATTATGTGTATCCATGAAAAATTTTCTTTACATCAATTATGATTAAATTGACATTTAAGCTGACTAAATTTATATTAATATATTTTTTAAAATCAATTTGAATATCATAGTATTATTAGATAAAAGAATTCTTATTTAAAATAAAAATATATTAAAATTAGGATTATTTTATAATATGATTTTATACAAGATTTTAGGATAATTTAAGATATAATGAAATATGTTTAAAACAAAAATAAAATTTAAATTTAAATTCACAATTTAAATTATTGTTAAAATATGATTTTATTCATGTCTTCCAATTTTGAACTTTTAAAATTACTAATATTTTAACGATAACAATCCAGTCACTCATCTTCAATCTCATTCTTTTGTTCAAATTTACATGTGCAATGGCCTTGGATAACCTCTCAACTTCTTATTAAATGTTTGCATTTTTTCCAACTCTACCATTCATTACAAAAATTATGAATGTATTTAATTGCAGTGCATTCAATTGATTATTTTCCCTTATGATCACATCCTTCTACACGGACTTGGATCACCTCCCCACCTTCTTATTAAACATTTGTTTTTCATCTTCTGCTATTCATTTTTTTTCTTAGTCATCACAAATAAATATATTAATTACAATGCATTAAATTGAGTTTCTTTCCCCCTTTGTTAATTATATATTCATCGTTTTATCTTTTCATTGTCCTCCAAGCAATCCATTTTTTCACAATGTTTATTTTGGACTTTATGTTGCAAATAAACTAAATATGTTATTTTTTCATTTGGTTCCTCTTTTTAAAAAATTTGGCATGTATCTACTGTTAGAATAAAAAAAAATTCTCAAATAAGAAATTTGTTTTCCCTTGAACAGATTGATCCTCGATTCTCTATTCTGATTGGAAGTAGCGCAACAGTGGATCTGATATTTATTCATATATCTTTTGTAATATAATTTCATTATGATATTTTTATCATCATAATATAGTACCATTTTTTTTATCTAATCATGAGAATATTATGATGTCCGAATTTAATTGACTATTTATCCAATTTAAAAAAATTTACTATTTGAAATTTTTTCCTCAATTTAGCTCTTCATAATACAGGATGTGTAGCTGTCTTCAAATTATTAAATCTGATGATATTAAAATATTTTATTTTAAATTTATTATCTATATCAATTGTTGATTTTTGCATTCACCATGTTTGAGTTTTAATGATACAGTTTATAATATTACCACTCTCCGTCGATCAGAGAACCCACATTCATAGTCTTGTCGATTCAAATTGTTGACCTCATTATTTATATTTTAAAAAAAATTACCAGTGGACTATAAGTGCAATATTTTCCATTAACTAAAACAACTTTGATTATTTACGTACTTCCAAATTACGTTACTGGAAATGCTTAGCCAATAACATTATAGGTTATTGATATGAAAATATCATAATGAAATTTCGTTGAGATCCACTCTGTGTTTTGAAATAAAGTCTTGTTTGATCCCATTTAAGAATTTATACAACTTCATTTATTTTATTTTTCCATTTGCATGGTACATAGAAACTTTGAAGTTATTCATATCTAAAGATCATCAAAAAATAATTTCCTAGATATTAGGGATTAGGATATATATGTGAGTGATGTGATGGCGCCTATTTAAATTTCATATTTTTATATTTTACCCTGGGAAACCCATCCAGGTATTGCAAACCAGGATATGTTTCTACCATACCCTCGATAAACTGTCACCACATCTACAATCACAAACACCAATAAAAAATAATTCCTTCAAACAAACAAACATGAATATCAAAGAACCTAATCTTCGCAGATTGACAATGAAATGTTTAATATAACAATAGTATTTCAATTAATTCATGCGAAGCTATATTAACAAGTTTGATTTCATTTTTAAATATTTGTTAAATTTCAATTTTCTGATAAATATTTTTTCGTATTGGGATGTCTTGTACTTAAGGGGTTGTAAACCTCTAAAAAAGAATGAATAAGATATTTTGATTTATTTGTGATATTTATTATACTTTCAATTATTTATGACTTTATCTTCTTATGTTCTTATTGTAGTGTATTATCTTCAACTACTTATTGGTTGCATCATATTCTACGTCCACACCACTTTTAAACCAAAACAAGTAAGTTACCAACGTCCCTGAATATGATATATATATAAAAAAAATTTCATATAATGCCCTTTATTCAAGTATTTGAAGGATTTTATTACATAACATCCAACATAATGGAAAGGAGACCTAATAATTAACTTTGCTTCCTTAAAGAGAAATTGTTTATATTTATTGTGTATTTAAATTATTTATTTATTGTACATGTGGGTGTCATGCAAGATATATATTCCTACTACAATGTTCAAAAATAAAGTTGCTTAAATTTACTGATAATGATAAATTTGCTTAAATTTTTTCCTTTGGTTCCTCTTTTTTAAAAATTTGGCATGTCTCTACTGTTAGGAGAAAGAATTTTCAAATAATAAATTTGTTTTAAGAATAAAGGGGATTGTATTGTTTGTCTTCCTTTAAATGACTCTTAAAACACTTCTAATTTCATTTTTGTCCTTCTCAATTTATGCAAATCTGTCATTGTTCCAAATGCATTTCATTATTCATTCATTCATCCACCCCCTCCATCTCTTCGTAATGTATGTCTTTTTAAATTCTTGAAAATATGTACTTGTCATATGACTATACATATTCTTGAATTCAATTTAATCATCCTTCAAGAAACAATAAATACCAAATAATTGTGTATTGTTGAATTCTTTATGAACTACTTCAATTTAGAATTCAATGAGATTCACACATTTTATTCATACCAGCCATGGTGGAGATGAGCACTGCTTGGATATAAAAGTTGATATTGGTGATGTGCGGACCGTCTCCAAAAGATCTCCAAACGGGTTCATGTTAATTTCTCTCTATATTTCTTTTTATTTATTTATTTATCTTTGGTGGATAGTTCTGATTTTATGATAATCATCGAAGCATCGTGGAGGCGGTTAAGCCGACCATTTTGTATTCATATTATACGTCTAAGGTTTTTTTTGGAGAGTTACACCCAATAAAAAGGAAAATTTTTTATCTCATATGGTTTCTTCTTTTTATTTGTTGTTAGAATTATACAATTAAAGTCTGAATAATGAGATTGTATGAAAGTGCAAAAGCAAACAAATATTCATGTTAGAAGACTACTGTAATTTATGAATAATGAGAATTAAAGTGTTACGATTATTATGCAATCATGTGAAGGGCTAAATTTTAGATGAATTATTATATATGATCGAGTTGTGTCACGCGTATCAAATTTTTTTAATATATTTTCTTTATTTTTTTAATGGGATAAAAATCTTAAAATGTTTCACTTTTATTAATTAAAAACTTCTGGATAAAAAAATTGGTCACTTTTTTTAATTTTTTATCACTGATCCAAATTTATTTTTATTAACTTATCTTAACAAGTATTTAATGCAACTTAATATAGTTAATATTTATAATTCAAATCAACAAAATAATCCATGTGCATCGCACATGCACATTAGCTAGTACGGTACATGTCATGACATACGATTGAAAAAAAAAGCCCAACGTGACATAAATTAAGCCACACCCAAACAATGGTCAAACATATGTATTGGAAATGGGAGTTTGTGTTTCCACTGGTGGACAGATTTGAAGGAAAAATATTATAGGATATTTGATTTCTAGCCATTCTCAAAATACAGTTTTAAGAGAATTTTTCATAAATGATAAGGAAAAATGATAAAAAAAATCTCATAAGAATTTGAAACAAATCAACTATTTTTTAAAATTATATCTAAAAAACTCATTTCACCGTTTTGGAAACACAAAAGATTAATATGCCCTTATGTAATTAAATCTTTAATATCCCTTTTTATTTCACACTAAAAACCTATTTTTCCTACAAAACAACAATCTCTCTATACATAATAAAAATCAATCATATTAGAGATTTTGTTATTATATATCATATTGTGTGTTTCTTATATATATCTTACATGATATTGTTTATCATTTTTTATTGTGTGTAATTATAATATGTAATTTAAATCTGTGTTGTGACCCAATGCAGCAGATGATATTTTAGTATTCTAAACGTTTATTCACATTTTTAATTTTTTGGCTATTTACATATTTTTATAATATCATTAGTATATATCCATTTTTATTAATAAAAAACATCAATATTTAATGGGGTTCATCATAAAAAAAACTTATATTAAATTGGTAGATATTTCATAAAATCTACCTAATCACAAAGAATTTACAATTAAAAAAAATGATCAACATGAAAGTGTGTTAAATATATTAATAAAATTAAGAGAATGAAATATTTTAACAAAGTTGAGAGATATGGAATGTATTAAGGACCTAATTGTATAAGGGTAGATTAGTCTTTTACGTTTCCAAAATTGTAAAATGAGATTTTTTTAAGTATAATTTTAAAAAGTGGCTGATTTGGGTATTTCTAATTTTTGGGAGATTTTTTTAGTCAATTTCCCAAATGATAATTGACATGTGACAATTATCAATATTTAAAATTATAATAATCATTTTTTAGTTGTGAAATTTTAATTTAGGATTTTTAGGATCTTTAAGATTTTAATTAAATTATTTTTATTTTAATATATCTTAACTATTTCCATTATTTTTGTCTATTTACTATTTTTATTATAGTTATAATTGAGTTTATGTTTCCACTGATGTAGGGTAGATTTAAAAAAAAAATCATTGTAATATATTTGATTTCAAATCAATCTTCAAAATATAGTTTTATTAGAATTTATCATAATTGACAATTCTCAATATTTAAAATCATAATAATCCACCTTTTATTAATGAAATTTGAATTTAGGATTTTTAGGATGATATATATGTTTTTATAAGATTTTTAATTTAAGTTGTTTTTATTTTACTAGATTTTAGTGTTTTATAAAAGGAAAGTTTAAATTTAGGATTTTTAGAATCATATATATGTATTTATGATATTTTTAATTTTAATTTTACTAAATTTACTATTATTTCAAAAAATTTATAAGATATACATTATCAAAATCCAACTTCCCCTTTTAACTATACCATATTTGCACCAGGCTTCCCAACCCTATATATATGTCAACATCCTTCAATTCATTTCTCATTCATTTGAAATGGAAGAACATACATGACATACATGGCTTGGACTTGGCTTAGGTTGCGGGTCGGAGGAGTTGTGCCTTGTGCGTGCAAAGGAGGGAGGACAACGAACGAAAGCCGCCGGTGAAGCTTCAACTGTTGTTCCCACTGGAGACAAAGAGTGACGAGGATGAAGAAATTGCAAAGAAGAAATTCAGACTCACAAGAGAACAAACAAGCCTTCTCGAAGAAAGATTCAAAGAACACAATACTCTCACTTTGGTAAGTCATATCAACACCATCCCTACTTATGAAATATATATTGATCCATGTGAACGATTTGCAGAACCAAAAGCAAGAATTGGCTCAACAGTTGAATTTACGCCTGCGACAAGTAGAAATTTGGTTTCAAAATCGAAAAGCTAGGAATGTCTTATATTGTGGCAGAAGAGCGTATTTGTCTTTTTCTAGTCTCTTTTGTTTAGGATTAAAAAGATTATGTTTCCTCAAGCAATTGTCATAAGGGTTGTTTTGATATTGTTTTTGTAATTCTAACTGATTGACTCTCTCCTTTGAATCACGTAAATCTGCGCTCTATTGTGTGTGTGTTTTTCTGGATGGATTTGTTCTACATTTATTAAGATCGAATCCTATCAAAATCTAAATTGAATTATTGTGTTTTAAGGACCAAGTTGAAGCAAAAGGAGGTGCACTATGAGTTGTTGAAGAAGTGTTTTGAGAGCCTGAGCAAGGAGAACCTTCGATTGAAAAGAAAGGTCCAGGAACTCAATTCAATCAAGCCCAACGGCTGGCCTTACCACGAGTACCTCTCGAAGGCAGCGACGGCGCAGAGAGTTTGTCCGTCGTGCCAGCAGAACTCGATCCCCGAAGATGGAAGGAACAACAACAATGACGACTTGAATTTGAAGCCGAATCTATGCACGGCCTTTATCGAATCTCCTTCTGATAGGGCTTGTTAAGAGAAGTTGAATTTAATTTATAAATAGACTCGCTCACTGATTTAGATCTTTTATTAGACTCATGAACCTAACATTAGTTGGGCTTAGAGTTTTTATTTATTAGTTGTTGATGTATTCATATTGGGACTTAGAGTTTGTAAATGGACTCACTCACTGATTTGTTGTTTTATTGAGTTCATGGACATATGTTAAGGGTCTTTCTACGCTTAAAAATAAAGAAATTAGTTTTTCTACATAAATATGACATTATTCCTAAGAATATCTTATTTATGTTTGTAACAGTTTTTATTTTTAAATAGTGTAAGGGAGGAAAAAATTGGGTGTGGGGGGAAAGAAGTAAAAATGGGGTGAATTTATTAGAGGTATTATTGGTATTTTATATATATGGTTGTGCGATTGCATGATTGAATGGGCGCATGAAAAAAAAGCCATACGGGTTGCATAAAAAATGAATATAGCATACTACTGTTCATTGCGTGAATATGTAATCATAACTACTGTTCATTGCATAAAATATAATATTAACACACATATATATATGTATCTTATTTAATGAACTGGGAAGTCATGGCCCTTTCTGTATTTACTATCTTCTTAATAATCATACAATGAATACAATGCATGCCTATATTTATAGACAATAAAAGATAATAACAAAATAAGATTTGGGGATTGGGTTTTACCAATCCTTTAAGATATTAATTGAAAGGGGACTCTTTCTCTGGAATTTCAAATGTCTTAAGCCAAAAAAAATTAGAACAATTTCACCGATGGTCACTTTTATTAAAACCTTGAAATTCTAAAGAAAGATCCCTATTAGAATTCAATATTTTCATGTTGTATGTCTCTCAGCAGATGAACTATTACATTTGAACAAGTCTTGGCGACTTGCTAGCGATCATGAGCATTATGTTTAGATGGCACAAAAGAGAAATTACTTGATCTAAACCAAATGAATCAAAGACAATAAAAATAAAATTTAAAAATTGAAAACAACAATTTACTTTTTATATTTGTCAAACTCGTGTATGCTATCAAGTCTCCTGAGATTTAAAAATATTAAAAAGTAAACCATTCATCATCCCTAAAAACAATCATCTAAAAAAATGTTACAATTATTTCTTCAGTCTAATTATTATTCAAACATAACCAAACATAAACTATAAATTATAAAAAATAAAATTGTTTTCTAAAGAGAAGAAGACGAAATGAAGTGATTAAGTAGACCTGTAAATTTATTTAATCCATTGCTATTTTTCTCTGCTCTCATCTTGCTTTGCTTTTTCCTTGGGTGTGCCATGTATCACTAAATGTAATGGACAGTAAAAAATCAATTAACTTGTCCCCCGCCGTTTTTTTTGGGTAAAATGCATTTGGACCTCCTCAAGTTTTTAAAACTTGTAGAATCACTCCTTGAAATTTGAAAATATGCACTTACACCCCTACTATTAAATTTTCTGTTAAGATGAGACAAAAATACAATAAAATTATTATTTTACCCTTTAATTAATTTATAAATATTCAAAAAGAGCCAATGAATTAACTTGGATATGCTTTGTGAATATTAATTCATAAAATAATTAACTCTTCAAATACATTTGGATGCATTTATTATAAGAATTAACTCACACAACAGTTAATTAAAATAGTAAAACCGAATTTTTGTTTCATTTTAATAGAAAATCTAATTGTAGGGGTATAAGTGTATGTTTTGGAACTTCAGGGGTGTTTCTATAGGTTTCAAAGACTTTAGGGGATGCAAACGCATTAACTTTTTTTATTTCTTTCTTTCCATTGACACAAATACACCTCATTTGCTAAATTTTTTTCTTTGTTCCATTCCAAATCTAGCACGTAAGATCCCTTTAAAGGTGCTTTTTTTTTCCTTTGGTTGGCATACAACGAGCGTCTTCTCACTCACGCATATCGAGCTCTCTGGAGGCCTGAAGACAATGCGGCGTGCACTCTTGAGGGCACGGTTTGGAGAACACAACCTACTTATTTTGTGAGTGTGTGGTGGCCAAAGAGTGTGGCATTCTCTTGGTCTCTCATTGGGCTGCACCTGGACTCCCACCTCTCGCGACCATCTGTGGGCCTTGGGACGTTGCTTATCTAGGTGTGAGAAAAGAAGCACCCTTGGCAAGATTTTGCAATCTCTGGTCCCGGTGGTTATGTGGGCTCTTTGGCTAGAGAGAAACGACAAGATATTCGAAGGAATCATGTTCTCAACGGAAGGTATTTGGGCCTGGGGCTGTCACTGCGCAGGGGCTCACTCGGTTCGGGTGGAGAGGCACGCCTTATTTATCTCCTAAACGAGAGTGAAGGGGTTGAGATCTATCAGAATCCTAACTAGGTTTCTCTTGGATCTCTCTTCCTTTTGTTCTCTTGGTGATATTGTTTATTTGGAAATGTACTATTTTTTATCAATCAAATAAGTGGCAAATCCATCATATCATTTTATTAAAAAATAAAAATAAATAAAAATTTAACTAAGGGGGTTAAATAAATTTATCAAGATGTTTTCATAAGGTCATGCAAAGTTTAGAAAAAATCATAAGGTTATATGAATTTTAGACCGTTTACATTATTAAATATTTGACTTTATATATATAATATAATATATAATTGTAAATGTTATACTATGTTGACACGTGTATGATAACCAGTATATATATATATCCCTTTTTTTTTACAAATACTGTGAGAAAAAAGAAAAGAAAATCAGGCGCCGAAGAGGAAGAGAAGATGTTCTTCCACATAGAGCTCGAACGGAACATACAACTCCACCCCCGTCACTTCGGTCCCCGTCTCAAAGAGAAGCTCAAGCAGAAGCTCATGCGCGACGTCGAGGGCACTTGCAGGTCCCCCCCCCCCCCCCAAAAAAAACCCCTTTTTTTTAAAAAAAAAGTTTCCTTTTTTAACACCCAAAACCCTAATTTTGATCTGCAGCGGACGTCACGGGTTCGTCGTAGCGATCACCCACTTCGACGACTTCGGGAAGGGACTGATTCGCGAGGGGACGGGGTTCGTGACCTTCCCCGTCAGGTACAGGTGCGTCATCTTCCGCCCCTTCAAGAACGAAGTCCTCGAAGCCGTCGTCACCCTAGTCAACAAGGTTTGTGTTCTTTCTTTTGATCTTTCCGTTCTTTCGTATTGGGTCCGGGATTCGTTAAAAATTTGATCTTTTTTTGTTTTTTGGGGGGGTGCAGATGGGGTTCTTCGCGGAGGCGGGTCCGGTTCAGATCTTCGTTTCGAATCATGTGAGATGAGAAATTTAGGGTTTTGATTCATTTGGATGTGGGGGTCTGTTGTTTTTTTAGGGTTTTAAAGCTTTTGTGGTTTGCTTATAATGTTTTATTGGGTTTTGTTTGATTAGCTTATTCCGGATGATATGGAGTTCCAGCCGGGTGATATGCCGAATTATACGACTTCTGATAAATCGGTATGCTTTTATTCTTTGTTTGTTGAGTTTTTTTTTTCCTTTCATTGTGACAAAAATTTCTCTTATTTCTGTATAAATTTGGAGTGCAATATGTTGCCTGTGTTGTTTAATATCAAAGGAAATCAGCTATGGAGCATGGACACAGACATAACATTGTATAGACATGGTGACACGACAAACCTTGAAAAATTAGGACAAAAACATGGTCCGATCCGGTTGTTATATATTCTGATTATTAGATACAACAAGCACTCTTATAAACTATGAAAAGTTGGTATAACTGAAATAGTGTGTCCATGACCAATTCCATTAGGATTTTAACATCATCTGGCTCGTGTTAGCATAAACCTTATGATTGTTATTAAGAAAAAAGTTACAATATTGTCCCACATAAATGTCGTATGTCCATGTTCTGTCCATAGTCCATGTTGCGTTCAATGTGTGCCTGAAATTCAAAAAAAAAAAAAAGAACTTTGGACACATATGGGGCGTGTCTAACATGCGTCCAATGCATGCTGTATCATATGTGTTTTGTTGTTTCTTGTGTCCGATATGTGTCATACATGAACACTGCTTATTCATTGAAGCATCTGTGCTTCCTAGGGATTCAGTAAATGGTCTCATATTGGCTGAGCGCATTTGAAAAAAATGCGAGTAATGCAATTTCAGCGGTCAGCCACTGCATGCTTAGAAAACAAATGCACAGATGTATCTACCATCTAAATGAGTATGATTATTTATATGAATATGCATCCCTGATGATCTTATGTACTGTGCTAAAGAGAGTATTTTTGAGGAGAGACAGAGTTAAGGTATATTCCATTTGGAAAGCTTTTTTTTTTTGAAACGCACAAAGCATCAGATTTTCTTTTCCATTGATCAGCATGACCACATCCCAATGGGAGTATATGTGGTCTACGCCAGCTGCTTTACACTGGATTTGCTATTGTGGTTTGCTCTGCAGGTCAAGATCCAAAAGGACAGTGAGGTCCGTCTAAAGATAATCGGCACTCGTGTTGACGCTACAGAAATTGTATGTCCCTCTGTTAGCCTCTATATAATTCCCAAAACCAAAGTCTCAAGACAGTGAATGGAACAAATATATGATATTTTTTTGTGATGCATTTTTATATACCTTTTCCTCCTGTGAAACTTTAACCTTTGAAGCTTATATGTTGTTGCACAGTCATGATGATCATGGGTCCATCATCATTGTTGTTGACTTTATTTGAGCAATTCATAAGTTTCATTAACCTATTATTTTTTCTTGTTTGAGATCCTTTCCAGTATTATTGTCAGCTAAATAAACATGTGATCCTCGTTTATGCTGTTGATTCAAATATCTGGTTTATGGGTAGGATTTTTGCAAGACCGATCGAGCAAAATCTTGCATGCTCATTCAATTACTTTAGCTAAAGCTAACTCATTTTTATGTACACATAAATTTTAGGCCCCGTTTGGTAGCACGTTTGGGTGCGATTCTGTTTTTGAAAAGCTGGAAAGCTACAATCGTGCAATCAAACGGGACAGTTTTTTACAGAATCTGAAATTTGATTCATTTTAATTTTTCCCTCGAAATCTGTGTTTTGAAAAGCTAAAAAACAACGTTTTTTTGTCGGAATCGATTTTTTGAATTGAAAAGCAGTTTATCCGTCAAACATTAAACTCCTTTCAAATATTGATTCCTGAATTAAAAAAAAAAAACTCCCAATAAAAGTCAAGGTCAAATCATCTTAAAAAGTAGTTTTATTTCAAAAGCTACTTTTCAATCTGTGTTTTCAAACGGACCTTTAGTGTAATCGGAAAAGTTTCTGTATTATAAAATAACATTTGAGTTCACTTGTGCAGTTTTGCATCGGGACCATCAAAGATGATTTTTTGGGTGTCATTAATGATCCTGGAGCGGCTTCTTAGTTAGTACAGATAATGGTAACTCCATTGCACAATCATTTTATTTTGTTTTTCATGACTTGATTGATAGGATAATTTGATGCATGGTTATCAGAGCTTGCTCATGTTCAGTTGCGGTTTATTCTCATTTCAGGTTGTGATTTGCTTGTGGAGAGCGTAACATATGGAAATAGCATGTGTTTTTTATCGCGGAATCCAAAGCTCCAAAGCTTTTATTTATTTGCATACACCAATTACCAATGGGGTTTGGATTATGCTTCCAAAACAGTTTTCATTGTAAACTCTGATTCAGGTGGATGAACACTAATGGAACAATTTGTTGTCACTGTATATGTTTAGAATCAAAATCTTCTAATATTCGAATATTCAAGATTATTGGGTGTTTGGATTATGCTTCCAAACAGTTATTATTGTGAACTCTGATTCAGGTGGATGAGCACTGAGCGCTAATGGAACGATTTGCTGTCACCGTGTATGTTTAGAATCAAAATCTTCTAATATTAGAATATTCAAAATTATTAGGTGCATGTACAACACTGAGCCATGAAGATCTAGGTGTATGTAAAGCATTCTAAATCTATAAAGATTCAAGTGCAAGTATAACACTGTTTCACATCTGACTAAAGGGAAAGCATACAGAAAAGCACTTTGATGAATGCTGTGTGGAAAGTCAAGTCTTGATGTTATACCAAAAATCTCATATTTGTTTACTGAAAACATTATATAACTGATAACTGACATTTTAGAAGGGAAAAAAACAGTGAAGACAAATTCCTTGACAGAAGAATAACAAGCATTCTTCCCCCCAAATTTTATGTCACCCAAACCAAATCTCCCCATAACCAAAGTAACACATTTCTATTTAAGGAAAGGAAAAAAAACATCACAGTTCTCTTCGAGCCCCCCTATTTAAACTGTGCTGAAGCCTGAATAGCATATAGTTCTACTTGATCCTGCTGTGCGCCTCATGAAACAAACACAGAGAATCAAAATGTCCTCTCTGAATAATAACTCACTCAAAATGCTTCTTTGAGACACTCACAACCTTACCCATAACCACTCACATCTTGGCCTCCTTGTACTCCGCCTCCGGCGTTTCCTCAGCTCCTCCACCACCGGACCCTGAACCAGAAGACCCACCTCCCCCTTGTTGCATGTGCTGCCCAATCTTCGACACCGCAGCATTCGCCTTATCCAGATTGACCTTGATTGCATTCGCATCATCACCATTCATCACCACCCTCAACTCAGACACAGCAGTCTCTATTTCAGTCACCACTTCTACAGGCACCTTATCCCTGTATTCACTCAAACTCTTTTCAATGCTGTAAATTGTAGTGTCCGCCGAGTTCCTGATATCGATCAACGCCTTCCTTTCCTGATCCTTCTCCGAGTGCGCCTCAGCCTCCCTCACCATCTTATTGATCTCCTCCTCAGACAGCCCACCCGATGAACGGATTGTTATGACCTGTTCCTTCCCTGTGTTCTTGTCTTTTGCTGATACGGTGACTATGCCATTCGCATCGATATCAAAAGTCACCTCAATCTGAGGCATCCCTCTTGGGGCGGGAGGGATGCCCGTCAATTCAAATTCTCCAAGAAGCTTGTTATCGGATGCCATCTGTCTCTCTCCTTGAAGGACCTTGACGCCGACTTGGGTCTGATTGTCGGAGGCGGTGGAGAAGACTTGACTCTTCTTGGTCGGGATCGTTGTGTTGCGGTTGATGAGCTTCGTGAATATGCCTCCAAGCGTTTCGATACCGAGAGAGAGTGGCGTCACGTCTAGCAAAAGAAGCTCCTTGACATCTCCCTTCAATATCCCGCCTTGTATGGCCGCGCCCATTGCCACCGCCTCATCGGGATTCACGCCCTTGCTTGGGACCTTCCCGAAGATCCTCTCCACGATCTGCTGGACCTTGGGGACCCTCGTCATCCCTCCAACTAGTAGAACTTCATCGACTTCTTCAGCTGAGATCCCGGCGTCCTTCAGACAGTTCTTGCAAGGGGCCTGTGTCCTCTCTAGGAGGTGACCGACCAGTGCCTCGAATTTCGAGCGGGTCAGAGTGATGTTGAAGTGCTTTGCGCCTGAGGCGTCCGCGGTGATGAAAGGGAGGTTGATCTCCGTTTGCGTGGTGGACGAGAGCTCCACCTTCGCCTTCTCGGCCGCCTCTCTCAGCCTCTGAAGCGCCAATCTGTCCTTTGATAAGTCTATTAATTCCGTTCTCTTGAACTCGCTCACCAAGTAGTTTAACAATGCGCTGTCGAAGTCTTCCCCACCGAGGAAGGTGTCTCCATTGGTTGCTTTAACCTAATAAACAAATAAGTTGTTTGAACATCTTTAGAGATCCTTCTGTTAGTCATAAAAAAACAGCTTTTTAGGAATCAAACAAAAATATGCTTCCTAAAAAGCTGTTTAACAAACTGCTTTAAGTTCTTTGTCAAATTCGTTTCCAAATGCCACGTAAAAGAAATGCAAGTTTAAGAAGCAGTTTGTTGGAACAGACCTCAAAGACTCCATTGGAGATCTCAAGAATCGAGACATCAAAAGTCCCTCCCCCAAGATCAAAAACCGCAATCAGACCTTCCTTGTTATTCATTCCATAGGATAGAGCAGCTGCGGTTGGTTCATTTATGATTCTGAGGACATCAAGACCTGCGATCCTCCCAGCATCCTTGGTAGCTTGTCTCTGGGCGTCATTGAAATAAGCAGGGACAGTGATAACAGCATTTTTAACAGACTTGCCAAGATAAGATTCGGCCGTCTCCTTCATCTTGGTGAGGACAAATGCTCCTATCTGGCTTGGGGAATACTGCTGCTCATTCATTTCTACCCATGCATCTCCATTTGGAGCCTTCACAATCTTATAAGGAACCATTTTCATTTCCTTCTGCGTCTGAGGGTCGTCGAATCTTCTCCCTATCAGGCGCTTGGTTCCAAATAGCGTGTTTGTTGGGTTGGTAACAGCTTGTCGCTTTGCTGGGATGCCCACCAAGAGTTCACCCTTCTGATTAAATGCTACGACAGATGGTGTGGTTCTTGCACCTTCTGCGTTCTCAATCACCTTTGGATTCTGTAACAAAAGTCCTATGCATCTCAGTTTGATCCAATATGAATTCTTTTTCTTATGTAGCTAACTAGTAACGAAGGAATATAGAAGTAGTGTTTAAAAATAAAACATCTTATACTATAACTAATTCACTTTGATAAGAAAAACTCATATTTGATAGTGATCTCTACTCATTTTATTCTCCTTTCATGCAAATGATAAAACAAACAATAAATTTTCTGGATAGACGATGAAAGATTGACCAACAGTTTCTTGTTACATTTGGTGTGTGTGGGAGGGGGGGGGGGGGGGGGGGGGGAGGGTGGAATAATACTGTTTGGGGTCATAGTACAGTTTGTGTTGTATCCTGCCTAACTCAAGAACTATGTCAAGCTAGAGATGACAAACCAAAACAAATGAGACGCACCTTCCCTTCCATGACTGATACGCACGAGTTTGTCGTGCCCAAATCAATTCCAATAACATCAGCTCCAGCTGGTCTAGAGCTGCATAAGAATGCATGGGAAATTTTGATCACAATGAAGAATCACAAACATCATCTTTTCCACTTATGACGACGACCCAAGATGGAATTCAAAAAACCAATGTCAACGATCAGGCAAATAGCTGTTCCAACATTGTACCTGAAGGCTCTTGCTGCATTTGCTGTCCATCTGTGAGACGGAAGGGGTCCGCCTCGTGGTGTCTTAAGATAATTTGAAGCCTAAAAAGCGAGAAAAAACACAAGATTACGTCCAGCAAACATAACAAACGCTCACAAACTTAAATCCACCTACAAAATTACACAATGATACCCACTAAAAGGACAAGTTTGCAACTAAGAAAACTGCTATATAGAAAAGGAACCAATAAGTTTCAAAGGAAAATGTTACACACATACATCGATTTTTTTTTAAAAATTGTATACCTTATCTAATGAGGTATATATACTTTTAAAAATGACGTATATATTTCAACAGATTGTATGGAAACATTTATGGATAATGTGTTAAATTTCTGATGAGCTATATGCCTCATTAAGCAGCGATCGAGGTATATGAGACTGCGGGAGGGGCTGTAAATGGTACTGTGTGTAACAACACCCATTTTTAAAGATACACACTTTACTGGATGCACACATGTTACATCATAACGTACAAGTGAGAACCAGTCACTGCCATACCCATGTGTGCATGCACACACCAATACGCATGAAACAGAGTGGGCTCATGTTGCATCCTGTAGAGATTTCTCTGTGTTTGTGACACAGAGGATCTCATCTTCATTGTCCCACACAGAGACACCACACACACATGCATATCCACACCAACATATGCAAACATATACATAAGCACAAGATTGCGCAAGCAAATAAACATAGATTCACACCCATATATGAATAAGCCACCACAGCAAACACATATATAAAACTATGTCTTGTCCACGAAATAAAACATGAGATTATCTTAACTAGATTATCAAAACCACCAGAATTTCACACACATGAATTGGTATTAGCAATACAAAACAAAACCGAGTCATTGTTAGCTCTATTAAGAGAAAGAAAAAAAAAACCAGCACCCACTATATAGAGATTCATGAATCTCTACTCCCACAACACAAGACATGCTAAAAATTCACATAAAAAAGGACTAACACAAAATACCCTACACATGGCTGATTAACGTTATAAAAAAAAGAACAAATAAAAAAAAAAAGAGATTTTCATATTCAAAGTTCTACCAGTAGACAAGCACGTAAAAAAAATCCAATTTTTGGTTCAAAGTCATGGATTTTATCAATATATACATCCAATCCGAGATCATCAAATAAACCCACAACAGTTTCTACATTTCCAAACAACACCATAAGTGATTTTAAAGGGAAGCACTTCAAAATATGATATTTTTATAATCAAAGTCCTCCCAATGAAGAGAAGCACGTCAAAAAAAAATTTCAAATTTTAGTTCAAAGTTGTAGCTTTTATCAACATAATCAAAGCCCCACCACAGTTTCTGCATTTCCGAACATCAAAAGAAGCGATTTTGAAGAGACAGAGAGAAGGGGAGATATCAATGGATGATGTTGAGCTAACCTGAGAGAGAGACGAAGTTAGGGCTTTGGACCTCGAGAGCCTCGAAAGCAGAACGGACGCCATTGCAGGGAGTGGGAGGAGAAGCTGAAGAGAGACCTTTTTGTGGCTGCTTAAGCCCTTTGAAGGTCTAATAGAGAGTGGGTTTCTTGAGGGAGGGGTCACCCATTAAAAAAGGTCCCATTTTTGTAGATGCTTCTAGAAGGGTTTGAACGTCGTGGTCGTGGAGGCTGTGGCCTGTTTTTTTTCATAGAAATTGATATGTGCAACATTTGTGTAACCTTAGTCTACAATTTTATTTTTTTATATAGTGTGTATATATATATATAATCGTCGGCATATATATATATATATATATATATATATATATGAAAATGATTGCGTGCGGCGAACGGCAGGTGCGGCCGCGACGTGGGCCGTTCGATCGCGGGTCCATCGCATCCAACGGTCGACGTGAATCGCACCCGACCGTCCGATGCGATGGACCCGTGATCGACGGCCCGTGATTACTGCTGCACCTGCCATTCGCCGCACGCAATCACGTCCCATATATGAATATATATATATATATATATATATATAGGGATATTATTGCGTGCGGCGAACGGCGGGTGCGGCAGCGATCACGGGTCCATCGCAGACGGTCGGGTGCGATTCACGTCGACCGTTGGATGCGATGGACCCGCGATCGAACGGCCCACGTCGCGGCCGCACCTGCCGTTCGCCTCACGCAATAATTTTCATATATATATATATATATATATTGTTATACCATTGAAATACAATATCATGGAGTTACAAAATGGACTAATAAATATATCAGTGCTCTTTTTTCATGGAGTTGTATGTGTATGAAGTCTATTGTTGTATATTAGTCATACTCATTTTTCTATTTTAATGTATTTCAATATATATTTTAATTTGTATTTTAATTAGTGAAAATTATTTATAAAAAAAATCGGATGCGTAGAGTTATTTAACTATGATTTAGAATAAGAATATATTCCTCCATTGTATGTTACAGTGACACATTAAAAAATGAACATAGAAGTGAAATATTTTAAACATAATTTTTTTGGTTTTAAAAAAATGAGAATGAATGTTTGTTCTTAAAAGATGTTTGAATTCTTTGATGAACAAACATTTTAGATAAATATAAATTTATGAGAAAAAGATGAATTCTCTTTAGTAATTAGAGTGCAAATTGACATTTTAAAATGTACAGTAAGGTTTCACCTTTTTATGTGTAGTAGCGATGCAATCCATAGGGTATATATTTATTTATTTATTATTATAAAATATTTTTCTATTAATTAAACATACGCATTTTATAAAATATTTGATTACTTCTCAATTAAAAAAAGGAAAAAAAATCTGAAAAGGAAAAAATCCAAATACCACCCCCCCCCTAAACTTTTTGAAAACCATATAACCATCTGAAAACACTTATGTAAATCTATGTAAATCTACATAACCCCTGAGTTAAATCTTCATTGATAAATTTGAATTATTCTATAAATATTATGATTGATTAACCGTGATTGAAAACAAGCATACCGATAACCTCTTACAATATGTTAAAAATGAAAAAAATTATCTGTAAATGACGATTTTATGCAGTTAGTTAAAGTTTTAAAACATATGGTAAAAATTTCATATATATAAGATTTTTTGCATTTTTAATAAATTGTAAGAAATTTTTGATATACTGTATTTTTAACTAGGTTAACCAATCAAAATATCCATAGAATACTCTTCATCTGGAATTTTAACTCAGAGGGTTATTTAGATTTATATAGATGTTTTCAGGGGGGTTATATAGATTTTAGGAAAACCCAGATCTCAGGACGTTAACAAGGTGTTATTTGGAATTTCCCTATATAGAAAACATTTACGCGGCCCATGCCACGTCATAGCTTTCTTAGCCACCAAGAAACACCGTCCCCGCTGTAATTCAATTCAACCGCCCTTTATAACGACCTTCGCAACAAAACCCTAAAAAAAATAAAAACCCTAATTTTGTTCTTCTTCGACCATGGAAGCCGTCGTGGATTTTGACGATTTCGACCTGGATGCCCTCCTCCAGTCGGACCTGGACCCTCAGATCCTCTTATCTGACGATCAGGACCTCCTCTTGGAGGCGGCGGTGGTGGATCCCCCTATCCAGACCAACGATTTGTTTTCCCCGGACTGGGTGAGCGAGATCGAACAGTTTCTGCTGGTGGAGGGCGAGGAGGAGGAGGTGGCGGTGGAGGCGGATCCGAAGCTGTTCGAAGACATCTTTGCCGAGCTTTTCGCGGAGGGTTCGTCCGAGGAGGGCAGGTCGGATGATTCGGTGGCGGGATCGGATGGCAGAGGAGTGTCGGAGGCGGAGGAGAGGGGGGAGAAAGGGGAGATCGGGGTCCAGGAGGTGAAGGTCGAGGAAGAGGAGGATCCGTTGAGCAAGAAGCGTAAAAGGTACGATTTTGAGTAGAGTTTCGGGTTTTGGAGATTTTTGGGTGAAACTTGATATAGGGTTTTGTAAATAATTCGTATATTTGTCTGCGCCAATATGATCACGTTAACTCTGGCTATAGTTATTTCTTTTCGTATGATGCGGGTTTGTTTGGGTTTATCTTTTTTTAATGCAAAGTATGCACCTTTGTTATGAAACAAAAGTGGGTTATTTGTCTTTTGTAAATAATTTATATTTTTGTCTGTACCAATATGATCATTTGAAGTGTGACAATTTTTTTTTATAATGCAAGGTGTGCATTTTTGTTATCAAAGAATATTGGGATTCTTTTTCTTAATGCAAAGTATGCATCTTTGTTATAGAACAACAGTGGATTTTTCTTCTTGTAGCGCAAAGTTTGTATTTTTATTATGAAGCAATATTGGGTTTGTCTTTGTTAATGCAAACAATTGGGTTTGAGTTGAAAATGCCATGGCCTTTGTCAGGCAATTGAGGAATAGGGATTCTGCGATGAAGTCGAGGGAGAGGAGGAAGATGTATATAAAGGACCTCGAGTTGAAGACTAGGTCTCTCGAGGTGGAGTGTAAGCGCCTTGATTATGCGTTCCGCTGCTGCTTCGCAGAGAACCAAGCCCTTCATCAACAGCTGATGAAACAGAAGGCATGCAATGCTCATCCAAAACAGGAGTCTGCCGTACTTGTAATGGGTAAGAACATGACCCTGTTATTGTTCTTTTGGTCTGGTTATTTTGGATGGTGGAATGCATATGTTGTTTATGTTGCTTCAGTATTGTTGTGGGCAGTGGCGGAGCCAGGAATTTCTCTAAGGGGGGGCTTTACACGAAGTACAAAAAATATATTATATATATAACATATCTCTGATATAAAATTGATTTTAAACAGAGACTTTCACAAAAATCTATCATACTACTTAGGAAAATTGTATTTGAAATTATTCATTCATGTGTTCATTTCTAGATATATCAATTAAAATTTTTAATTCCACAGAATCTATCTGAACTGGATTATTTAAAAAAAAGAATTCTCATTCTCAACTAGAATTATCAAATCGACTCTTAATAGTATACATAAGATGTATAATAAGGGTTGATATATATAATAGAGGGAATGAATAACAATGTATGAGTGAATAACATACACAGAGGGTATAATCGTGTGTAAAATATATTTTACGGTGTAAGCGATAAAGAAAATAAAAAATTTAGAAAAAATATAATCACTGTTTAAGGCTGTTTTGATATATTAAAAAGTTTGAGAGACCTAAACAAAATAAAAAGATTTTTTTAAAAATATTTGAGTTTATTTTCCCAAGAATTTTTATTATAATTCAATAAATATATCCATATTAAACTCAGATTCTCAATTATTCTTGTTTGTTTACTATAAAAAAAAGTGTTGATACACAATGTTTTTATTTTAGCATCACTTACAGTCCTATATGCGTCAATAAAAATTATCAAAGCATATGCTCACTTTAACGAAGTAGATACTTCGACAACTTTTTTTTTAACATTTTCTATAAATGCATTCATGTAGTTAATTAGAGTACATACTTCATTTTTTATAACAACATGCACCTCATTAGATTAGCTATACTAATTTTTAAAAACTCAAAACACTTGTAGACTGGATTTAGGACTGAAAAAAAGACTGGGTAATACATTAACAAAAAAAAAATTACAAGGAGGGGCTTGAGCCCCCCCTTGTCCCTGCATGGCTCCGCCCCTGGTTGTGGGGTGTTTGTTGATGACTTCAAAACCATGATGACTGGGGTGACAAGGTCTAAAAGTTACATCAGTAACAGTCATTTAGTTCTCAATGAACCTAATTACAGTCTGAATACAGCATGCATGTTCTTAGAGAGAGATTTATAAGCAACAGTTGCCCTGTCCCAGGATTGTTAATATGTGCCGAATAATGCCAATATCTTTTGGGTTATCTTAAATCATTTTGAATAGTAATGGTCATCTCTATTTTGTGGACATTTGAATCTTTCTAAATTCTAAATGTTCTGGAATAAGTTGGGATTAGGAGAGCAACATTTTGCCATTGTATGCCATGATCTTTTGGTTGTGATGAAAATTTATAATTTAGTCCAGCATGGTAAACTGTAGGGGATGATATCAGAATCATGAACAATCCCTTTTTAATTTATTCTCTAATACTAGGATATTATGATAAGAAAAGTTCAATCTTTATTTATAACAGTACAATATGTGCTCTCATTGCCCTTTTCATAACTTTTGTCATTTGTGCTTAAAGACTTTAAAGTACCCTTCTTTTTTGATTGAGATGGTCTTTATCTCTCAATTGGTTATGAATCAGTGCTTTTGTGAAGGACATGAGTTTATTTGAGCCAAAAATAAATAAAGGTGGCAGACATCCTATCACCAAATTTCACTTACTAGCCAAACTGGTGATACAATGCTTTATAAACAGTAAAATAAATAAACAAGAAAATTGAAAAAAAAAAAAGAACCTGCAGAAGAGAATTCTATTGGAGTCAGGTAAAATTTAGCGTTAATGAAAATTTAAAATTTATTTCAATAACTAATTATAAATGACTCTAACATTAGAGCACACGACACATCAAGTTTATATGGGGGATTCCAAATTGATTTAGTTTCACTTTTTTTTCTCAAATATGACATGTTGTCTGTTATCTGAAATCTAACACTTTCTTTTATTAACTTCTCGTAAGTTTTTAATAAAAGAAATCATAAATCCCATCAAGTGCGGGTTGTGGTGTAACAGCTGATATTTTTTATAGTAAGGTGCGTTTGATCAAATGGTTATTATTCCACTTCACTCTGTGTTCATGTTTAGGTTTGCTTTTTTATTGTGCATCAGTATCTAGTTCAAAATCTATGTGCTGCCTTCTTATATAAGTTTTATAATCTTCAGTCTTGAACTAGTTACATTACATCTTGTTTTTCTATGCACTTTTCGACACCAACTCTTTCTTCCTGTTGTTAATGTTATTCTGATTGTTGTTGATCATACCACAAACCGAATATGAAATGATGTCTGGTCATGCTGAAAGCAACAGAACTGCTGCCATTGCCTTGGACATGAATGTATATTGTTGTGGATGTAATTACTATGATGAAGTTTTAAAACCATGTAACTCTTTGGAAGATTTGCAAGCGGTTCTGATGCAATGCAACTTGTTCATTATTACTAATGCATTTTGTTTTAACTTGGCAGAATCCCTGCTGTTGGGTTCCCTGTTTTGGCTCGTGAGCATGGCATGCCTATTCTTTCTACCCGGCCCTCACACAAGTCAAGCGACATCGTCGCTCGAAAACGCTGGGATTCTGGGAGGAAGCGACAGAGGAGCGTCAAGGAGAACAAATAGAAATGAGGGTTTAGGATCATATGTGAGTATAGAGTCTCTGTCATTTTGTATGGGGAGACGAATCAAGGCATCTAGGGGGAGGATGAAGGCAGTATTGTCTCCCCTGCTAGCAGTTTCTTCTGGAGATTGTTTTAGGGTTTTGGAAGTTTGTTGAACTCTTATAATAATATTTTGTAAATGAATGTCTTGGTTTAATCCCATTGCTTCATATGTTAATTTTGTGCTTAGAAATTGTTGATGCTACCAGATGAATGAGTTATACCAATTGCTCTTCCCACATGAAGGTGCCCTGTGTTGAAAGATTGTTCCAATACTGTGCTAAGTTGGGCAGCAACTCAGGTGGGTCGGGAGTCGGGACAGGTTGGAGCTCAATTTGAACCCAATCCAAAGTTGGATACTATCAACCCCAACCCAAAAATTGAACTGGTTAGTTTCTGATTTTTGAGTTGGGTTGGAGTTCAAAATACAAAAAAGTATTATTTAGATGAAAAATGATGCACCTAGCTTGGTGTGCATTCAGAGTACAACCCTCAACCGTTTTGAATTTTTTCTTAAAAGTATGCTCACCTAATAAAGTATATGTTATGAAAAATGAAATTCAGTATATATTATTTTTTTTCTTTTTATACACTGATTGCACTATCATGGCGTGTAAGTGTGTGTCACTGTTTTTTTTTTCTTTTTTTGGCCAATCTCCTTTAGCACTCAACATCACACATTCACACTGGGGAAAACTCAATAAGAAAAAGGGAAGAATGAATTTTATAGAGTAACTACTTGTTCTCGGATTGTCCATATAGCAAGCAAACAATGCAATCATCTGATCCACTTCATAAAGAAACCGTGTTGTTGGTCACAGATTCCACTAAATAATTGATTCACAGACACCCATGACAAAAACATGGAGAAAAGAAGATGATAAAATGCAGAGTTGGAGATATGGAGCAGATAATGTATTTTATTATGAACAGAGAGAGCATGGAAGTCATTTATTGCCTTCAACAGCTTCCTGTAAGTCTTCAAGCCAGCAAGTTCTCATTGGTTTTCCAAAGGAAGCAAAGGAAAGCTTCAGCTTCTTTTTGTCTGACCAAAACAACTTTTCAGTTCAGGAACTTGGAGAGGCAGCCATGGATCGAGACAAGTACGATCAATCGTCGTCAATGCCGATTCTTCCAAGATTGGATCACCTCGACCGTCTGGTAATCAACCTTCTTCATGTTGATATTAAACTTTGTTTTTAATTTGACAGATTATTATTATTATTATTTTTATTTTGTTATGATGTCTAAATAGAACTGCATTGTTTCTAAACCACTTAATATATAAAAGTAAACTTTATGCATTTTATTCTATAAGTTTTGGTATTGCCAATTACCAGAAAATCATTCCCCTCTGTATAGGATGTCGCATGAGGGCGACATCAATAGCCACAGAGTTCAAGATATTAGGCAAATGTTCCATTCAGTATTGTAAATGTACATTTATAAACGACATGGGATAACAGAAAGTATATAAATAATTATAAGCTTATATCTGGATGAATTGTTGCCATTAATGGACGCAAAAACATTTATTCTGTGTGAACGAGGCATGATTTTTTAAACAACTAAGAATGTGATAAATCATCCAAGCTAAACGGATATTAGGCCACAAAATAAATTGAAAATATTTAGGCTGATATGTACATAAGGTATTCAGTCACTTAACTTTTCCAATCATTCGGATAAATTCATAGTACCTTCTGGCTATGGGGACAACCAGTTATGAATTTATGACCACCTTTATTAGTTAAAATGAAAAAGTGTTGGGCTTACCTAAAAAAAGAAAAAAAAACTTGGTTTTGCAGATCAAGCACTTCATTCATCTGTCATTATACTTGACCCTTTTTTTTTCTTTTAAAAATCATTGTAGGTCTGTCACCTGGAAGAGAAAAGCAGTTCATCAGAAAGCTATTTTTCTGGTCCAATTCCTACATCACAAGATGATAATGAAAACAATGCAAGCCACTCCCAGCCGCACTGGAAGAGGTTCATTCTAAAGGGACACTCATGGAACGTGTTGCAATGCTTGAGAATCGGGTGTTACAGGTACAGAACAATCCACAAACACCACACACAATAAACATAATACAGATGCTTGTGAATCAGGACTATATAACATGTCCAACACATAGAAATCCTACATAATGAAAAGACTAGACTTCTCTTTCATGTCTCTCTCAACAGATCCAACACTAGAAAAGAAAAATTGGACACTGATACACAATCATTTATTTGAAAGTATGGACTTTATTTTTAAAAAAGATATGTACTTCATTAGAGAACTATATATCTTAGAAAAAATTCAAAACATATTGTGTGCTGCAAAAGGGACAACAGGAACGACTGTCCAACATTTTCTGAAAAAAAAAATATAAGCATGTCATTCACTTGTTCAAAGATGAATAATCAGATCCCTACATTGAATAATCAGATCCCTCCCTGTAGGGACTGTTAAGCACCCTAGCCTCCTTATCACTCTCTCCACCCCCTTCACCTGATATGATGATTGTCTTTGCCCATACAATGACATCACAATTTTAGGCAAAATCATCAACAAGCAACATTGAAATCTAACACAGCAAAACTTAGTTACATTGCACAAGTAAATACATAGCATGTATTTAATACATATTTAGTTCATTTAACACATGAATTATTGAATAAGACATGTATTGTTAGTCAAACATGATTTGATTGAGAATCAAATTTTAATGAAAAGTGCAATTGTTCTGGTATACAAATATTTCAATGGATGTGTTAAATGAACTTCAATTCATAAAATGTGCAATATCAGATGAGTCTGGAGCTGGAGGAAAGGAGTATGTCCGGTTCATCTATGAAAAGCAGTGGGAAAAAGTCACCAGCAAAGATAATTAGCGAAGTCTTTGACATCACCGAAGATATCAATGAACAAGAAATTAAAGTAAGCTGAATGGGTTAGAGGTTTTGATGCATGGACTATTTGACATGGTTTGGTTGTTCAGCTAAAATGGTTGGTGTTTTTTGCAGGATAAGTGTCTGGAAAAAGCATGGAATAGTGAGTCCCAGAATTGCAAAAGAAGGAACAGAAAAGTTGTGACAGAGATGCGCCACAAAAAATGGTTGGGATGGTTTCAGATGGGATGTTGATGTTCTGTAAGATTATTTTTTTTATGCACAATGGGTGTTCTATGGTATTTGGAAATCCTACTTAAAACTGTCCCATATTGGTCTGGTTGTTGTGCCTACTTTTGTGGAATAAATCTATTCTAATATTCTAATTGGTGTAATGCATCTTGAGATAGACACTGAATTTCCTTCAATACAAAAAGTATCTTCAGATGAAATTAAGATGGATATTGTTTGGAGCAATAATGGGCATTTTATCATGGCCATGCTTGTAGCTTCTTCAATTTACACTTTATAGACTATAACTCTCATATTATTGATATTAGCTCTTCTAATAAATGATAATCAGTAAGGGTGCTGATACACCGTCTTTTCAAACCCTTTAAGGCAAAGACTTATATACCTCGTTATCATCATACTAATATTAATGTGGTATATATATCTTAAATGGATCTACACAATCCATTGAAGTATATATTTTATTTTTTTATAAAAAACATATATATATATATTTCATTAGATAAGATATACTATTTAAACAAAAATCAAAATATATTGAGACCGAAAAAAATGACTCTACCTAACACTATACTTGGCTAGTGAAATGTTTCCTTTTATACAAATAATGAATATACTTGGCTAACACCTATTCTTATTAGTTGAATATACTTATATTTTATATTTTCATAATATAATATATATATAGAGTAAAGCGATAATATGCGGTCGTGCGGTCCCGATCGCGGGTCGTCCGATCGAGGGTCCATCGCATCCAACGGTCGACGTGATTTGCACCCGACCGTCCGATGCGATGGACCCGTGATCGACGGCCCGAGATCAACGACCGCATATAATCGGAAGTCTATATATATATATATATATATATATATGGACGTGGCGAACGGCAGGTGCGGTAGTGATCACGGGCCGTCGATCACGGGTCCATCGCATCGGACGGTCGGGTGCGATTTACGTCGACCGTTGGATATATATATATGAAAATGATTGCGTGCGGCGAACGGCAGGTGCGGCCGCGACGTGGACCGTTCGATCGCGGATCCATCGCATCCAACGGTCGACGTAAATCGCACCCAACCGTCCGATGCGATGGACCCGTGATCGACGGCCTGTGATCACTACCGCACCCGTCGTTCGCCGCACGCAATCATATATATATATATATATTGACACAGTGGAGTTTATATGTATTTTCATTGGTGACGATAACTATTGCACACAATACTACAAAAACATGATGAACCCACCACATCCCCCACAATCCCACCATCCAATCAGTAGAGACCTTTCCATGATCCACATCACAATCACATCACACGTGGTAGGTGGGGTTTTTTCATTCCTGCCACGTCATCAAGCCCCCCAAATCATCTCATGCGGTCAAAAATAAAATCAACGGTCTAGATTCACATGGGTCCCACATTCAATGAGAGTCAAAATGGTCAAACCACTCTCCCAGGGTCCCGTCTGCCTCCGGTTTGGTTGGGGATGGACCGTCGAGTCTCAAAAGCGAGTGTTTGGTGGCTCTTGCATAAACGACTAAAATACCCCTACTACACTGAAATTACGCTTTCATCCTCGATCCCGCTCGTGTCGGAAAATATATCGGAGACAGAGGAGAGTGGCAGTTCCGTAATTTTAGAAACACGTGAGGGGTTTTTTCGTCCGGGACGTGAAAACCGGTAGCGTTTCGGTCTTATCGCCCGCCAATGATATTTAAGCAGGAGATTCAGAGACGGGGGGAGAGAGAGAGTCAAGAGAGGACCAGAGACGACAAGATACGACGATACGATCGATGGATTCGGATTTCGGGATTTCGAGAGAGCTCTCAGATCTGCAGAAGCAGCGGTCGCTCTACAAGCCGGAGCTCCCTCCATGTCTTCAGGTCCTCTCTCTCACTCTCTCTAAGGGTTCTAAAGTTTTCTAACGTTTTCAGTTGTTATGTCGAACGAACGAAACAAAATCGTGTCTTTTTTGGGTTGATTGGGTGTTTCTTATGATCTCTGTTTGTTAGATCTCGTTTTTTTTGTTAGTAGGGTTTAAGGTTTATGTTTTTTTTTGTGGAGGTTAATTGGATTTTCTTTGGCATTGAGTGCTGTAGTGATTGGAAGGAGAAATGAGTGATTTTGATTCCGTTTAATGATTCTTTGATGTTGATTATTAATGGAATGCCAAATTTGTGTATGTTTTGGTTCTCTTTTTGCGAAGTTTGATCGACAATGATTGTGCTTTTGTTGCTCCACAAATCTTTTTATTTTTATTTTTAAAATTTTTAGACCGGTTAATGTTTTCTGTGTTGTTTCAGATTGGGTTGTCGTTAGTTATGCTTTGATGTCGATAAACAATGGAAAGTCAATTTTGTGTTTTTTTATGTGATGAATAGGGAACTGCGGTCAGGGTGGAGTTCGGGGATGCCACCACCACCTCGGATTTGTCGGGGGTCAATATGATCAGCAGGCTGTTCCCCCACACATACGGGCAGCCGTTGGCTCATTTCTTGAGGCCCAAGGTTTTGGTCCCTGATGCTCAGATCATAACGGAACTTCCGGCTATTAGGTAGTCAACAATGTTTGCATTGATTCATTTTTATCTTTAAAGAAAGGCATCAATTGTTTGAGACCATGATCGGGAGGAGCATGTTTCTTGCATGGTTGTCTGCATTTCATTGTTAACTTAATTGCGGAATGTAGGGTTGGACTGGTGTTCTGCGGGAGGCAATCTCCAGGAGGACATAATGTAGTATGGGGTCTTCATGATGCTCTTAAAATGCACAACAAAAACAGTGTATTGCTTGGGTTCATGGGTAAGTGTTTCTATGTTTGTGTCTTTGTAGTCCCCCTGTTTCTTTATGTGGCTGTTATCATTTCCTTCATTTTTCTTTGCATTAGTGAGTTTTATTTGCTTTTTACTGTATTTTTATTTTATATAGTGTTTGTATAATGTTTGTGTGACTTTGTTTTGCAACAATTAAATTGTGTTGATAATGTTGTTGTGGAATTAATGTGTTTTTCTTTTTAAATTGCCCCCCCCCCCCACCCCCCAGGTGCATTTTTGGATATGGGGTGCTAACTGGCTAATCAAAGCTCGGTTTAGGTGTCACTTTTTTTTTCTATTTGTGTTATTAGCGTATGTATATTTGCATGAATCTGAGTCCTGAGACCAGTTGTGTGTGTTTGTGGTTTTATGCATCTTCCATACATGAAAATATCATCATATTGGAATTTTTATTTTATCCATTAAAGGTCCAATGAATTAATCTCTATTTCGTCAATAGTGCTGAAATGTTTGTCCCTTCAAATTTATTGAATGTTATCATTGATACTTATATAACTTTTGCTTAAACTAGACCATTCAAAATTTGCATTTTTTGACCTTTTTCATCTATTTCTTGATAACAGGTGGCTCTGAAGGTTTATTTGCACAGAAAACTTTAGAAATAACAGATGAAGTTCTATCGACCTACAAGAATCAAGGTTTTTCCATCAGTGCTTTATGACCATGCCTCAATGGGTCTCCTAAATGTTGTAGACAATAACTTCACAATATTCATGCTTTTTATGTCTTGTGATCATGAAGGTGGTTATGATATGCTTGGTCGGACGAAAGATCAGATAAGAACAACTGAACAAGTTAATGCTGCATTAGCCACATGCCTGGCATTGAAGTTGGATGGACTTGTTATTATTGGAGGTAAATGAAAGTCTGTATTGATGCAATGTGTTTTCATATCCAGAATTAAATTGCTGACACTCTCACCGATCTGGTTTGAAGGAGTCACGTCCAACACCGATGCAGCTCAACTTGCAGAGACGTTTGCAGAGGCAAAATGTCCAACAAAGGTATTTTTTTAAAAATGTTCTGAAGAATGAGTGCAATTTCATTGTTCTGTCAGGGCTAAGCATCTGTCTTTCTCTACTCTATTAAATTTGCAGGTGGTAGGAGTTCCTGTTACTTTGAATGGGGATCTGAAGAACCAGTTTGTGGAGACCAATGTTGGTTTTGATACAATCTGCAAGGTATTGGTGAATTTTCACTGCTAATTCCAAGGCTGGAGTTGATTATTGCATTCTGTAGAGCTATATATTTGTAATATTGAAGAGCCAAAACTCTGTGTGCATCTTACTGAAAACATCTATTTCTGGTTCATCATTACCCTTGGGTTAATTTTCTCATTTTTTTATCATTAGATTCTTATCAATAATTTCATTGGCAAAAATCCTTTAATAAAATAATATTGTATAATTTTTATTAGAACTTGCTTGTTTTTACTTAAGTGAGCCTTCAAGCATCAAATGCTTCCAGAACTTCCATTTTATTAACTGTCAGTTTATTTAAGTCTATTCGTGTCAGTCACTTGGCATTTCTGAAAAATAAGTAAGTTGTTTCGTGTTTCTCTTGTATCTTGCTTTTATCACTAGACAAATTTTATGTTAATATCTCTCACAGATGATATTCTGGATGTGCTATGCCGTACTTGTCTATGTGATACTTTATCACACTTGCTTCCCTTCATGTTACTCGTTGAAGATAAATTATCACTCCTCATGAAGAATTTCTATCTGCTACTCATAATATATGATTATCTGATTTTTTTTGTTTTTATAGAAAGGATCCTAAGGTTTATTATAATTAGAAGTTTAGAGACATAAGTTTGTTATATCCTTTCAGATAATTGACTAACATATTTCCAGTATTATTTTCTCAAAAAGCAAGAATTTTAACTTTGTGGCTGCTCTTGTCTTCACTTAAATTTTCCACTTGTTTGTTCATCTATGTCTTTTATTGTATTTATGGTGGTTCTGGCATCACACTGCTCTGCTAAACCAATAACTAATGAAATATATTTTATAAATTTCTCTCCTTCAGGTGAACTCTCAGCTAATCAGCAATGTCTGTACTGATGCTCTATCTGCTGAGAAGGTTGGTTTAAATATCTCATTATTCAATTTCCAATTTCATGTGAAAATTCATGTTTATTTTTTAAGTGAAATTGTTGTTGAGTTTTTGTCCTTTAAATGAGTTGGTGTATATTTTTTTTACTGAAATGGCATCTAAATATATTGTGCCTCTGAATTTCATGTGAACTACAGGTAACATTGTGACATCAGGATTGATTTTTGCAAAATGCTTTTGTTCTGCCTCCGTATGATAGTTCATTCAGAAAGCGAACACATACTATTAAAATTGTTATACCAAATAAAGGGTCTCTATAGCACGCGCCAAAATGATTATTTAGAGATCACAAGTTCAAATGAAGCTGTTAATCTTAATTGGCTTGAACTTTTTAATTGTCATCGTCTGGTAGATCATCTTGTCATTTTTTTCAATAGGTTTACTGTTGTTTTTTTATTGTTTACTTCTATGCATATGACCTATCATCTTGCTGTCTAGCAATCAAAGAATACGTATTAACCAATGCAAACTTTTATGTTTTGCAGTATTATTATTTCATCCGACTCATGGGTCGGAAGGCCTCTCATGTTGCATTGGAGTGCACTCTTCAGTCACATCCTAATATGGTTGTTTTTCCATCCTATATTCTTTTATCTGACATTAGTAATCTTTAGTGTACCTGACCTATTAAATCTGATCTGGATGCTCTGTTGTTTGTTCAGGTCATTTTAGGTGAGGAGGTGGCAGCGTCCAAGCTGACTCTTTTTGATATTACGAAACAAATATGTGATGCAGTTCAGGCCAGGGCAGAACAAGGTTGCCAATCAATGGTCTTCAGCTTGAAATACTAATTGTTGTAGCATTATACTAATGTTTTGTTTTTTGGAACAGATAAATATCACGGGGTCATCCTTCTTCCTGAGGGTCTCATTGAAAGTATTCCAGAAGTTTATGCTCTCTTGCAGGTAAAGTTTGCATGGTGAACTTATAGGATCCCTGAATTTTCTTTTATATTTTTTAGGAAAGAATTTGCTTATATATTGTAATACCGTAAACTGCTTAGGTTCCATATTTGTAATATCATATTTTATTTGTTACTTATTTTGTAACAATGAATTTGTCATAGGAAATTCATGGTCTGCACAAACAAGGTGTTTCTGTTGATGAGATTTCTTCCCAACTTTCACCATGGGCATCTGCTTTATTTGAATTTCTCCCACATTTTATCAAGAGACAGGTTTCACTCCCCCCCCCCCCCCCCTAGTATATTGAAAGGAAATACATTCTACATGTTCTCCCTCTCATATGGTTTAAATTTTAAACTCCATCATTGAAGTACTTTTATGATGCAGCTTCTTCTCCACCCTGAATCAGATGATTCTGCGCAATTATCCCAGGTAATGTGATGTGAATTTTTGTTGGTTCTTGTTTTGTACATAAGGGCCATTGGACTGTGATGAAACTGTCATGACCGAAACTTCTGCTCATTTCCAGATTGAGACAGAAAAACTTCTGGCCCAGCTGGTGGAGACTGAAATGAATAAACGACTGGTATGTCAAATGTATGATTTTCATGTAGATCACACACTTTGTTATATGTTTTCATAAACAAGAGACTAGGAATTCTGAGAAAAAAAAAACTTTTCCTGGCTCATGTTGTAGTATGCAGAATCTTATCCATGCCCAATTCGTTAGGCTATTAATAGTCGATGAAATTCCTCACCTATTTTGGAGCACGGCTTTATGGATTTTATAGTTTATGAATCATTCCCCCCCTACAAATTATTTCATGTCTCTAGTAACACAAACTATTGCCAGTTGCTGCCTTTTTAAGTTCTGAGAGCTTTTGGTTGATGGAAACTTTTTAGAAAGAAGGAACATACAAAGGAAAGAAATTCAATGCCATCTGTCACTTCTTTGGCTATCAGGCTCGTGGTTCTTTGCCATCAAAATTTGATTGTGACTATGCTTATGTAAGTTATTGCTTATCAAATTTTCCAAGTTTTGTCTAAGTTCATTATTCTGTGTTTTTTGGATAATGATTAAACTTATTCATGTAGATTCTTGGACACGTTTGCTATCATATATTAGCAGCTGGATTGAATGGTTATATGGCAACTATAACAAACCTGAAAAGCCCCGTGAACAAGTGGCGGTGTGGTGCTGCGCCAATTCCTGTAAGATTATTGGACATTCTTGCAAGACCAGAACCCTTTTAATCGGTTTAAACTGTTATCTATCCTCTCATTCCCATTCTGATCCTTAAGAGAATTATCTGCGTTTGATTAACCAGGCAATGATGACTGTAAAGCGGTGGTCGCGTGGTCCCGGGGCATCATCCATTGGCAAACCAGCCATCCATCCAGCCACTGTTGATTTGAATGGCAAAGCTTATGAGTGAGTTTTCGTGGCTTTCACAAATCTGAAACACAGTTTGATCAGGCCAATGATTTTTACCCATTACTTTAAACATATGTTTTTAGATTTTTGATGATTTTTACCCATTACTTTAAACCTATGTTTTTAGATTTTGATTTCTTCATTGATGATTTCTTTAAATGGACAATGTAGCTTTGTCAGCATCATGTCAACAGTCAGTTGACTTGCTATAACACTCTTTTTATATTACATATCTGAGGATCAATGTTATAGATCCTGATCTAACCTATGGCTTTTATTTTTCAGGTTGCTGAGAAACAATGTTACAAAGTTTTTGATGGATGATATTTATAGGAATCCTGGGCCACTACAATTTGATGGCCCAGGCGCTGATGCAAAGGCAGTGACTCTGTGCGTGGAAGATCAAGATTACATGGGTCGCATTAAGAAGCTTCAGGAATACTTGGAACAGGTGATTCCTTGTTTTCTTTTTTCATGCTATCATATAAAGCTTAAAATTCCCTCATGTTTGAAGGAATTTGTCCTTTGATATTTCTTGATGCCTTTAAACCTCATCGGTGAATTTACGTGCGAAAAGTAACTTATACGCTGACGATCTCATCTTTTCAGAACCTGAACTATGCATTCAAATGGATCACTTCAAATCAATATCTGAACCATTGCATATTGTCAAATGGATTTGAATTTCTAGACAATGAACATATAAACTGGCTTGAATAATGCACCATTCTTACATTATCATAAATGATCTGATTGAATGATTACTTGTAAACCAAACCCATAAATCTTCATCCATAATCTAAGCATCATGCATGAAAAGAAACACATTAACCATTCTTCTGAAATGGCTTTCATACGCAGGTGAGGAAAATTGTAAAACCGGGCTGCTCGCAAGAGGTTCTGAAAGCCGCGTTGAGTGCAATGGCATCAGTGACCGATGTCCTGTCGGTGATTTCTGCGCCTTCCTTTGGTGCCCACACACCATATTAATCCCAGGCAGAACAGTCTGCACTTCAATTTTTTAATTTCCTCATCATGGTTTTGCTGTTGTGGGTGGAAAGCTTAAGACCCCTAAACACTAATATTATCATGTCAATTCAGTTGTACTTTGTGATTTATTTTCCAGGCTAAAAACATGGACAATGGTATTTGTATGCCATGAGTGCTGCATTAGGGGAATTTCTCATTGTGAGGTAACAAGGTACTATTTTTTGAAAAAATATTCTCCATCATTTATTGTGGTTGTAACAAATGTGACTTTTTTTTT
The DNA here is from genome assembly GCA_030737845.1 of Acorus calamus. Classification (NCBI taxonomy): domain Eukaryota; kingdom Viridiplantae; phylum Streptophyta; class Magnoliopsida; order Acorales; family Acoraceae; genus Acorus; species Acorus calamus. Next base: position 488,306 of record CM060867.1, read on the forward strand.
TGCCTTCTAAGTTGCCCAAATTCTGAGTTTATGGTTATCAAAGAAAGCAACAATTTTGATTATATCCTGAATTTTTGTTTAAATCTTGGGTTTTTTTTGCATATATACCATCCAAAAACACCCAATTTTTTTTATACCATTTCAAATAACATATTTATTTTTATACCATTAGAATATATATAAATTATATCTAGTTAACTTCTATTTAAATTTTTATTAAAACCATTATAGTCTTAGAGAAATGACCAAAGTAACCGTATTTTTTTATTTTACATATTTTACCTTACCAAATACAATATTTACAAAAATAAAAAATATTAATTTTAATATGAAAATGATAAAAATAATCTAAATCTACAAACATAAAAATTAAACATAAAAACTATTTATTAGTAAAAACATAATAATTATTAATACTTACATAAATAGAAGTAAAATAAAATTATTTTGAGAAAAATTAATCATTACAAAATGAAAGATTTAAAAAAATTGTAGATCTTGATTGGAAAAAAGGGGTAAAGTTGAATGGCTGATGATTGATTTGAAAAGAACAAAAGATTAATTATGTTATTATGTTTAATTATTTACATTATGATAAAAATTATACTATGGTTATTTTTGTCATTTTTATTTATCAGTTAAGAACTAACTATAGTTAAATTTAATTTTGGTTAGAAAAAGATAACAAGGGGGCACATTATATCATTAAAAAAAATTCTAATTGTATAAAAATAAATATGTTATTTGTGGTGGTATGAAAATAAATAATATATTTTTCAATGGTATACATACAAAAAAACCTTTAAATATTTCATATGTGAATAATAATATTTGATTCTGAATATTTTTTAGAATACTGATCTAAAGTGGCTTTCACTTATCCATTGTTATACCCACTTATGTTGATATAACTGTATACCCAGATTAAGTCTTATTATGTGTAGTCAAACATGGGCTAAAACCCTTAGTCTGTCCAAATCCAATATATTGGTTTGATTCTATTAGGTTCAAATTAGCTTCAAATTTAGCTTTTGTAATAATGTCAATATTATTCAAGAAAGGTAGGCACCCTACCGCAATTTTATTCAAATTGGGGCAAGTGCCAAGATTTTACATCGTCTGTTGAACTACTGGGATTGATAAAAGAGATTTCTATCAAATCCCATACCCAAAATACTCTCTATTCTTCGACTAAAAGAGTATTCCCAACAAAGCTTACTCTCCCCGCCCCCACTCCATACAAACCCCAATCCTGGATTGCCCGTACAATACTATCCCATACATTTTCAACGTAATAATTTTGGTTTCGGAATATCAACCAGTTCCGAGCATTCCAAAGAGCCCAGACAATAGCAGAGATGATGATTCGTAATATTTTGGCTCTCTTGCTTCGGTCACCCCAATGTACCAACTGTCTTCCGGCCTCCCACATTCCCTCAAGCGTTGTAAAGTGCGTTGGTATGCCTGTGATCGTCCCGGTCCGCGCCCAGATTTGGCAAGCCAGCCGACAAAGAACAATTAGGTGTACCACGCTCTCCTCCGCACCATCGCACACCGGACAGGAAGTGGGATCAAAAGAGGCCCATTTGGAGCGATAGACTCTCGTGAGGAGTCGTTCCTGATAGACCAACCATAGGAAAGCACAAACCTTGAGGGGAGCACGGATACCCCATATCTCGCGATGCTTGTTTGCCATCGCTTCTCTTCCCGGACTGCCACGTCTCCACCAGTCATAGCATCCCTTGACAGAGAACCCCTCCCTCGGGCTGGCCTTCCATAGCACAACATCAAGTGTATCTCTCTCTAGGCGTATGTCTTGAAGTTCCCGAAGCAAGCTCGCCATCAGACCAATTTCTGAGTCCCCAAGGTTCCTCCTCATCTGGAAGTGCCACCCGCCGCCCTGTTCGTCAAACGACCAGAATTGGTCCACCGTTCCCTCTTGCCTTCTAGAGATTTCAAACAACTTGGCATATTTGTTCTTCAAGGGGGCCTCTCCTAACCATGTGTCATACCAAAAATGGACCTGTTTCCCATCACCAACTCTCCATCGTATAGCTTCTTTAAAGTCCCCTGCCAATTTCAAAATTCCTTTCCAAATTTTTTATGTTCTCACAGATATTCTTGGGAAACCCACTGTGTGCATGCCGCCACCTCTGCTTCGGTCCTCGACAATCTGCCTCCCAGTGTGGGCTGTCCTTCCAGCCAATTCCATAGCCATTTACAAAGCAATGCCTTGTTCATAGCATCGAGATCAAGGACTCCTGCACCCCCTTGCCTCTTGCGATCACATACGACCTCCCAACTAACCAAATGCGGTCTATGTCGATCCCCCCCCCCACAAGAAGCGCTTCCGAATTCGGTCAATTCTTTCCAGAACTCCCTTAGGAATTCAAAAGATGGAGAGGAAGAAGATAGGTAGACTGGATAGGACTGATTGAAGGAGAATCAAGCGACCTCCCATACTGAGCAGCTTGCCTTTCCACCCGTTGAGGCATTTCTCGAACCTCTCCACGAGCGGTGACCAAGCCGAAGCAAGCAGTCTACCCGCGTGTAAGGGGAGTCCGAGATGTCGGGTCGGGAGGGATTGTGTTTTGCACCCGAAACAGTGAGCCAATGAAGAGGATTCCTGCTCAGTTAAGTTGATTCCCACCAAGACACACTTTGTTGGATTGATTTGCAGTCCAGAAACAAGTTCAAAGCAGTAACAAACAAATCTCACACCAAGCACCTTCCGCTCCTCCGCTTCGCTTAATACTAAGGTGTCATCGGCATATTGGATGTTTGACAAAGATTTCCCACCATTCACACCGTTCATCCCGCGTACCCAGCCTGCCTCCTCAGCCATCCTCATCATACAGCTGAAAACATTGGCAACGATAGCAAACAATAGCGGAGAGAGCGGGTCCCCTTGTCGCAACCCTTTATTGATAGGGAAGTAGCCACATGGTTTTCCATTTACAAGAATCGATCCCATGGCCGTGGAAATGTAGTCTTGCACTATGCGAATCCATGTTGGGCTGAAGCTGTAGCATCGCAGTAAGTGGAGGATAAGCTCCCACCTCACGTTATCAAACGCCTTCACAAAATCTAATTGGATCACACACCCCTTTCGCCCCTCCCCATGTACTGCATCAATGCACTCTTGGGCAGCCATAAACCCTTCTTGGAGACACCTGCCCGGTATAAAAGCCGTTTGGTTTTGTTCCACCATGTAGCTAATCACCTTCCTTACGGTTTGCAAGAGCATTGGTGATCACCTTTAGACATCCATTAACCAGACTTATCGGTCTGTAGTCCTCCACTTTTGATGCCCCATCTTTTTTCGGGATAAAAGTGATAAATGTCACATTCAAGCAGCCAATTCCTTGTTCCCCCTTATAAAACAGATCTGCCATCTCCACAATGTCATCTTTCACCACATGCCAGAATTCCTGATAAAATTTGACCCCGAACCCATCCGGTCCAGGAGCTTTATCTGGGTCTGCTCCAAACACAGCGTGTGGTAGCTCTCTCTGAGAGAAAGGGGCCTCCAGATCAGCTCAATATTCATCCGGAATGCGGCCCAGATCTTCATCAAGCCATTCAGGTGCCCAACCCCTCTTTTTTGTAAAGTCTTGGTAAAGTGATCAACCAGAGTCGCCTCAATTGCCCCTGCATCGCTCAGGATCAAATTTCCAGACTGAAGTTTGTTAATTCGATTATATCTCCTCCTTTGGTTAGCCACCTTGTGGAAGAATCTAGTATTGGAGTCCCCTTCCTTGATCCAAGTCTCTCGTGAACATTGTCGCCACTCTGATTCCTCTTTGCGTAAAATGTTGGCCCAATCCGCTAATAGAGTCTGCCTTCGATTGCGATCTCCAGTGGACAGTGGGCCGTCCTCCTTATCAAAGCTCCCAATCTTTTCACATAGGGTTGCCTTTTGTAGTTGCCTCCTTTTTTTCTCCTCCTTCCCCAGGTTTTAAGCACCCCCTTCAACCTTTTTAGCTTAAAATGTTATATTACATCTGGCCTCCATTGCCGTCTATTTTTTTTAAATCATATATTTTTCATTAATGTGCATGTATGCTGTTATATGAAATAAAGTATATATCGAAATATAATAGTTTTTTTATTTTTTATCTTAAATAAAAAATTAATTTAGGCTATACACTATGATAAAATTTTATATATTATGATAAAGTAATATATGCTATGTTGTGATAGTATGTATGACTGCAAAACTGATCTAGTGTATGAGTGCTTTGTTTCTATACCAATTAATCCAAACAAGCAGGCCAAGCCAACACTCCAAGAGGGGCAATCCTGTAAATTTGCTCTTAGACAACAGAGGACCTCCTCTTCACAGGAGTCAGTCGTCACAGAACCTCTAAAACCCTAAACCCTAACATTCAGAGAGAGAGAGAGAGAGAGGCATCCATGGCGTCTCATCTCCTTCGCAGGACCATTCGATCCTCTCTCCTCCAACCCAAACAACTCCGGTCCCTCATTCACTCGCTGTCGCTGGTCCCTCCCTCCCCTTCTCCCCTCCGAAACCCCGCCCGAGTCGTCCCTCCAAGCCCTCCCCATCACTTCGTTTCTCTCCGATCCGCGCACAACAAGGTCGGGGCCGACGAGAATCTCAGGAAGGTCCTCGATTCGGAGATAAGCTGTGCGGATGAGGTCGAAGGCCATGACCAGGTAAAAAAAAACACAAAGAGAAGAAGATCTGCTTGTTTTGGTTGGTCATCAATTGATTTACTCTCTTTTTTTCATTGGGTATCTTGTATATGTATTCATTTGTTGAAAAAGATTCTATCTTTGTGTATGTTTTGGATCATTTGTGAGATTGCTTGTGTATCTATCGATGTAATGCGTACTGATATTTATGCAAGCGTGGTTATGTGCGGTTTCTCTGCCGAAGATTTATTGAAGGCTGTCTAATGCCCACCTTCTTCCATTCCATAAATTTCCATCTTAGATGCTTCATTTACACTCAAAAGCTTATTATTTGTTCAATTATGGTCTTTGAGATGATCTTCTGGAACTGTCTATGAATTCTTGATGTTGATTTATGAATAATTGCCATTTTTTGAACTATAGATAATCAATGAAAAAAATTCATCTGTTAGCCGATGGATGCCACATCCTATCAAAGTCACTTAGTTTGTGACTACTTCCTTTTAAGAAGCCGTGCTATGTGGAATTAAAGTAAGATCCATCATGATTTGAGATTTTCATACCTGGTATCAAGCATAAAATCCCCATTGATTTTTGCGGGTTACATAACCCAACAGTTGGTATGCACGAGAAGGCTTGTAATGCGTGACTGAGATCTGTTTCCAAGCCGTGGCAGCCACATATAGTTTTATTTCAAAAAAATAAAATAAAATTAGGGAGCAACTTCTTGACTCCCCTGGTCTTGGAAAAGAGATCCGGGACAATATATGCTGCTGGGACAACCCCAAGTTGCTTCATAGTTTAATGTTTGTGAAATACTAGACAAACAGGTGACTTTCACTTGTTTCTAGACCGGCATCTATGTTGCACTGCCACAGCCCTCCATCACATGAGCCACTTTCTATGTGTAATGACTGTGATGATGCCTGTCTAAGAAACTGTGGGTATTACATTGCTTTTGTTGTCTTTGGAAGCACATGAACTTTTACAGTTTAATGATCCCATCAACTTCTGTTTTGCAGAAACCTGTAGCAGCGGGTGAGTTACCTTTTGAGATTGTAGATAATCCTGGGGAAAACCTAATTACTCTACGACGGGAGTTTTCGGGTGAGAGAATCGAAGCCACTGTTTACATGCCCGAGCACGACGAATGGGATGGCCAGGAGGAAGAAGATGACAACACCGACGACAAGGACGACGATGAGTCAGACCAGCAGTGTATTTCTATCATCCTGAAAATTCATAAGAAGACAGGAACTCTATTAGAATTTAACTGCACTGCCAGATCCAATGAGATCACCATCGATCAATTGACTATGAAACCAGATGGGGAAGACTCGGATGATGCGGATGTTTACAGGCCTAAGTTTTCGTAAGTATTCTGGTCCATCTCATTTTCCCCTAATTCCCAAACCAGGATCAATAAACCAATACATGTTAATTATATATGACTGGAAGCTTTGTTTTTCCTAATGTTATTGTCATGTCATGTAACACAAGTCATTCATATACACATTTGTCGCTGCAGAGACCTGGATGAGAAGCTGCAAGACTCGTTATACAGGTATTTGGAGGAGAGAGGCGTCCAGAGCTCGCTGTTCGAGTTCCTGCGTGAGTACATGACAAACAAGGATGAGAGGGAGTACCTTCATTGGTTGAAGAACATTAAGGGATTCATCGAGCACTGATTTATTCATTTTTTATCGTCATCGCTCTTAACACTCCAGATCGAAAGGAAGAGTTTTGATTTCTGCATCGTTGTCACAATGTATGTGCCGAACTAATTTTGCTGCTCCAGTTGATTTCAAACATTTATTTTTATCGTCGTCGCTCTTAACACTCCAGATTGAAAGGAAGAGTTTTGATTTCTGCATCGTTCTCACAATGTTTGTGCCGAGCTAACTTTGCTGCTTCAGTTGATTTCAAACATTTTTTAAGCCTCCCTTTTAAGCCTGTCAATTCAACTTTTAAGCCTTTTGGATTCAAAGGTGATATTTATGTTTTTAAATAATTGACATGTTTGAATATGAATACTGATTCAAGTGATTATATGGCATATTATAGATTAGAATGTGTCGCGGAGGAAAAAAAATGGTGGGTGAAAATTTTTTTTTGAAAAAAAAAAGATGTTTGCTATCTCGATTTCATTTACTGAATTTAATTACAAACTCTGAAAGGAGGGATAAAAGAACACAAACATGATAAAAAAAAAAGGTTAGAAAAAATCTATATGAGACAGTATCTAACTTGATACTGCCTGCAACTTGGAAGGGTAAACCAGCCATCATCTGTGTGTAGTTTTTCCTTGAAAAAGGAAAATGATAGTCATAGTCCAGCCTGCAATGACACATATTTATTATATTTCGAAAGATTTATATTTTATTTGAGGAATCATATACTTTGTAAATTGAGGTGTATGTTTAATTGAATTATTAGGATTCAAGATAATTTTTGGGTTTTTCTTTTAATATATATCTACTACCCCTCAAAAAATTATGTATCATCAATTGTTCTCCTTGAAAGTACGAATGCCCTTTAAAAAAAATGGTTAAATTGTGCATGGATATATTTTTAGAGATATAATGTAAATATTAAAGTTTTACAATAAGAATATTAAAGTTTTACAATAAGAATACCCATGCACAGTTTAAAACCTTTCGAGGGATATGTTGAAAACAATAATTTATCAATGATATCCGGGGAAATTAATTTCAGGTCATTTGGAGAAATTGTTCATAGGTCTCTAAAATATCTGAGTTTAATTTTAGGCCCCCAGATTCTATTATGAATTAGTTTTTTATCCTTCTACTTGTACATAGTTAAATCCATCTGTTATAGTTTTCATGTTTCTTCACCGTCTGTGTACATAGTTAGCAGGTTTGTGTACATTATTAACAAATCTGTGTACATTATTAAACTGTTTGTATATTTTGCAATTCATTCACCTCTCGTTTGGATATCGGAATTGAGTTATTCTGGATAGATAATTATGCCAGTATAGATAATAAATCTACAAGAATAAGAGATTTTATGTTTGATTGTGTTTTTTTTTATTCTCATTGGGAAACGTAAGAATAAAGGTTGAGTTGTTTGGTTGATAATAAAATATTAAAGTGTAAAAAAATTGATTTGACATGTGAGTCCTTTGACATGTGGACCCATGAGAATAGATAAAATGAGTATAACTTATCCTAGGGGTTACTTAGAATTGTTATACTCTCTTATACTCGTTTAAACTGACTTAGTAATACTAAGTTATACTTTGCAAACAAACAACTATTTTTCTTATGCCACCCTTATACTGCCTTTATACTCCTTTATTCCGTTTACCAAACGAGGCAAAGTTTGTATATTTTTTTTATAACAACATATATCTCGATTTGATGATATATATCATACTTAAAAAAACGTTTATAAAATCAAAATGTGTTTATACAGTAACGTGCGATGGTAAACGATATATTAAACATAATCCAACAATTTATTTATCCACGGGTCCGAACTGCAATTAACGTAGCCGCCACCCATCCACATTAAAGCGCGCGCGAGAAAAAAATCCGACGGTCCAGATCCACCCCCTTCCGCGGCGGGCTTTGTCCCGTAGTAGAAATCCATTCAACCTCAACCATCCGATCGGTGGACCCCACAACAGATCTCACTCACGCTTCCCCACGTGTCGTCCGCGCCGATCTCCACAAGCAAAAAATAATAATAAAAATCGAACTGGATCTCCCCCTTCGAAAAACCCGCATCGACAATCACTTTCGATGACGGAAGGAGAGACCGACGGAGACAGTGACGGCACAGTCACCGCCGCAATCGAACCCACCGTGTTCACTGGCTCGGAGT